>JAWZYV010012390.1:0-348145 GCA_038373885.1 Cheiracanthium punctorium | reverse complement strand
TGGTCAGGATTCCTGGCTTTCACCCAGGCTGCCCGGGTTCGATTCCCGGCGTGGGAAGCAGGTTCCATGGTGTAACGGTTAGCACTCTGGACTCTGAATCCAGCTATCCGAGTTCAAATCTCGGTGGAACCTGTTAACTTTTTCAAAAGTTTGTTCCATGGACATTCGAATACTGAGAGGAGTTTTCTCATAATTTGGGCTTGCCAAAACTGGTGAAACTTTTTTTCATGAGGAAAAAAGCCTATCTGAATTATTATGTTCACGTAATGAAACATTTGTAGTGCGTAACACAGTATAACTGCAGAAAATTATAATTTTTCCTACCTTCAGATAAAACTTTATGGTGTGGAAATATCTAATCTGGCTTCTCCATGAAAGAAGCGATCTTGTAATAAATTAAATCTCATTGGTTCGCCGTCCCACGTGGTCTAGTGGTCAGGATTCCTGGCTTTCACCCAGTGGCTCGGGTTCGATTCCCGGCGTGGGAAGCAGGTTCCATGGTATGACGGTTAGCACTCTGGACTCTGAATCCAGCGATCAGAGTTGAAATCTCTGAGCAATTTTTGGTACATCTGATATGTAGATATCGGAATACTTTGTGGAATGTTTTTTATAGTTTGGGAATTTCGATAACCTGCCTTACCTTTTTTTTTCATGCGCAATATTGCCTCGCTGAATGATTATGTTCACGTAATGACACATTTGAAGTACGTAACTGCAGAAAATTATAATTCTTTTCTACCTTCAGATAAAACTTTATCGTGTGGAAATGTCTAATCTTGCTTCTCCATGAAAGACGCATTGTAATAATAAATTAAATGTCATCATACAAGCGTCACACGTGGTCTAGTGGTAAGGATTCCTGGCTCTCACCCAGGCGGCCCGGGTTCGATTCCCGGAGTGGGAAGCAGGTTCCATGGTGTAACGGTTAGCACTCTGGACTTTGAATCCAGCGATCCGAGTTCAAATCTCGGTGGAACCTCTTGAGTTTTCGGAATAGCTGTTCCATAGATTTTGAAAACTGAGTCGAATTTTTCTTATAGTTTTGGCATTCGGAAAATTTCTTAAAGTATTTTTTCATGCGGAAAAATGTCTCTCGGAATGATTATGATTACGTAATGTAACTTTTGTAGTACGTAACTCATCATAACTTTAGGATTGCAAATTTGATATCTGGATTCTCCCTGAAAGAAGATTTCAGTCAATAAATTAAATCTCGTATTCCAACCGTCCCACGTGGTCTAGTGGTCAGGATTCTTGGCGTTCTCCCAGGCGGCCCGGGTTCGATTCCCGGCGTGGGAAGCAGGTTCCATGGTGTAACGGTTAGCACTCTGGACTCTGAATCCGAGTTCAAATCTCGGTGGAACCTCTTAACTTTTTCAAAAGTTTGTTCCATGGACATTCGAATACTGAGAGGAGTTTTCTCATAATTTGGGCTTGCCAAAACTGCTGAAACTTTTTTTCATGAGGAAAAAAGCCTATCTGAATTATTATGTTCACGTAATGAAACATTTGTAGTGCGTAACACAGTATAACTGCAGAAAATTATAATTTTTCCTACCTTCAGATAAAACTTTATGGTGTGGAAATATCTAATCTGGCTTCTCCATGAAAGAAGCGATCTTGTACTAAATTAAATCTCATTGCGTCGCCGTCCCACGTGGTCTAGTGGTCAGGATTCCTGGCTTTCACCCAGTGGCCCGGGATCATTACCGGCGTGGGAAGCAGGTTCCATGGTATAACGGTTAGCACTCTGGACACTGAATCCAGCGATCAGAGTTGAAATCTCTGAGCAATCTCTCAAATTTTTGGTACATTTGATATGTAGATATCGGAATACTTTGTGGAATGTTTCTTATAGTTTGGGAATTTCGATAACCTGCCTTACCTTTTTTTTCATGCGCAATATTGCCTCGCTGAATGATTATGTTCACGTAATGACACATTTGAAGTACGTAACTGCAGAAAATTATAATTCTTTTCGACCTTTAGAGACAACCCCTAATAGCACAGATGGTCACAAAACAGTCGCTGTAACGTCACTGAGGGTCACAACTGTCAGAGGACTATCACAAACTAGTTACATTGTGACTTGTGAGTGATGCGACTCCACTGTGTGGTCACTGCGACCCGTACTTTGTGACCAGTCACCAGGTGACGTCACTGTGAAGTCACCCTCTGACTACTGTGTGATCGGTCACTAACACCCGTATTCACGAAACTTTCTACCAGCTGGTAACAGCCGGATTACCATAGAATCGGATGGTTAAAAAAAAATGGTATTCACAAGGCCAAATCGGCTGGTTACATCTCGTTTTTAACAGACGAATGTAACCAGCCGAATTCGGGTGGTTACCGGCCTGTTACATTCGACGCATGCGCTGTGAGGCTCTAATCTGTTAACAAACATGGCGGACTACAGCGCTGTTGAAGACAGAAGATATGGAAATTTTAGAATTTATTGATAGATTTGCAAAATTTATGTGTGAGGAGAAAATAAACGGTTTAGAAGACTTGTGTGTCAAGGATTTTCCAATACATTACCATCAAAATAAGTAAACGGTAAACAGGCGAAAAAGGAAATGTTTTAAATTTACAGCAAACGTGTCAATGAAATTATGGCGCAGCGGTAAAGCGAGCGATTGGCAAGCAGTAGTTCCAGGGTTCTGGCCTCGCTGCGGCCAAAGTTTCCCTTCTTGCTCTCTCACCCCCCCCTTTTTTTTTACATCTCTTTTTTTTTTTTTTTTTTTTTTCCCTAAAAAAGTAAGGCCCTCTGGGATGAAGTATTTAACCATTTTAATTAGGTGTATAAATTAGACATTATACTACAATACCATCAAAATCAATCATGATCCCAATCCTGTCAGAAAAAAAGAAATAATTTTATTATTTTTTTCCCAGCAAGAGCATTGCAAAATTTAATAGACAAAGCCATGTGAATTAGCAGGGGTTAGCTGGGCTGGAACAGGTTTCTTTAATTAGTCCCCTTTCTAAAATTCCTTTAATTGATTTCCCACCCTCCCCCCCAAATTTTAGTCAATGAAATTAGTAGTTTTTTTATTTGCATTGATTCTGCAGTTCAACTATAGGTAAAAAAAATTTCAGCGCTACATATCCCCCATCCCCTCCCAATTTTTATTTGCCTACGATTTTGCAAAAGAAGAACATGTAGCTTTGAGAGAAAAATTCATTGACATTTGTTTTATCTGTTTCATGGGGGAAGAAAATGTAAATTTTAACAGAGTCTGTTTTAAGCTTATAGTATTAAATATTTATTTACATACATCCGATAAAATAACTAATATAATTCTTGATTTTTGCATTATTCCATTAATAAAAATACATCAGAGGCATTATTCACTATTAATATTTAAATTGAATACTCTTTTTCCCCGTTCCTGCTTTATTTAAATAAGTTGTACACTTCGTGCTAAGTTATTACTCATACATTAATCACATGCGAAAAAAAAAAAATCTTATTTAAATGTCTGACTACAGAGTGATTAGTGTCTTTATTGTGGGAAAAAACTTGCAATTTCGAGTGGAGATCTGCAATTCCTTTTTTTTTTTTTTTTGGTGGGGGGGGGGGGAGAGTCCAAAAATTTCTAGTCCTTGATATGAAAAATCAAGAGACAGCCTAGTTCATAACTTCAGTTAAAAATTGAGTAATGGCTACCTCATAAATCATTATTTAAGACCCAGCAAGAACCATCTCAACACAATCACATTTTAATATTCACGTATATATTTACCCTTTACTGTATAAAATTACAAAAAATTGCAGAGCTGCTCTATGATCCATATTTTTGTGATTAAAGTATGGTCACCAGTAGGTTTCAACATTAGAATCATTACAATTGTATTAAGACATTGTAAAAATCTTTTTTATGCATTTGAAATTTTAATTATTGATACTAAAAAAAAAAAAAAAAAAAAAAAAAAAACATACCATCTCCTACAGTAAAACAAATAAAATACCCCCAGAGTAAGCTCTTAAGTATGTATTCACAAATTTTTAAACAATCGTACTGTTTTTGACTGTCAGATACATTAAAAAATAAAAATAGGAAACCTTCGAATACCTTTAAAAATTATCTTTTAAAATCAATATATCTTTTAAATTCGTAGGAGTATATAAATAAAATATCGGTTATTAATTACAAAAAATTCAGCAGAAATCTCCGAAATAAATAATTGAAGCATTTGTGATTATAAAAACACATGAAAACACAGTAAAGGGTAAATATTACACTCCTGCTTATTTTCAACTATTTTGGAGCGCTCGCGAAGAGGGGTCAAGGGTCGGCTCGGCAATCAGCTGATTGGATAGCCAGTGCCCTAAGCCAATCACAGACGAGCTTACAAAGCAGAATGCACAAGTACAAGTTAATCGGTGGTCAAACGTTGGTCAGGAAACCAGTGGTTTTAAATAGTTGGTGAATACCGTTCTGAGGTTACCAGTGTGTTACCAGCAACTAACGGTCAAACGTTAGTTTCATAATCAGGCGGTTACTAGCCGTTTCGTGAATACGACTGTTAGTGATCGCTTTGTGAAGTCACTGCGCGACTGATTTGTGATTGCCGGTTGTTGTGACGTCATAGTGACTGTTCTTTGAGACTTAGCAAACAAACTTATTTGTAATCACATTTTTTTGTGTGATACCTTATTTCAAATATTTAATGACCGGGCCAGCACTATTTGGCAGTAATGGGCCTGTATATATTTCGTAGTGTTGGCACAAAATTTCGTTATTTTAATTAAATAATATTGTTTCACATTCATACGGTGTAGAAGTGTTAGGGGATATAAGTTCCGGGCACCCAAAGGCAGGGTCACTGCAAAGATTTTTTTTTTTTTTTTTGAGGGGGGGAGAAGTTCATATTATGCCTTCAAACATTTTAGTACTAAAAACTAAAATAATACAAACGAGTTCAGTATGTATAAAAATGTTTACTACACAGACAGTGGAACCTCCACTCTGTATATGACAGTATATAACCCCCACTTTGTACAGAATTATGAATTTTAATCTTAACATTTTTATAATTTATATTAATTTTTTACAATTTTGCTAAACTTTTCCTGAAAAATATATTTGGAGACTTTTTTCTACGTTAAGCCCCTTTTAAAATCTACCGAATTAGGGTGCAGAAATATGTTAAAGAGTATTACACGAAGACCAGTCAGGGTTTTGCATGAGAGCTCAGCTCCTGAAGTCTTTTTTTCTTCAGAGAATTGTTGATTAAATTAAAAATTTTAACAGCCTACATAATTGCTTCTATTGACATTTTTTTATTAAATTAAATATAGCAGGGGTAAAACAAAAGATTACTTAATTTTTAAATATAAATTAGGTAATTAATGCTCAAATTTACACTAAAATTAGAGCTCCTGCAGCTATTTTGTTAGAAAATGCAATGAACCAGTATTTACATATTATTTCTTTCAATCTGTTTCGATTCTTATCTGTTTCGAATCAAATGTTCCATTTCACACCCTTTACGGGCCTCCTTACGGGAAGCAAGAGTTCAATATATCTTCCCAGGGTCAACTAATATCTCACGGTTGCACGATAAGGCCCCAAGAATTAGAACTGTTATCGCGGATTTGGCTATATTAATTCAGATTATTTATACGAAGTACAAATGAATTTTTTATGCATTTGAAGATTGGCGAGTGAGAGAGATTGTCGATTGAGTATAGTAAGCCATTCTTTTTTCTTTTGATGTTTCATTTCGTTTTGCAAATCTTGAAACGTTGAGCGGGAAGCCAGTTATGAAATATGCTTTTTAGGATACAGTTTTTCCGGTGCAGACTTTCGAGAAGGTTATTGCTATAGACTAGTAAGATATTGCTGTTAAGAGCAATAATAATTATAATAAGATTTGCTTCTGCATTGATATCTTGCTGGTTATGGATAGTGAAAGTGGATTTCAAAGTTTTACAATTGGATTTTACATTTTTTAAACAGTAAATATTACAGGTAAATTTTTACTTTTACTGTTTTTATGTTGCTAGCTGCATCAATCTATGGCTGCATTCATTTCTTGTTACAGTTATTCGACTTCTTTGTGACTTAAAATGTAAGTAGTATACATATTAGTATTATGAAATGTTTGTTTTTACTTTTTTAATTCATCATTATCTGGAATTTTCTAGTTATGTTTATCTTGTCAACATGGGCCTGTTGACTCCTTAGGCAGATAGCTCTCGTGTAACCAATCTAAAAAGCATGTTTGACGCATAACTAAATTAGAATGCCCCACATTTTAATAACGTACAAAACTTAAAATACCGTTATAACGAAATTTTAGGGACCGCTTTCTCTTAATTTGCTTTGAAAACTAATAATTGCTTGTCTTTCAAAATAGTCCCAAACGAGTAATGTCGTGACGAGGGTTGCGGTTGCGACACTTTTGTGATATCGGAATCGCCATTGTGACCGCTATATACCGGCATATTTCAATTGCAGTGTGATCGCGACTACGCTGTGACGACACATTGTAGTCACATCTGTGACTGCGACCGCTCTGTGTCGTCACTAAAGGTTCACAGCGGCAACCATCGTCGCAGTTGTGACTACTCTGCGGGGTCGCATTGTAACGTCACCGTGGGCGGACATAGGATCTGTGGCGTGACTAAACGGAGGCGTCACAGCGACTCTTTGTGACTGTAATGTCACTGTTTCGAGTGGTCACATTTCAGTCACGGGTGACAGTTGTGCTATTAGAGACTTTATCGTGTGGAAATGTCTAATCTTGCTTCTCCATGAAAGACGCATTGTGATAATAAATTAAATCTCATCATACAAGCGTCCCACGTAGTCTAGTGGTAAGGATTCCTGGCTCTCACCGAGGCGGCCCGGGTTCGATTCCCGGCGTGGGAAGCAGGTTCCATGGTGTAACGGTTAGCGCTCTGGACTTTGAATCCAGCGATCCGAGTTCAAATCTCGGTGGAACCTCTTGAGTTTTCGCAATAGCTATTCCATAGATTTTGAAAACTAAGTCGAATTTTTCTTATAGTTTGATCATTCGGAAAATTGCTTAAAGTATTTTTTCATGCAGAAAAATGTCTCTCGGAATGATTATGATTGCGTAATGTAACTTTTGTAGTACGTAACACATCATAACTTTAGGATTGCAAATTTGATATCTGGATTCTCCCTGAAAGAAGAGTTCCGTCAATAAATTAAATCTCATAATCCTACCGTCCCACGTGGTCTAGTGGTCAGGATTCCTGGCTTTCACCCAGGCGGCCCGGGTTCGATTCCCGGCGTGGGAAGCAGGTTCCATGGTGTAACGGTTAGCACTCTGGACTCTGAATCCAGCGATCCGAGTTCAAATCTCGGTGGAACCTCTTAACTTTTTCAAAAGTTTGTTCCATGGACATTCGAATACTGAGAGGAGTTTTCTCATAATTTGGGCTTGCCAAAACTGCTGAAACTATTTTTCATGAGGAAAAAAGCCTATCTGAATTATTATGTTCACGTAATGAAACATTTGTAGTGCGTAACACAGTATAACTGCAGAAAATTATAATTTTTCCTACCTTCAGATAAAACTTTATGGTGTGGAAATATCTAATCTGGCTTCTCCATGAAAGAAGCGATCTTGTAATAAATTAAATCTCATTGCGTTGCCGTCCCACGTGGTCTAGTGGTCAGGATTCCTGGCTTTCACCCAGGCGGCCCGGGTTCGATTCCCGGCGTGGGAAGCAGGTTCCATGGTATAACGGTTAGCACTCTGGACTCTGAATCCAGCGATCCGAGTTGAAATCTCTGAGCAATCTCTTAAATTTTTGGTACATCTGATATGTAGATATCGGAATACTTTGTGGAATGTTTCTTATAGTTTGGGAATTTCGATAACCTGCCTTACCTTTTTTTTCATGCGCAATATTGCCTCGCTGAATGATTATGTTCACGTAATGACACATTTGAAGTACGTAACTGCAGAAAATTATAATTCTTTTCTACCTTCAGATAAAACTTTATCGTGTGGAAATGTCTAATCTTGCTTCTCCATGAAAGACGCATTGTGATAATAAATTAAATCTCATCATACAAGCGTCCCACGTGGTCTAGTGGTAAGGATTCCTGGCTCTCACCCAGGCGGCCCGGGTTCGATTCCCGGCGTGGGAAGCAGGTTCCATGGTGTAACGGTTAGCACTCTGGACTTTGAATCCAGCGATCCGAGTTCAAATCTCTGTGGAACCTCTTGAGTTTTCGGAATAGCTGTTCCATAGATTTTGAAAACTGAGTCGAATTTTTCTTATAGTTTGGGCATTCGGAAAATTGCTTAAAGTATTTTTTCATGCGGAAAAATGTCTCTCGGAATGATTATGATTACGTAATGTGACTTTTGTAGTACGTAACACATCATAACTTTAGGATTGCAAATTTGATATCTGGATTCTCCCTGAAAGAAGAGTTCGGTCAATAAATTAAATCTCATAATCCTACCGTCCCACGTGGTCTAGTGGTCAGGATTCCTGGCTTTCACCCAGGCGGCCCGGGTTCGATTCCCGGCGTGGGAAGCGGGTTCCATGGTGTAACGGTAAGCTCTCTGGACTCTGAATCCAGCGATCCGAGTTCAAATATCGGTGGAACCTTTTAACTTTTTCAAAAGTTTGTTCCATGGATATTCGAATACTGAGAGGAGTTTTCTCATAATTCGGGCTTGCCAAAACTGCTGAAACTTTTTTTCATGAGGGAAAAAGCCTATCTGAATTATTATGTTCACGTAATGAAACATTTGTAGTGCGTAACACAGTATAACTGCAGAAAATTATAATTTTTCCTACCTTCAGATAAAACTTTATGGTGTGGAAATATCTAATCTGGCTTCTCCATGAAAGAAGCGATCTTGTAATAAATTAAATCTCATTGCTTCGCCGTCCCACGTGGTCTAGTGGTCAGGATTCTCGGCTTTCACCCAGTGGCCCGGGTTCGATTCCCGGCGTGGGAAGCAGGGTCCATGGTATAACGGTTAGCACTCTGGACTCTGAATCCAGCGATCCGAGTTGCAATCTCTTAAATTTTTGGTACATCTGATATGTAGATATCGGAATACTTTGTGGAATGTTTCTTATAGTTTGGGAATTTCGATAACCTGCCTTACCTTTTTTTTCATGCGCAATATTGCCTCGCTGAATGATTATGTTCACGTAATGACACATTTGAAGTACGTAACTGCAGAAAATTATAATTCTTTTCTACCTTCAGATAAAACTTTATCGTGTGGAAATGTCTAATCTTGCTTCTCCATGAAAGACGCATTGTGATAATAAATTAAATCTCATCATACAAGCGTCCCACGTGGTCTAGTGGTAAGGATTCCTGGCTCTCACCCAGGCGGCCCGGGTTCGATTCCCGGCGTGGGAAGCAGGTTCCATGGTGTAACGGTTAGCACTCTGGACTTTGAATCCAGCGATCCGAGTTCAAATCTCGGTGGAACCTCTTGAGTTTTCGGAATAGCTGTTCCATAGATTTTGAAAACTGAGTCGAATTTTTCTTATAGTTTGGGCATTCGGAAAATTGCTTAAAGTATTTTTTCATGCGGAAAAATGTCTCTCGGAATGATTATGATTACGTAATGTGACTTTTGTAGTACGTAACACATCATAACTTTAGGATTGCAAATTTGATAGCTGGATTCTCCCTGAAAGAAGATTTCAGTCAATAAATTAAATCTCGTAATCCTACCGTCCCACGTGGTCTAGTGGTCAGGATTCCTGGCTTTCACCCAGGCGGCCGGGTTCGATTCCCGGCGTGGGAAGCAGGTTCCATGGTGTAACGGTTAGCACTCTGGACTCTGAATCCAGCGATCCGAGTTCAAATCTCGGTGGAACCTCTTAACTTTTTCAAAAGTTTGTTCCATGGACATTCGATAACTGTGAGGAGTTTTCTCATAATTTGGGCTTGCCAAAACTGCTGAAACTTTTTTTCATGAGGAAAAAAGCCTATCTGAATTATTATGTTCACGTAATGAAACATTTGTAGTGCGTAACACAGTATAACTGCAGAAAGTTATAATTTTTCCTACCTTCAGATAAAACTTTATGGTGTGGAAATATCTAATCTGGCTTCTCCATGAAAGAAGCGATCTTGTAATAAATTAAATCTCATTGCGTCGTCGTCCCACGTGGTCTAGTGGTCAGGATTCCTGGCTTTCACCCAGTGGCCCGGGTTCGATTCCCGGCGTGGGAAGCAGGTTCCATGGTATAACGGTTAGCACTCTGGACTCTGAATCCAGATATCAGATTTGAAATCTCTGAGCAATCTCTTAAATTTTTGGTACATGTGATATGTAGATATCGGAATACTTTGTGGAATGTTTCTTATAGTTTGGGAATTTCGATAACCTGCCTTACCTTTTTTTTTCATGCGCAATATTGCCTCGCTGAATGATTATGTTCACGTTATGACACATTTGAAGTACGTAACTGCAGAAAATTATAATTCTTTTCTACCTTTAGATAAAACTTTATCGTGTGGAAATGTCTAATCTTGCTTCTCCATGAAAGACGCATTGTGATAATAAATTAAATCTCATCATACAAGCGTCCCACGTGGTCTAGTGGTAAGGATTCCTGGCTCTCACCCAGGCGGCCCGGGCTCGATTCCCGGCCTGGGAAGCAGTTTCCATGGTGTAACGGTTAGCACTCTGGACTTTGAATCCAGCGATCCGTGTTCAAATCTCGGTGGAACCTCTTGAGCTTTCGGAATAGCTGTTCCAAAGATTTTGAAAACTGAGTCGATTTTTTCTTGTAGTTTGGACATTCGGAAAATTGCTTAAAGCATTTTTTCATGCGGAAAAATGTCTCTCGGAATGACTCTGATTACGTAATGTGACTTTTGTAGTACGTAACACATCATAACTTTAGGATTGCAAATTTGATATCTGGATTCTCCCTGAAAGAAGATTTCAGTCAATAAATTAAATCTCGTATTCCAACCGTCCCACGTGGTCTAGTGGTCAGGATTCCTGGCTTTCACCCAGGCGGCCCGGGTTCGATTCCCGGCGTGGGAAGCAGGTTCCATGGTGTAACGGTTAGCACTCTGGACTCTGAATCCAGCGATCCGAGTTCAAATCTCGGTGGAACCTCTTAACTTTTTCAAAAGTTTGTTCCATGGACATTCGAATACTGAGAGGAGTTTTCTCATAATTTGGGCTTGCCAAAACTGCTGAAACTTTTTTTCATGAGGAAAAAAGCCTATCTGAATTATTATGTTCACGTAATGAAACATTTGTAGTGCGTAACACAGTATAACTGCAGAAAAATATAATTTTTCCTACCTTCAGATAAAACTTTATGGTGTGGAAATATCTAATCTGGCTTCTCCATGAAAGAAGCGATCTTGTAATAAATTAAATCTCATTGCTTCGCCGTCCCACGTGGTCTAGTGGTCAGGATTCCTGGCTTTCACCCAGTGGCCCGGGTTCGATTCCCGGCGTGGGAAGCAGGTTCCATGGTATAACGGTTAGCACTCTGGACTCTGAATCCAGCGATACGAGTTGAAATCTCTGAGCAATCTTTAAAATTTTTGGTACATCTGATATGTAGATATCGGAATACTTTGTGGAATGTTTCTTATAGTTTGGGAATTTCGATAACCTGCCTTACCTTTTTTTTCATGCGCAATATTGCCTCGCTGAATGATTATGTTCACGTAATGACACATTTGAAGTACGTAACTGCAGAAAATTATAATTCTTTTCTACCTTTAGATAAAACTTTATCGTGTGGAAATGTCTAATCTTGCTTCTCCATGAAAGACGCATTGTGATAATAAATTAAATCTCATCATACAAGCGTCCCACGTGGTCTAGTGGTAAGGATTCCTGGCTTTCACCCAGGCGGCCCGGGTTCGATTCCCGGCGTGGGAAGCAGGTTCCATGGTGTAACGGTTAGCGCTCTGGACTTTGAATCCAGCGATCCGAGTTCAAATCTCGGTGGAACCTCTTAACTTTTTCAAAAGTTTGTTCCATGGACATTCGAATACAAAGAGGAGTTTTCTCATAATTTGGGCTTGCCAAAACTGCTGAAACTTTTTTTCATGAGGAAAAATGCCTATCTGAATTATTATGTTCACGTAAAGAAACATTTGTAGTGCGTAACACAGTATAACTGCAGAAAATTATAATTTTTCCTACCTTCAGATAAAACTATTCAGATTTGTGTGCTATAATTGTAAAGAGGACGGGGGTGACGAAGCCCACATCGCCCATAGGGCCGACTCAGGCCTTTGCCCTATAAGGCCAGGTTAATAGAAGAGAGAAGAGGCAAATAGTTTCATTCGTAGAGTGGATGCCCCTGTCTGAATAAATTCGATAGGTGATAATATGGTTGGTTTATATGTATATTGTTTTGGAATTATGATACTTGGGCTTTTAATGATATTTTGAATATTTTGCTGCTACTGGGAATCGAAGGTGCGTTATATTGGTATACTTGGTTTATGCTCTTGTATTTTAATAATATTTTGGGGTATATGTATATTTTGTCCTGCTTGATGATCTGTAGTTTTCTCTTGGTTAGTAGTGCTGATTTGCTGGAGTCTTTTAGTATTTTATATAATTATTCTTAAACAATCTTTCCTAACTTTTTAACTTTGATCACATTTAACTTCGTGGCGGGGTAATCTTTCTCTGCTTTTTCTTGGTATTATTCTAGTTATTATACTTTATTTCTTTTGGTGTTTTATGCTGTTTTATGATATATGACTTATTCGTAGTTTTATAATGTTTTAATTAATGTTTTATATTTCTTTTTTTTATAGTGATATTTTAACTCTTCTGGGGCTGGTCCTCAGTTTTATTTGTTTTGTCGTCCGTGAGTGTATTGTATTTTACCTCAGTTATTAACTCTTATTTTAAATAGTTCTTTTAATACTGTTGAATTCTATTTTATAATATTTTGTGGTTTGTGTTACTTTAGTGTTTTCCCTATTATCTTATACTCCTTCTGTGTTTGATAGAATGGGTATACGCTTTGTGCAATCTAATCTTAATCATTGTCGTGCAGCTAATCTTTCTCTTTTTCAATTCTTTCATGAATTCCAATATAAGGTGGCCCTCATACAAGACCCGTATATGATTGAGGGTAGAGTCTATGGGTGTCCGGATGTCTTTATTCCTTTCTTGTCAAGCACTAATAATTGTGCAGTGGTAGTTGCCCCAGGCTTTTCCCCGTTGCTGGTAGCCAAGACGGATACTGCCGTTTTTGTTAGACTACATTTGGATGGGACTAATTATCTGATAGGATCCCATTATTCCCCACCTTCAGCGGATTTGGAAGATGATTTGTCCAGTTGGCCAGATTTCATTCAAAACTCCGAAAATGTAATCATAGGGGGTGATTTTAATGCTCATGCTGTTTTATGGGGCTATACACACGCGAATGCTAGGGGATACGCCATGTTATTGCACCTAAATACCTATGGTCTTATTGTGATAAACGACCCCTCCCTTGGCCCAACCTGGTCCCATAACGATCATAGTGGCAATCCCGACCTAACTTTAGCATCCAGTGGTGCGTTTGGTAGGATCAACGACTGGACAATATTGGATATAGAAACTAACAGCGACCATAAATACATTTCTTTTATTGTGGATGAGGTTGTTATTAATAACTCACATTTACGTTATAAGACTAAATTTGAAAAAATTTACAAGTTTAACAGATTATACGACCTCCACGTGCCAAATATAACTAGGGCCTTAAATGAACAACATGTGGGCAGTGTCTTAAAATATGACTATGTTGAAGGCATCTGTGAGGCCTATGGACGCTCCATCAAATTGCTATGCGATAAAACGCTTCGTAAGAAAAAGAATGGCTACAGGGTTACTTTAAGCTGGTGGAATCCCACACTAAGATCGCTGAGATCAAAGGTAAGAGCTTTTTATAGGAAAATGCGTTCTACCCCTGATGATGCTGTCTTAAGAGCTAGATATAATGGTATGAGGGCTACCTACAGAAAGGAAATATTGAGGGCCAAAACATGTTCTTGGCGAAATTATTGCACCGACATGGGGACCCTTATGGTAAAATTTTTAAGATTTTAAAAAACAAAAACAATGATTTAGGTATTAGGAACCTCATGCTGGTGCAAGATCGTCGTGAAAATTATGATGATGCGCTAGACATTTTGGTAAAAACACATTTTCGCATTGGCATGCAGGACGAAATAGTTCCGCAGTCGGAGACTTTTGGTGACCATAATGAGCCTTTTGCTTTTTCTAAAATTACTTTAAATGAACTTAAACATGCAGTTGAAAAGCAATCTAATACTAAATCTCCTGGTCCAGATGGAGTAGATGGCTATATATTGAAAAATCTGGCAAAGTACCATTGGAAGGACCTTCTTGCGCTTTATAACGCCTGTCTCTCTGTCGGCCTCTTTCCGAAAGTGTGGAAGACCGCACGGGCTGTATTTTTCCGAAAAAGCGGTAAGGATTTTAACCTCCCCAAATCCTATCGTCCCATTTGTCTTCTGAGCGCCCTGGCGAAAACCTTCGAACGAATAATTGGACTCAGAGTGGTGGGTGATTTGTTGGAAAAGAAATATTTACATGAGAACCAACATGGTTTTTTGCCGGGGCGCTCTACTTCGACAATTCTAAGAGAGGTCATAGGACGTATAAAAGATAATTTAAAAACTAAGAAATATTGTTCCCTGGTGTCTTTTGACATACAGGGAGCTTTTGATAATGTTGAATGGGAGGTATTGCGTGTTGCTGTATATGAGTCCCCGCTGCCGGACTATCTGAAGCATGTCCTGGTCAGTTTTGTCCGGGATCGTCGCATTTTAGTGGATACTTTGAATTCACAGCGAGATTTTGATATTTATGGAGGATGTCCTCAGGGTTCCTGCCTGGGTCCGCTCTTATGGCTCCTCGTGGCCGATAAAATTCTGAAAGCAGTAAATACGGAGGACTGCGCCGTGCTAGCCTACGCGGATGATTTCGTTCTTTTGAACGCTGCTGATTCTCGTCCCCAGCTCGAGGCAATAGTAAACCAAAGCATTAAAAAGTTTGAAAATGCCTGCAATATAAATAAACTTAAAATATCGGTGGAAAAAACTAAGGCCCTGCTCTTTTATAACAAGCTGCCGGGCCGGCGTCTCATAACACGTAGACCAGTATTCAAGCTATATGGTAATTCGATAAAAATTGTCCGCCACTTAAATTATCTTGGTCTCGTGATTGATGAGGACCTGGCCTGGCGGCAACACGTTCATAACTTAAAGGAAAAAACGTTGGCTTTTACTAATGCGATTTATGAAATAAGGGGCCCGGGCTGGGGAGTAAACATTGAACAGTTGAAGATTTGGTACGGTGCAGTCACCCTTAAACAAATTGAATATGGAGTCGAAATATGGTATTCCATTTTAAATAAAACGCTCAAAAAATCTCTTGTAACTATTCAGCGTGCAGCTCTGTTGGCTATCTCGGGTGCCTTCGATCGGACCTCCACTGCTGAACTTAATGTATTATATGGAATTCCCCCAATTAATATTCACTTAAACACAATAGTTAAAAAAACGAATCTTCTTATACATAATACAGGTATCATAATAAATAATATTCCTTTTAATAATAGTACTATTCAGAAAATTATACCAGAATATAAAATAAATTTTAATTATAATCTAAAGAATATGAAAATCATAGTTAGTGGGGGGCCGCGCCGAAGACCCAGACAGTTAGGCCTGGACTCCACAATACCAGAAAACACGACAGGATCAGAAAATAGAAACTCAAAATTGACGAACTTCCGGTTTTTCAGTTTCTGTCAAGCAGAATCAAGGGCGGAAAACGGAGTTGAAAATGTTGAACTTTTCTGTTTCTGCTCGCGTTTTAGCCATGTGCCAGCCAATAAGAATTCGCCTAGATCCAGAGCTGTCATCCAAAAACAAGATGGCGTCACATTTCGATGCTGAAGTACTTGTATCTCAGAGATAATTCTTATTGTGATATAAATTTGTATTCAGTAAAAAAGATAAATGAGAAAAAAGGATATTTTCTTAAAACCAACGTTTTTGTATTTAAAATAGTACTTACTCTTCATCTACAGTTCGGGGATCTTCATTCAATTTTAATGCTGTGAAAATTCCATATTTTTCTCTTACTAGGAAATGTTTTAAACTCATAAAGTATGTTCACGTTTTTTAATTTCATGTGTTCTAATCAAAGTCGTCCTATTCATAAAGTGAATGCTTATTTTAGCGAGAAATTATTCGGTATTCACGTATTTTTTCGCGCTATTTCAATCATCAAATGTACCTAGCAATAAACGATTTAAAATGAAAACGATAGATGGCGCCTGCATCGTAGTATATGCTAAGGCGTATTATGCTAGAGTGGAGTCAAGTGCCGACAGAAATTCTTTTCTGCGAGAAAATTCCGCTTTCCGGTAATGTGGAGTCCAGGCCTAAGGCCTGGACTCCACATTACCGGAACTGATGGAATATACACAGACGGATCCAGAATGGACTTGGGAACGGCCTACGCATTTACAGTAAAAAATGGGGTTAATTTTGTTTACGACTGCTCCGAAAGGATACAGAATATGAACACGATTTATCAAGCGGAGCGGACAGCGATTTTAAAGGCCATCGGCTGGTCCGATGGTCAATCTTTTAAAAATATTTTTATTTATACAGATAGTCAATCCACTGTCATTGCCCTAAAGAAAAGATACACCCGGGATCCTATAATCGAAAAAACTTTTAAAGCAATTTCAAAAAATCAAGATAAACTTGATTGATAACATAATATGGATAAAAGCACACATAGGAACGGAAGGAAACGAAAGGGCTGGCGTACTCGCTAAGCGACCGATCCTGGAGGACTGGCCAGTGACCAATTTTGACATTCCTGTCCCGGTCTCTGCCGTTAAAAAAGCAGTAAGACGGGAAATTTTGGATACTTGGCAAACTGCCTGGGACGTGGAGGAGACCTGCAGGGAGACATACCGTTTTATGAAAAAAGTAGATCTTGAGGGAGTTATACAACGTTGTTCTTCCGTTCATTACTGGGAAAGGGTTTTTCCCTGCCTTTCTGCTCCGTCTGGACAGGCATGATAATGGTCTGTGTGTCTGCGGGCATGAGGGTGTTCCATTGCATTATTTCTATGGCCCTTGCAGCGCTGCACTCAGCATCTTAGAATGTGGCATTCCTTTAGATGCACCCCTTTTATTTCTAAAGATTATCTGTAAATGTAATAATTTAAAGAAATTAGGAGATTTATATCAGAATCTAAGGATAAAATATAGCTCATTGATGCGTGATTAGTTTGTTTTAAATGAATAATAATTTTAAAATTTAAAAAAAGGGGATAAAAAAGGTAGAGAGAAAGGAAAAGAAAGAGAAAATATGTGCTTTTATGGTATTATAAATGAGATTCTGTGATATTTAAATTTGTTTGTTTGGGTGTCTTATTTATTAGATTTCTCCTTTGATATTTGTGGGCTGTGATATTTATGCTAACTTGAATCATGATATTTTAAAATTGTTTTATTCAGGTTTGTAATGTTTTAAAGTTTTAATGTTTGTTTTTATGATATTTTTATGGTTTCATATAGGGGTGTGATCGAGAGCCCTATTCTTATAGATGTATAGAAATAGTTACGGAACCCGTGTTTTTAATTGTATTAAAATCAGTGATAAGTTAATAGTGGATTTTATCTAATGTTAGAAATTTTTGTACTATGTTAACTATATCGATTTAGAACTGTGATATTATAACTTTAAATAGTGGTTTATAATTTAAACACCTGGTTCTGTGATATTTTACACAAGTTATGATGTTTTTACTTAGGGTACGGTTTCGTGGTGCACAGATTATATTTTATTTGTAAATATGGTGGTTTTGGATTTCGTAAATGTTTTTATATTATGTATCTACTACTTTGTATAGTTTGATTTTTATAACTTTGCTTTTAACCATCTGGACGTAGAGGCTATGCCCAACTGTATTTTATTATATACATGATATCTTGGTTGCTTCTTGTGTGCTTTTTAATTTCAATGAATTGTTTTGGTGTTTTGTTCTTAGTTTATGTCTCTGTGATTATTCTCTTCTGTAAATTTTGTGTTTTTATATTTATAGTTTGATTTTGTGTATCTTTGTTTTGATATTTTCCCTTGGGGAGCTCTGTATTATTGGATCTTTTGAAATAAATAAAGCACGTGGGTGTCCTAGTGCTTGCCTGAGGTCCGGGGTGGTCCGGAGCCCCCGGGAAGGGAGGGGGAGAGTAGACAATTACAAGACAATTGCTTTCTCCTCTCTCTTTCTTCAGTCGCGGCGACCCCGGGTGGTCCTCCCTTCTACCCTGGGGGGCGAGTGCTGGCGTAAACCGCCGTTGGCGGTCGCTCCCCCCCTGCGGGTGTCCTCCTCCTCCTCAGTGTTGGCTGCAAGATGCTGTGCTAGAGCGGGGCATTTACTCTCATTGTAAGCAACAATATCGGCCTTCTTTGGTAAAAATTGGCATGTAACATTGAGGGAGAGGGGAAAATGGTTTCTTTTGTAGAAAATATTTCAAAAAAGGTTGAATTCTTTTTTTCTGGGGAGGGGCAGTTACCCTCCGTCTTCCCTTTTAATCCGTCCTTTGGCGTTGAATGATGGGAAATAGAACAGTTATGGAACTTGATTGTGAATTCGAGACTTTTTACCTACAAAAAGAAACGAAAAAAATCACCTGTGAATTTTGATATATTTATTTTAGACTTGCGGGTGAGGGGAGGAGGGGGGGACTTTTATGTGTAAAACTACGCATCGAAACCAATGGACCAACCAGACAAATCGGCATAATGATTTTAAGCAGTGCAGGGCATCACTTCATCTGACGCCATACTATGACGTCACCTTAGCGACTCTTTCTGCAGCTACTTGCGATTTATGTGCAAAAGTTTCTGGCAACACTGATCGGAGGTGACGCTCTGGGTCGGCTAATGAACGATACTTACCGTTCACCTCACCATGGCACAGCGTTTATGTCACTGGAAATGGTAGACGGGCGAAGTGTGATAGTCCCGGGCTCGGGTCCCATCGCGCGTCTGTCGACCGTTAACTGTTCAGAGTTTTCCGTGGTTTTCTCCGGAAGTTAGCGTAAATACGGATTAGGACCCCTTCGAAAGACCCCCACAGAGGGCTCCCCTCTTTCAAGGAAACCTCCCCAAAGATCACTCACCAAATGGAACGAATTTCACACAATCACAAGTACACACTAAAAGGAACGTACTGCGTGAAAATTAGCTGCTATCTCCTCATAGAATTTGAGAAATTAAAGATTAAAAATTAGTTAAAATCGCGCCAATTGTAACCCTTTAGCTAGTATTTGGCGACAGGCATAATTGGTTGAAAAGTTGAAACGCTCACGCGAGTACGTTCTCGATATATTTATAAATCAGTGTTTGCTATACCGTGTTATATTTCAACGTACTGGGTTTTTAAGTAGCTTAATCTCGTTTTCTACTAGTTAAACTGAAGTCCTATAATCTTTTTATTTTAGTTCTGAAAGTCCCTGAAGAAAGTAATTTCTTTTTATTTATATTAACACATTGCAAGCTGCAAATTCAGTTTACGCATAAGTGAGGCATTTATTTTAATTCTATTCATTTTATCCACATGATGATACTATGGAGCAAATATACTTAATGTTGTTTTTATGCTTTACGCGGAATTTTCTTCGAAAAATATGACATTGTCTCCATACACAGACGAAGAAAAAGTCTGCAAAATCAAATTGTTGAAAGCTTGCAATACTAGCAGGAAGCAAATGCAACAGATTTGGTAGCAAATGAGCAATGCTTATTACTCGATACCCCTGAAGATCCTATATTTTCTAGTTTAGAAAACGAAAGCATTGACTTCATGTACAGTGAGGACATCATGCAAAATAAGCAATTTATTTCTTGAAAAGTTAAGGAGACTGCAGTAAAATACTGGCGGGATACAATAGTGGCAAAATCCCGCAGTTTACAGAGTGTTCAAGATTATTTTAAATTTCTTACAAATAAAAGGCAGTTATATCTGTGGAAAAAGCAAATTCAGAAGAATGGCGATTATAAATATAAACTAAATCAAATTAAAAAATATACGTTTTAACACTTCTAACACGCAAGAAAGTTACAGAAAAATGTACATGATTGTGATTTACAAACTTGGGCTTCAGAAAAGGCATTCGAATTAGGACTGAAATTCCGCGCATCTAAAGGATGGCAGTACAGATTTTTAAAAAAGAATAAGATTGTGAGCAGGAAAGTTACAAAATTTGTTTTGCTGAAAAACTCTGGGTCAAAGGAAATCATTAAGAAATTAGCGTAGGCGTTCGTAAATGATGTAAATGTCTTTATAAAGGATTAGTTGTTAAAAGACGATCAAATTTTTATGCTGATCAGTCAGGTTTTAATTTAGAAATCCTTCTAGACGAACCCTGGAACATAGAGGATCGAAGCAAGTAGAAGGTGAGATTCAATCACAAAATGCAGTGACACATTCCTACACTACAATGCCGATTTTAAGTAAAAACAATTGATTGTTATAGCCATTACATATGGAACATCCCGAAAAAACTGGGGAATTCGGAAAAAAATTAAAAGCAGCAGTTTTCTGACATTGTGTTAAGGAAACAACTTAATAATATATTTCTTTCAGGGTCAAATCAAAGGGGTGGGGGAGGGAATTATAGGGTGGACCCCCTCCCCTCCAAAAAATTACTTACAATTTTTTTTTAATTATTTTTTTAATACCATTGTTTATTTCAATTCTTATTTCGCTAAAAAGCTAAGCTTCTTCTAAAAAGCTACGTTTAACCTCCTATGCATGCATAGATTTTATGTTTAAAAATATTTTTGGCCAATTTCCTCCACCCCCCCCCCCTCTCCAAAACGGAACCATTCACCGGCCTGATTTTTTTCCCACCATATGTTCTGCGGGATATCCATTGAATCATTGCTGTAGATGAATCCTGACCTGTGCTTACTTAAAATGCTTATTAAATAAGCACCTTTTTGTAAAAGCATTTATAAAAGAAAATAGAAAGCGCCAAGTAGCGATAGAGGCTCTATTCTGTCGGCTCATACTCATTTTTTATTAATTAATTTTAGCTCTAATTTGAGAAGATAGCAACTAATTTTTACACATTAGGTTTCTTTAAGTGTGTACTTATGACTGGATTAAATTCGTTAAGTTTGGTGAGTGAGCTTCGGGGAGGTTTCCTTGTTAGTGTTGTCCTTCTGACGAGGATTTATAAGCGGGCTTCGAGCCAACCACACAAATCCAATATACTTGTTCACAACAACTACGTACCGTACATGTTCTTTGTTTTGCGGGAAATGAACAATAGCAACGTCATGTAACAAGATAAGTACTACTCATAGACTGTTTCTCATAAGTTATTTCCTTATTATAGTGTTTGTTTATATTCATTGCACTTTCTAATTGGTCCTAGAACTGTAGTTAGCATTTCTTATTATATAGTTATCGATATGTTAAATATTTTGGAATGAGTGTTTTTGTTCGCCATGATTTTGTTTGCAATGCTCCAGTAAGTGAAAGAATATCGCTTAACTTAAACATCGTGGCACTGTGATAAATATATTGTTTATTTTCAGTGTTTGTACTTGAATAGTCGTCTAACACCGAACAATTTATGATGTTTTTAGTGTGCATGTGTGCTCTGGGAGATTTCACATCAAATATAATATATACACTTCCCAGACTTATAAATTTCTATCTTCTATCTTAAAGTTTCCTAACGCGTAAGGGCCGTCAATAATTTAAATCATTGGGTATATCTTAATCAAGTTTATGAGGTAAACCAAATGAAAGAAATGATATATTTCACCTTTTAACCTATAAAAGAACAGAAGAATTGTATCTACAAATTATTTATAATTTCCTTATAATATTTTTTATGTAGTTTTAAATCTGTACACATTTTGCAATTCTTTTTGCATATTGCATACAATTATTTCTTAATCGTAGTAAAAATGATTCAAAGGAGTATAGATATACACTTTTTTTATCAAAGTTAATGAAACACTTTTAACTTTCGTAAACATATAAATAAATCAAACCATACCAATATTTTAAAAAGTATGAAATTTATATGTATATAGCATGAAACTGTTTTTATTTTATTATTACACAACTGGTAATTAAAATAGCAACACCAAGAAGGTGACATGCTACACACACTGTAGCATGTAGTATATCTTATCAAAGAAATATTCCTAGCTTCACAGTAGTATATCTTATCAAAGAAATATTTCTAGCTTCATAACATTGTGATTTTCTTTTTTCTACAAATTATGTCATTATCAAAAACAATAATCATTTTCTTCAGTTTTAAAAGTAATTTTTCATTTGTATGAGATAAACAGCTAGATTTTGATTTTACAGTAATTTTTAAAGTAATTTTACAGTGGGGATTTTCTAGTTTTTTGTATATTCAGGGGCTACTTGGAATTCAGGGATTTGGGAAATTTTATGTCTGGAAAAGTCAGGGAATTCTGCAAAAATCTCTACTAAATCAGGGAGATTTAAAACTCTTTACAATGTTTATTGTCATTTGATGCAGAATACCGTGTTTACTCGCATAAAAGTCGCACCCCCGTTTTGAAGCAGAAAAAATAGCTTTAGAGTTACAATATTATATAGTAGATTTTACCCTCATAATAGTCGCACCTGGACTTTCAACTTGAAAAAGTGGCAAAAAAGTGCGACTACTACGGGAACAAACATGGTAGTTTTGGCTTCTGGTGATCGAATCAGCTTTAGTATTGGTCATTATTGGCAGTCTTTGTGAAATTTTCAATGGCATTAATATTTTATTTAAATATTATGTATTCATTTTTTAAATTCTTAAACAGGGATGTATAGATTTTTTTATAATTCTTATTCACTATATTTTAAGTTAACATTTACTCTGTGAGGGGGGTTCCGACCCCTCAAATCCCGTTTCTTTCTTTTAAATAAATACAATTTCAGTTTACTAACAACCATAGTCAGATAAAAGAAAAAGCTATCTGCGCACATAATCCAAAACTATCTGCAAACTCATATGACGTATTTAACGAGGAGAGGGGGGGGGGGGCTCCTGAGAGTTCGGACACTCTCGCCCCCCCCTAAAATTTAGATTTTTGTCACTGTAATGATAGTCTTTTTGTGAAAAATTCTGCTTTTTTACGGTTTGGACTCCCCCCCCCCCCACATACAAAATGTTTCCTGAATACGTGCCTGCACGTGATAACTGAATACATATTGCGTATATGAACACGTGTATATGCATTCGAAGCACACATCTGTGCAACGCGCTTGCGCTATAGTGACTAGCTGCTGCTGCTGTGAACATGTATATCGGATTTGTGTGGTTGGCTCGAAGTCCGCTTGTAAATCCTCGTCCGAATGACAAAACAAGGGAGTTACCCTCTTTGGGGGTCTTTGTAAGGGATCCTAACCCGTATTTACCTTAAGTTTCGGAGAGAACCACGAAAAACACCGAGGATGTGCGATGGAACCCGAACCCGGGAACTTCACACTTCGGCCGTCTACCATTTTCAGTGATATAACCACTGTGCCATGGTAAGGCTTTGTGCAAGATAAATTGTTTATTTATTTTAATGCATAAATTTTAAATCCATTTCATATCAGTGTCTAGTTATAAAAGTATATTTTAATATTTTGCTTACTAAACAGTCTGATCATCAACGTTCTAAATTTCAAAATCTCGAATCATTAGTGTAGTCAGTGGCCAATATACTGAATCAGGAACACTAAACATAAATAGAAATTTTTTATTCAATACTTGATATGTAAGATAGTAATTAAAAATTAGCGCAGATCTGATCGCTCTGTAAGCAGTTCTTTATAAAAGTTTTACATTTACAAAGAGAGGAATGCTTAAAACTTTAAGCTTTCCCCTTTTAAAAAGTTGAAAATCTGATTCTTTTTTCTTATTCATTATTTTTTCAAAAGGATTTGACGAAAATTATAGTCTAAGAGCCAGCGACCGCCAGACCTTCGTCATAGTATAAAAGCTGAAACTTTCTCTGCGCATACCCCCCAACAGAGGTCGGAACAATCGGCCACTATAAAGTTTGGATGATCGTGGCTTTGTCAGGTAACAGGTGGCAAAGGTGTATAAAATTGCCGAAAATTTCGTCATTTCATAAAGCTTATTTTTTTATATGTTCTTCTTCGCAGTACTAGAAATCACTTTATCCCTTGCCAGACACTTTTCCATCGTGGCAAACCCCCGCCAGACAACCTCAAAGTCATGGAAAACTGTTGTGTTCGTAAGCTCCCGCGACGAAGTACGTCAAGCTGTTACAAAGTGCCAAGCACATTTTATACTGCTACTTCTGAACTTTCTTACGCACGAACTTTCTTGCAGCCCGCTCGTAATAGAATTACGTTTTTCAAGACTTTGAGGTTGTCTGGCGAGGGTTTGCCACGATGGAAAAGTGTCTGGCAAGGGATAAAGTGATTTCTAGTACTGCGAAGAAGAACATATAAAAAAATTAAGCTTTATGAAATGACGAAATTTTCGGCAATTTTATACACCTTTGCCACCTGTTACCTGACAAAGCCACGATCATCCAAACTTTATAGTGGCCGATTGTTGCTACCTCTGTTGGGGGGTATGCGCAGAGAAAGTTTCAGTTTTTATACTATGACGAAGGTCTGGCGGTCGCTGGCTCTTGCTCTATTAAGCATATTGTTAAATGTAGTAAAAATATTTTATCATGTAAATTTATTTCGTATGTTCAATAGCAATAATGCATACAGTCTTCTATTTTAAAACAAGATGGTAATTTTGACATATTAATTTGGAAGGGCAGGCCCATGGTCAGGATTTTTATTCGGGGATGCTCAAATATTCAAATATCATAACTTAAACATAGGTATCATGGGGTCCTATGAAAGGTGCAAGAAAGAGCTCCCGGCCTCCGACATAGGCAAGGCATAGTGATCATTTTTAAAATATACTGAAACTTTTTTTATTTTAGTACTGAAGTGTCTGAAATACTGAAATAAGCCTTCTCTAGAATAAGGACTGACTGATGATAGGTTCTTGGAGGAGTGCCCTGGGCACTAGGCCTTTAACTCCATTATGTAAGATCTTTGTAGGGTATTTTCAGTCTTCTAATGAGTCCCCAACAGGACGGGTTGAGATGAATATCAGTCAAGTGCAGTAAAAAGTGATCTGCATGAACAGTCCGGCCAAAAAGATGTTAAGTAGGGAAGGGTTCTTTTTTTTTTTAATGCCGCAGTATGAAGTAAGTTATTGTGGAGGATCAAATATGTTAAGATAAGGGGAGCATTTGGCGAGAACCGCCTTCGGTCTTTTGCTGTTAGATGGATCACGAAAGTCGTAATCCGGAAGTTCGGCAAGAATGTCGTTATTGATACTGGATATATTATCGTAAAAGTTGACGGCAAGTCTGTGGATTGTGTGTTTAATCGGCTCAATGTCCAGGACATTTTGAATCGTAGTGTTTCTTAGGAAATGGTTTCCTTTACGGATTTTTGTACAAAGTATTGCACTTTGTTTAGCTTGCAGGGATTTCATGTGCGATTTAGCTGTAAAAGCCCATACGGGGGCTGCGTAAGTAGCGATAGGCCTGATCATTGTTTTGTATATGAGCGTTTTGTTTTGCTTGCTGAGTTTTTTAGAATAAAGTATAGGTGCAATCTTTTTGGCGGCAGCCGCCATGCTGTTTCTAATTTTAGTAATGTGTGGTTTCCATGTGAGTGACCTGTCCAATGTAATTCCCAGATAAGTGACAGTGTTTCTCCATGGGACATATATGCGGGGAGGGTTATGTTTTCTAGAGAAAATAAGTGCTTGGCATTTGTCGGAGTTTAGTTTAATTTTCCAGGTATGGAGAGCGTCAATATGTGCTTTAATGCATCTTGAGAGTGCTGTGGGGTGGTGAGCTCTGCAAATAATCGCCGTATCGTCGGCGAACAGAGCAAGTGTGGTGCACGGATTTCTAGGGATATCGTTTACGTACAAGTTAAACAGTGTAGGTCCCAGGATTGACGCTTGGGGAACACCACTATTTACAGGAGTGCGGTTAGAAGGAGTATTGTTTACACGAACCATAAATGTGCGGTCAGAAAGATAATTATGAATTAAATGAGTTAGCGAGTCTGGCATGCCGTTTTGTATGAGCTTGTACATGAGGCCTGTATGGTATACTTTATCAAACGCTTTTGATATGTCTAGGAGGAGAATACCAACTTCCTCTTTTTCTTTCATTGCTTCAGCGATATGTTCTGTGACTCTAAGGAGTTGGTGAGTCGTACTGTGTTGTTCTCTAAATCCAAATTATTCCGGGATAATAATATTGTTTCGAGTGAGGTGTTCTTGAATGCGGTGGAGTATGACTCTCTCCGCTAATTTACTTAAGGCGCTTAATAAACTAATTGGTCTGTACGAGCTAGGTCAACACCTCCTGGATAAAGAAAGCCTAACAACTCCTACGTCACCAAGCTTTGACGTCATCATTTGGCCTACAGATTAATGTTTTATTTTAGTAAAATAAAAGTATAAGAAGTTTCTGGTGAATTTACTCCTGAATAACAATATTTTAGTATTTTGAGATAAAAATATAATTTTCTATCAGATGGCAGTTTTTAACCATGACTAATTAGATAACATGGTAAGGAAATAGATCGGAATGAACAATTTTGTATGAGAAAGGTATTTTAATTTTAATGTTTTATTTAAGATATTTTCTAATATTTGTAGCATTTACCAGAAATTTTAAATAGTTTTACTTTGTGAAAGTAAACCTGTGATGACGTCCTTACATGAAGGCCTAAAGTTGACGTCAAAGTTTCAGTTGTTAGGCTTTCTATATGTAGGAGGTGTTGGCTAGGTGCGGTGCTGCTTTGATTTGGCTTGGGTATAGGACAGATGATTGATGTTTTCCAGGCTTTTGGGAAGTATTTTAATTTGAGTATGTGGTTAATCAAAGAGGTCAGGCAAATGAGAGTACGTGCAGGCATATTTCTTAGCATGACTTTACTAATTTTGTCGCTTCCAGGACATTTTTTAGTTAACAGTTTTTTAATTATCATAACCAGCTCCGTCGGTTTTGTGGGGGAGATTTCAGTTGTACAAGGAGTGCGATGGAAATTATCGACAGTCTCATTTATATGATAATCTGTAGTTGGGTCCACTGCAATATTTTCGTGGAGGCTAAATTGCTTTTCGTATGTTCTAGCCAGTGTATTTGCTTTATGGTAGTCGGTTAAGGCGTAACTGCTGCCTTCTTTGAGGGGAGGAATATGCGATTTTCGGTTTTTTAGTTTTTTCAGTGCCTTCCACACTGAACTGTCTTCGGGGTTAAGGGCTAGTGATAAAAATTTCCCAGTTTTCATTTGAATGGGCTCGTAGTAGTACTCTAGTTTCAGCTCTTATTTTGTGATAGTTTTGCCTGTCTATGGGACTACGAGTGCGTTGGTATAATTTCCTGGCAGTATTACGCTGTCTAATTTTTTCTCTAATGTGAGGAGGGAGTTTGATAGCTCCGTTGTTGTTGACCGGTTTAGATGAGTTGTGGTAAGCGGACGTTATTATATCCGTGATGCGAGTAGTCTCGCGTTCAATTTCTTCAGCATTCTGGATATCCAGGAGGAAAATAGGTGCGCTTAGCAGTCGGTTCGTGTAATCTATCCAGTTTGTTTTTAAGTGAACATTCTGAGGATGCCGAGCAATGTCAAATTGCACTGGGAGATGATCGGAGTCAAACCGCTGTAGCACAGAGCTTTGGATTGTTTGATTCATGTTTTTGTATATAGCAAGGTCTATTATGGACGATGATCCGTTAGTGGCGTAATGAGTAGGAAGGGGTGGAACAGCCATACGTATGTTGTTATTGATCATAAATTTAAGTAGGGATGTGCCGAAGGGGCAGTTGTATTTAGAGTCCCATGCGAAATGGTGAGCGTTAAAATCACCAGCTATAACATTTGCTTCGCAGTAATTAAATATGTTGTGGATGTCTTTAGTCGGGAAAGGATGTCCGTGCCTGACGTATGCAGATGTCAACATTATATGTTTTTGAGGGTCTCCAGTAATAATTATAGGTTTGCTTCAAGTGTTTCGTGAGTTAAGTCAGTTACAGGATAGTGAAGTATGTCATTTTTAACGTAAATGGCAGTGCCACCATTTGTACGACTACATTGGCGGTAGTTTCTGTACAGTATGTAATTAGGGATGTTATATCTTATGTGTTTTTTTTAGTTTGGTTTCTTGCAGTAAGATAACATCGTACTCATCGTACGATAAGAAGTTTCTTAACTCACTTATTTTTTGGAGAAGACTATTTGCGTTCCAGTACAGAACGCGGAAGAAGTTTTTGGTTGTGCTAACCATTGATTGATTGGATAAAGCACTTTTGAGTGAACTCCATAATAATGCAAAGTTGGTAAATGTTGGTATGTTGGGTAATTTTAGTAGATAGCTCTTTCAAGTAGCTAACTATTCTAGTTATGTCTATGATCTTAGATATCTCTTTGATAGATATTGTGATATCCATAAAGTTTGTAAAGTATGTGTGCGTTTCAGGAGCATTCGATGTGTTCGGTTGCGGTTTTTCTGGAAGCTGTTTTTTAGCTTCTCTTTGGTGTTTCCGTGGTCTCTTTTTAGGTTTGTTAGGTTTATGTATGGGTTTTTTAGAAGGTTCTTCGTCCTCCGACATTTCACTGAATTCATCGGCGGATATGATTTGAGTAGTAGGTGGAGGTTCTACGTTATTTTTGCTGGAGGTACTTTCCAGGTTTTGTAGAGCGTACGAGTGATCTTCTTCCTGGGGTTTGGTTAATGGTGGTTTCTCCCACGCTGACACTTTAGGGGTGGGGGCAGGCATAAATGTTTGTAGGTTATTTAGTATGTTTGTTTGCACGTTTTGTTTGGTTTTGATTTCGCTGACAGCGCCTGGGTGTTTATTTCTGTTTGCAGGATTTTTTGGACATCCCCGGTAATTTGCGGGGTGGGTGTCAGTACAGTTAGCACATTAAAAGTACTCCTGGCCTTCTTGTAGGACAGCTACGGACCAAATGGGTCTCCCCACATTTTAGGCACTTAGGGGTTAGGGAACATGTCATGGACGAGTGTCCATAGGCTTGGAAGTTATAACACTGACGTATTTTTGGCTTTCGGTAGTCTTCAACAGTAATATCAAGCCGGTAGTATTTTCTAAGATTATAGATATCCGCGTGGTTTGGCGTGGGTTTAAGTGAGATGAGAAATATGTCAAGGGGTTTTTGGTTTTCCTGTTTGTTAAGTATGTTATGCTTAGGGGTTCAAATTTGTGTTCGCGCAGATAGTCGTCGATATCCTGGGAAGGTGTATTTGATTTGATGCCTTTTATCATGACTTTGCGTGGTCTAAGCTCTCTAGGATCCATTGACTGGAATCCGATATTATTTTCACTGAGTCTAGAATAAGGGTCTTCCCTAGAATATAAGCCTTACCTAGAATACGGGGTGGATTGTGGTAATGGGGCCCCTTGGGTGCCCCTCTCTTGTAGAGGACGCGGGGCTGCAGAGCCTGTTTACCTAAATCCGCCCCTGTATATAAACATACATATTTGAACTTTTATGTAGCTCCTCAAGCCTCCCCTTCCCTGGCTACGCGCCTGTCGAGGGGGAATTACAACAAGTGCTGCTGAAAAGTAAAATTATTATGCTCCTAGCTTGTGCTAACAAATTTCAGTTTATAGATGAGTCAAAAGTAAAATGTGATTTTTTAAATGTGTTTAATTCACTGAAGTAAATTATTTTGTTTCTAGGTGTTTGCTTGGAATAAATCCTAACAGAGGATGCAAGAAGAATCCTGATGTGAAAAAACGTGAGGCCTTTAATATGAAAATTCTCAATTTACTTAATAAAATGTCGGCATATGAGGTAATTGACCACTAATTATATATTAAGGAATACCCATGAATACTGGGGAGCAAATCTATAAAATTATAAACAATAAACTTTGTAAATATTCCTTTGATTGTATTTTATAAATACTGTATTTTTTTGTTTTCATGACGTATTTCTTTGATTATTAATGGATATTACAAAAATCTAAGCATAGATATATCATGCAAGAATAATTTTAAACTCCTAAAAACTATTTCTGAAAAATAAGATGCATATATGTATGTACATTAAAACCTCTACTAACGGTCACCTCCAAAGACTGGTCATCTCTTAAAACAGACACTGTTAGAAGTTTACAGAATTGAATTGAGAATATTGAATTAACATTATTGTGAACCTCCAAAGAACGGTTGCCTCATATAATGGCCATTATTTTATGGGACCAAACGTAGCTGTTTTCAGAGGTTTCACTCTATATATGTAGTATTTACTTGAACGACGCCATCACTACATTAATCAATAATTTGAAGCAAACATATATATTCTTTTAACTACAATGACGCGCTACAATCACCTAAAAAATAAACGTTAAAGTAAATACTTCCACTAACTTCATTTACTACCAATACCCCAACCATTTATTTAAGGACAATTGACATGACAAACTGATACGCTTCCCTCCCCATGAACATAGAAATTGATGGGTACTTGATGGATAATATCAAGAAATAATTTTGAAAGCATTAAAAAATAATCTTTAAACTATATGCTTGGAACATCTACACTCCCACCCCTGATCCATTGATTTGTGTATAAATTTTCGTGCTTTGAAATGCATTGATTCATTTGAAATCAACTTCTTTGATTACTGTTTTACTTGATTGATAGCAATCATTCTTATAAATCTTTCTTTTTTAAACATTAATATTTTATTTTTTACAGTTATTTAATTTTAAAGTACTTGGAATTGATTAAAAATAATTAATGTCACCTATGATTTCAAAACATACTCAAGAATTTATTTTCATTAACATTACGTAGCAGAATTTTTTTACCACTTAACAGGGCCAAGGTCGTCGAAAGAAGCTAGTATATCATAAAATTACTGAATTTTTTAAGTAATTGTAAGTAAGTAATTTTTTAAAGCAATTTTAAGTAAGGTATTGAATTATTAAAAACAAAAGAAAGTTGTTATAAATACAAAATATATTTCATAAATAAACTGGTTTTTTCCGTAAATTCCTTAAATCAAGCTTTTTACAGCTTGTAGTCTGCTACATTGCTGAAATATAGTCTGCTACATTGACAGAAATATACCGTCGACAAAACACGGGGAATCTGGAAAAATTACAGATTTCTTGAGTATCTAAAAAAAAAAAAAAAAAAAAAAAAAAAAAAAAAACATTTCTATAAAATAAACGGACAATCTGTAAAATTAAAAAAAATACAGAAGAAATCAGTAAAACACATAGAAGATTTCTGTAAAAGAAACAGAGACTCTGTACAAAATTACGGAAGACTTCTGTAAAACACACAAAATATTTCTGTAAAATTGATGAAGAATCTGTAAAAAATTACAGAGGACTTCTGTAAAACACACAGAAGATTTCTGTAAGATAGATGGAGAATCTGTAAAAAATTACGGAAGACTTTTGTAAAACATACAGAAGATTTCTGTTAAATAAACGGAGAATCTGTAAAAAATTACGGAAGACTTCTGTAAAACACACAAAATATTTCTGTAAAATTGAAAGATTCAGTAAAAAATTACAGAGGACTTCTGTAAAACACACAGAAGACTTCTGTAAAAGAAACAGAGAATCTGTAAAAAATTACGGAAGACTTCTGTAAAACATACAGAAGATTTCTGTAAAATAAACGGATAATCTGTAAAAAATTACAGAACATTTCTGTTAAATATACGGAAATAAACTGGCGTCCTGGCTGACAGTTTCTTTCTGTAAATTTGACAGACTTTTTTTTTTGCAGTGTAACTATGCCCTTAACCTCTTCAGACCCGACATAGATATTACATCTTAAAGTAAGAAAAATCTCGTAACGGTTTACACAAATAGCTACATCACTTAGAAAAGGTAAGAAAAGTACGTATTTTTAAATAATTTTTTCGAATGAAGATTCAAATACTAATATCTATTCCAGTTGTAAATAACTGATACCTCAAGTAAAAGAGATTGTGAAGAAACTTTTAAAAATGAATGATGTCCCGCGAGTTCTTTCCCGCTATGTGAATTTTGAATACAACAAAATTCATCCACAAATTCTGAGATAGAAAGTTTCTATGATATTCGAATACATTTGTGCAACAGCAAACAAAAATGAAATAACGACAAATAAAAATAAAATGTGGGTGTCAGTATGCAGAATTTTCACATTCACATGAATCAAATTTTTGAATTGACAATCTTAAAGCAAAAAGCTCAATTCTTATTAATATATTTATTATTATTCTTAAAAAGTTGGCTATAATGCATTTATAGCCAATAGAGTTATTTCTATCACATTTGATACGCGAGGAATGAGGAGGTTAAACCAGTTTTAGTACAGTTTGGATATTTGCCACCGTAGCGAATTTCACTGTGCTAAATACGCCAAGCTGCAAAGGATTATGTACATGCATATATATATATATATATATATATAACTATTTTCATGGCAACCTTACATGAGCAATGATTATCGATTATGTGCATACGTAAATCGCCAAAGAATGAAAAGTCGCCATTGATGAAAAGATATCCTAGCTGTTCCATAGTTTTTAGAAAGGAAAACATTTTTTTTTTCCAAAGGCGAGCACTTTCTCATCAAACTTTCGCCACTACTAAGGCCGCCCATTGTGTGCATTTTATAGTGGGAGCACACGATGGGCGGCTAGCGTTACCTCTAATGAAAGGATGGAGAAGTTAACAAACATGACCAAGGCGTGATAGAATGGTTCTTTGGCCACAGCACCACCGGGGAGGCGCAAAGAAAACATATGAAGTACTGTTTTCTTAGAAATAATTATTAACTAACGCAAGATGTTCTATATGTTTTTCATAATTAAAAATAGTTTAAATTTTTATTTTCAAAGGAACACGCAGAAGCGGCTCTGTTCCCAAGCACTGTAGCTCGGTAACATTCTATCTTATCCAATCACTGGGTTTTGCTTATGAAAATTATGCCTTTTTTTACAAATAAGCCATATTAGGGGCCGAATGCGTCATACGAAAAGCGACAGTAGCGAGTCTTAGGGCCTTGGCCCCTAGTTATGAAAAAAAAATAAAAGAATGTTTTCTTTAAATGAACGTTTACGTATTCGAAATAGAGCTTTTCCTTAACATTTCGAAAATCTTCAATTAATGATGTGAATTATATATTTCTCTCTTCCTAGGAAAATCTTTTGAACTAAGAATCTATATTAACGTTTTTTAATTTCATGTGTTCTAATCAAAGGCATCACATTCATAAAGTGAAAGCTCATTATAGCAAGATAATATTCGTTACCTATGTATGTTTAGTGCTTCCTTTTAAGAGCCGTTGCAAAAGCAAATCGGGCAGGTCAATAAAAAAAAGTTCCCATCACCATCTCAGAATTTTATGATTTTCTTTTATTGTGTTGCCTTACCCAAGGAAAGAACGAATCTGAAATATTTTTGATTTACCTCTTTTAGTTTTGGAGTTATGGGGGGTCAAAGTGCCCCAGAGGAGCAAGGCCGAATTAATTTAGGGCCATTTTTGCCACTTTGTTATCTCGACTGTGACTGGCTCAGAGGTGCTTCAGAGAATTAATTCATTTTATCCTATAATATACCTTGTATATTAACGTCTCAAATTGACGTTAATCTATTCTAATAATTGACGTTTAGAAGTTTAATCGAAAATTCATTCGAAAATTGTCAGAGCCCCAAATAAGGGCCCCCCAAAGTACCCCCAATTTCATAAAAAATACAGTTTTTAAAATGCTTTAAATCTTGGCTCTGACGTGATACAGAAAAAAGTTTTGCACAGTGCAGTTATATATCTTCATATAAAGTGAATGCAATGTTAAAAATTTTTGAAGGCCCCCCAAGGCCCCCCGGTACGGTGCCCCAAACATGGTCCTTAACGCTAATTTACGCAATTTCGAAGCATTGCTGCAGCTGAAACCGACTTCCCACAGGATAACTATTGGCATGGAGATGTAGTATCAACATAGTAGTTTCATATTATGAAAAAAAAATTTTTTGAAGGTACAACTGTTTCCAAGAAAAATTCCAAAAAGTACCTCCCTATTTGGGACATCCCAATGTCACGCATGGGGGCATTTCGGCGTTACTTTTAGAAGTTTAATCGACTGTAGCAGTATTGAAAATTAACCTATTCTGCATATATCATAAATATATCCTCCATATATCACGAATAGTTCTTTTACAGGGGCACTCATAAGAATTCATTACCCTGAATTGGGATCTCTGCAACCATTGAACCGATTCGAAAAAATTTTTCACTGATAGAAAGCTATACTATTCCTGAGTATTATAAGCTACCTTTCAGCATGAAGCATAACTAGTTCTTTTACAGGGGCACTCAAAAGAATTCTAGCACATGACGCTATATGGACATCTCTGTAACTACTCAACAGATTCTAAAGTTCTTTTCACTGAAAGTTACACTATTCCTTAGTAACATAGGCTAAAATTCATGCATGCAGCATAACTTACAAGAACACTCAAAATAATTCGTAAACATTGTCGTAACTGTCTCCATTCACCACTCAAATTTATTCAAATTTTATTAAACTCCATTCAAATTTTTGAACAGTGCAGTTATATATCCTCATATAAAGTGAATCAAATGTTAAAAGTTTTTGAAATCCCCAAGGGCCCCTCGGTACGGGGACCCAAATATGGTCCTTAGCGCTAATTTATGCAATTTCGAAGCATAGGTACTGCTGGCTCTGACTTCGCATATGAGAACTATTGGCACGGAGATGTAGTTTCAACATACTAATTTCATATTATAAAAAGATATATTTTTTGAAAGTATCGCCGTTTTCAAGAAAATTTAACACAGTAATCCAAAAATAATTCGTAAACATTGTCGTAACTGTCTCCATTCGCCACTAAAATTATTCAAATTTTATTAAACTCCATTCAAATTTTTGAAAGTATCACCGTTTGAATGCTAATATGAGAACTATTGGCATGGAGAAGTTGTTTCAACATAGTAATTTCATGTTATAAAAAGATATATTTTTTGAAAGTAGACCGATTTCAAGAAAATTTAACACAGTAATCCAAAAATATGTCTTTTCATATTATGAAACTCCTGTGTTGAAACTACATCTCCATGCCAATAGTTCTCATGTGCGAAGTCAAAGCAGGCAGTACCTATGCTTCGAAATTGCATAAATTAGCACTAAGGACCATGTTTGGGACCCCGTACCGAGGGGCCCATGGGATTTTCAAAATTTTTTAGCGTTGGATTCACTTTATATGAAGATATATAACTGCACTGTTCAAAAATTTGAATGGAGTTTAATAAAATTTGAATAAGTTTAAGAGGCGAATGAAGACAGTTACGACAACGTTTACGAATTATTTTGAGTGTTCCTGTAAGTTCTGTTGCATGCATGAATTTTAGCCTATGCTACTCAGGAATAGTGCAGCTTTCAGTGAAAAGATCTTTAGAATCGGTCCAGTAGTTACAGAGATGTCCATGTAGCGTCATGTGCTAGAATTCTTTTGAGTGTCCCTGTAAAAGAACTAGTTATGCTTCATGCTGAAAAGTAGCTTATAATACTCAGGAATAGTATAGCTTTCTATCAGTGAAAAATTTTTTCGAATCGGTTCAGTAGTTGCAGAGATCCCCATTCAGAGTAATTAATTCTTATGAGTGCCCCTGCAAAAGAACTATTCGTGATATATGGAGGATATGTTTGTGATATATGCAAAATAGGTTAATTTTTAATGCTGCTACAGTTGATTAAGCTTCTAAAAGTAACGCCGAAATGCCCCCATGCGTGCCATTGGGATGTCCCAAATAGGGAGGTACTTTTTGGGATTTTTCTTGGAAACAGTTGTAGTTTCAAGAAATGTTTTTTCATAATATGCACTACTATGTTGATACTACATCTCCATGCCAATAGTTATCCTGTGGGAAGTCGGCTTCAGCTGCAGCAATGCTTCGAAATTGCGTAAATTAGCGTTAAGGACCATGTTTGGGGGCCCGTACCGGGGGGCCGTGGGGGGCCTTCAAAAATGTTTAACATTGGATTCACTTTATATGAAGATATATAACTGCACTGTGCAAAACTTTTTTCTGTATCACGTCAGAGCCAAAATTTAAAGCATTTTAAATACTGTATTTTTTATGAAATTGGGGGTACTTTGGGGGGCCCTTATTTGGGGCTCTGACAATTTTCGAATGAATTTTCAATTTGAGATGTTAATATACAAGGTATATTATACGATAAAAAGAAAAAATTCCCTGAAGCACCTCTGAGCCAATCACAGTCGAGACAACAAAGTAGTAAAAATGACCCTAAATTAATTCGACGTTGCTCCTCTGGGGTACTTTGACCCCCCATAACTCCAAAACTAACAGAGGTAAATCAAAAATATTTCAGATTTGTTCTTTTCTTGGGTAAGGCAACACAATAAAAGAAAATCATGAAATTCTGAGATGTTGATGGGAACGCCCTGCCCGATTTGCCCCTGCAATGCCTCTTAAGTCATCAAATGTGCAGAACAGCAAACGATTTAAAATAAAGACGATAGATAGCACCTGCATTGCATCACGATGTAGTATGTTCTCGCTTCAGCCGACGTGGAGTCAAACTGAAAACGGATTGCGTAGAGAAACGGAATCCAAAAACAATTCTGCTGTCTGTCTATATGGAATCCCGGTTTAAGGCATAGCATATAAACTGTTATTCTCTAGGCTTAAGCTTAAAAACAAATCAACCGTAACAATTTTGAGAGAATGTGTGACCATTAAGTAACTTATCTTCATTATTACCTCTTTTACATTTCTTTTAATTGCTTTATTCCACAATGAAAGTAAGAGAACTTTCTTTTTCAGACATAGCTGCAAAGCAGTCTGAATCTTCTCGTTGTAGCTTCATCGGATTACATCTTAAGAGCGCTAAAAAGTATTTGTTCTCTGAGTAATATTAATTATTTACATATGAATCATAAGTTAGTTTTGATCCCGATAACTGCAAAATGGTAAGCAATGACACTATCCGACCTGGCGAAATGTACCCACTGCCCGGCCTTTAATTGCCAAGGTGTAGCGTGCATGGAGGCGACCTGGTATCTACACAAATATATAAGTAATATTACTTTTGATGAATTTTAATAATGTTTATTCATTAAAATAGTTTCACTTTTTAAATTGATAAGAAGAATAATTACTGTTTAGTCATATTATTTCCATTTAAAGGACAACACTCATTGCATCCTGCGCCATACCAGGAACATACCTATGAAAACCTCCTATATTTCTACCTGTTTTTAATTTAGGCGATTGATGTCTTTTGAAGTACACATCTGGAAAGATAAAATAACTATTTAGTATAACTGTTATTCACCTAGTGGCTCTACTACTGCTAGTACGGATGCACCCAAAATCATCTCTTCTTTTTTTCAAATGTGATTTTTGTTGTCAAGATTTCGCTTCTTTGGGTAAATTTCCTTCGTTGGATAACAAAAGTGTAACACACACACAATAAAGATGTAAACTGTAAAAGTAGAAAGGGCAGAGTGAGGATCAAATGAGGAATGTTTAATGACAGTGTTATTTCACGCTATGTGTGCATATTATTGCGTAGGTATGGTTGCATTTCTACCGTAAAAATAACGCGTTTGCACAGAACCTTATATTAGAGCTATATAGGCGGTTTTCTGCTTGTAAACAGACAGTTACATATATTTGTAACAGTGAAATCTAAGCCTTGGTATTTAAATGTTTATCACTCTTTTTTTTATTCTTTTGATTGGATTTGCTTTTGAAATCACGCTAAATCTTTATTAAATGTTAAGTTTGTTTTGATCAAACCTTAATATCATGAAATTTTAAAACAAAAATGCAGAACTCTTTTAGTCTGCAAACGTTCTATCTTGAGTCATTCTTAATTTAAAGCTGATTAGTCATTTGACACTTAAGAGGTTGAAGCGTAGCAAAATAAATGATCTATCAGTAAAATTATAGGAAGGGCACCAGTATTTGATACTTTAAGAGCAATAATTAGCATTAATTAGTAATTGCTAATAACTAAAATATCTAGAAACAAAATTTTTGTTCTTAAAACTTAAATGAACTTTGAAAATTCATGTAAGGTGTAATTTATCACATAATATTGTACATTTCTATATTTTATATGTTTTCATGGTGGTGACACTAGTAATTGACACTAAGAACAAAATTTTGGTTCAGTGATTGACATTTCCTGCTGCAGTAATCACACCCAAGAAATGAGTGGAAAAACATGCGGATTTAATTTTTATTGCAATGAAGTAAAAATTGCTGAAGAAAATGAAGTGAAATTTGGTGATCTGATAGAAGGTCATTCAACTTAAATTACAGGAGTCGAATAAATAAAAAAAGATGATTTTGAGATTTTGCAAAAATTGTTTCTAACTGCGTAAATTCACGCATCACGTAATATCTGCTACAGCGACTGAAATTAAATTGTGTGATATGATAAATGGTCACTCAACTTAAACTATCGGCGTCAATTTTTTAAAAACCTTTATTAGATTTTGAGATTTTGCGAAAATTGTTTCAAACAGCGTATATATTTGTGTTGTAACGTCTTGGGTGTGGAATGGTAACGTTGAGAATTAGAGCTAAGTTCCGTTTACAGGAAAATAATTTATTTATTTACAATTTTAAAACAATCTTTAATAAATAGGATGTTATATACACGTAAATCAGAGTCCATAGGGCTTTCAATAGAAGAGCAGTCCTTTCACACGCCAGAGCCCTTCTGTCCACAACCGGACTTGAACTTTTTAGATTCATGCAAAGAAGAAGAAGATGTTCCTGAAATGTCAGATTTCATCTTTCTGAAACTATCGAAATTTCAGAATCTAATATGAAGGTTTTAGTTTTTATTGCAGGTTATGTTGCTAGAAAGGCTTCAAAGTCATGTTCAATGTGCAAAGAAAGCCTTGCTACTGACAAGGAGATGTGCATTGACATTGATGAAGACATAAAGAGTTACCTGCAAGAACTTGATCGAGGTGGACTTTTATGGCCAAATAAAACAGCTCTTTCAATATGCAATGCTGCATTTAAAATTTTTCATATGTGCATTTCAGAAAAATTTGAAGAAGAATTTTTGAAATTTAACAATCAAAGATATTTACTTTGTGAACTGTGCAAAGAAACATTACAAGAGGATGGACTTTCATTTGAAGGTATTTGCAAATGTGGTAAAACTACAGCTCACGTAATCAATGATTGCATTAAAATACTATCAATAACTGTTCTTTACTGAATCTTTCAATTTATATTAAAAAATTTCTTTCTAAGATTACAACCTTTTGAGAGCTATATCCTTTTACATTCGGTTTAATTATTACACTTGCAATTTTTTTTTATATGAATTCAAATTTTGTCTCAACCTTATATTATGAAATTCCTAACATAAAATATTGAAATTTTTAGTATTTTTCAACCCAATTGATCCTGCCAGTTTGTACAGTAGAGTAATAATATAATGCACACTGCCTACCTTTCTGGACGAAGTCTGCTTCCTCGAAATGGTATTCGAGCTTGCTTCTGGATCACGACCGGAACACTTAGTCACTGGAACGGGCGTCCTTTCTCTCAGACTGGCTGTCTATCTCTTTCAGGAACGGGCGTCCTTCTTTCTCTCACACTGGATGTCTATCTCTTTCAGGAACGGGCGTCCTTCTTTCTCTCAGACTGGATGTCTATCTCCTTCAGGAACGGGCGTCCTTCTTTCTCTCAGACTGGATGTCTATCTCCTTCAGGAACGGGCGTCCTTCTTTCTCTCAGACTGGATGTCTATCTCCTTCAGGAACGGGCGTCCTTCTTTCTCTCAGACTGGATGCCTACCTCCTTCAGGAACGGGCGTCCTTCTTTATATCAGACTGCAGACTTCTATTCTTGTCCTATAATCCACACCGTTCTACCACCATTTTCTTAGCTGTAACGTCTTGGGTGTGGAATGGTAGCGTTGAGAATTACAGCTAAGTTCCGTTTACAGGATAATAATTTATTTACTTACAATTTTAAAACAATCTTGATTAAATAGGATGTTATATACACGTAAATCAGAGTCCATAGGGCTTTCAATAGAAGATCAGTCCTTTCACACGGGCAGAGCCCTTCTGTCCACAACCGGACTTGCAAAAAACAGTTCACAGGGCAGCGCCCTACAGTCCTTCGATCGGACTTCAAAAATCGTCGGCGGAGGCCTCTCGACCTCACCTCTCCAGCTCTTTCGCTCGGACTCGTCCAACTCCCGGGCTCTCCTCCGGTTCTTCTCCCCCCTCATCTTTTCATATATTCCTTATTGGATATCTCTAAAGACGGGGGTGGATCAAAAGGATTCCCAATTGGTCCGTACATGGCGCCTGTACATCTCTGCTAGAAGGCACCTTCAGGTCCCGCTCACGTAAACGCGATCAATTTCGGCGCTCTTTGAAGGTGCGGTTCTTTTGAAACAAACTGTCTGGAAAGGCGACACCAAGTCTGTCCTTTTGTGAGGATCTGGGAATCTTACAACTCCCCCCCTTCTCTGGTGAACTTTTCCGAAGGAAAAGTTAATCCTTTGGTTCAGGCAGTTGATCACTCTACTATACAATAGGCAAGGAACCGAAAAAAATGAGAGAAACTATATCCAAAATATCTAACGGTTTCTTTCCTTTTCAAAATTAAATTTTAGAATATACTTAGAATATTAAGTTAGAAAATACATACATATTACCTGATTATATTTTCCTAATACAAAACACATATAATCTCAACTTTAAATTTTTACACAATGAAAATATTTACATTTAATGCTTTCACATTTAGATACGACTTAGACAGTCTGCATGGCAGTTATTTTTTCCTGCGCGGTGAACTACTGTGAAATCGAAAGGCTGCAATGCCAGTGACCACCTCAATAGTCTCGGATTGTTCCCCGCGTTGCTCTTGAGCCATACTAAAGGGTTATGGTCAGTTTCTATAGTAAATTTCTGACCGTCTAAGTAATGTCTTAACTTTTTTATGGCGAATATTATCGCAGGGCATTCTGTCTCGGTCGTGCAAAATTTCTTCTCAGCCTCACTAAATTTCCTACTTAGATAGAGAACAGGATGCTCGTCTTTCCCGGTTCTCTGGGCCATGACTATCCCAATCCCTACGTTAGAAGCATCTGTCTGAATGATGAACTCTTTTTTTGAAATCTGGAGCGTACAACACCGGATTTTCCGTCAGCCTCTGTTTTAACTCGGAAAGGGACTTTTCCATTTCGGGAGTCCATTGTATGCTTTCTTTTTTATTTTTTCCCTTTAGTGCCCTCGTTAAAGGCTCCACTAACGTGGCATAATGCTCTATATATTTTTGATAAATCTGAGCCATACCTAAAATTTTCCTAATTTGAGTTTTATTAGTGGGAGATGGGAAATCTAGCACCGCTTGAATTTTTGATTGTGAAGGTGTTCGACGACCGTTTCCTACTACGTGCCCTAAGTACTTTACTTCGTCTTGAGCGAATTTGCATTTCCAAGGTTTGATCGTTAATTTCGCTTCCTTCAATTTCTTTAAAACGCAGTCTACGTGTTTGAGGTGATCCTCCCAATGTGCCGAAAATATGGCGATATCGTCTAGATATGGGACACAAAACTCCTCCATTCCTCGTAATAACATATCCATAAATTTAGAGAAACGGTAAGGTGCGGAGACTAACCCAAAGGGCATAGTTACCGGTAAATACGACCCGAAAGTCGTTACGAACACGGCTAATTTTTGAGTCCTTGACTTAACTCCACTCTCTCCTCTATATTTGGCAAGGGAAAGTACTCTGCCTTCGTTATCGAGTTTAATTTCCGGTAATCTATACACGGCCGCGGGTCACGCCTCAGTGTCTCTATCAACAACATTGGCGAAGTGTATTTACTCTCGCCAATTTCGATAACGTTTAGCTCTAGCATCCTCTTTATTTCTCTTTTCAGAATCTCTGTTTGCCTCGGCGATGTTCTATAAGGTTTTGATCGGACAGGCTGATCACTAATCAACTCGATATCGTGCTCAATTAAATCTGTTCTACCCGGATCATTAGAAAACAATTTCCGGTGCTTGTCTAACAGTTGTTTTAATTGAGTAATCTGCTCTTCAGTACACCGCTTATCCAAGTTATCTTCCCTCACTATCTCCTCAAAATTGTATACTTCTGGGTTCGCGTTCGGGTACGGTATCTCTAAGTCTGTCTCTTCTATTGCTCTATTTACCTTATCTTCAACCAAAACATTGATCATCTCCACCCTTTGGTGGTATGGTTTTAGGAGATTAACGTGATATATTTGCGATCTTTCTTTCTTCCCGGGTAATCTTACAATGTAATTCGTCTCCGAAATTTTACTTTCGATCGTCCCTGGGCCTACCCAATTAGCGGCCATTTTGTTTGGTTTTGAAGTGGCCAAAACTAAGACGTGTTCTCCTATTTTAAATTCCCTTTTTACGCTACTCTTATCGTGCCAATATTTACGTTTCTCTCTGGTTTCTTCCATTCGCACGGCGGCTAACTCCTGGCACCCTTTTAATCGATTTATTAAGTCAAACACATATTCAGTGACTAAACTCGGTTCTTCTTCTTCCGCGCTCCACTTTTCATACAATAGGGTGTGCGCAGATTTTTACCAAATACTAGCTCACTCGGAGAAAAACCCGTCGAGTCGTGCCAAAGCCTCCCTGAGAATTACTACAAGCCTAAATGCTCCTTCCGCGAGTCGATGTGACGTCACGACCCGGGTCCCTTCCTCGCGCAACACCTAAGCTCGTTTCTCGTTTGTTTTGCATTCGATGTTTGCTTTGCTTTGTACATTTTCATTCTTTAATTCGCTAATTAAATTATGTAACTATATTCAGTAGTATTTTAGATGGATTATAGTGTTACAGTGTCCTGCTGAAGAACTTTATGAAATTATAGTGCCAGTTTAAACCCGTAAATCTACAACTGATTCGTCCTGAACTGAACCCTAATGTTGAAGTTTCATAAACTGTAAAAGGTATGTCTTTGCATCATGTATTTACTTTGTTATTAACTTATGAATTTTAAAATGTAGATCCTCAATTACTTCAAATATGCTTAAAAACAAATGTCAACAGACTTAATGTTTCGATTATACGAATGAGCTGTTATATTAACGGCAAATCAAGTTTTCTTCATTTATTTACATGCGGTTCAGTGTTGTTTACATTTTCTTTATCGTTCTCTCTTTTGCAAATTTATAGAGCTGTCGATTGTCAGCTGTCCTAAACAATGTGAAATAATTGAAATAACTAACGTGAACAATGTGAAATAATTAAAAAATTCTTATTCACAAAGATAAACTTTTTGTATCGGTTTTTGTAAGTAATTTTTGTTTGGCTTGAGCTTTTATTGCTTGATACAGCATTCATTCAATAGCTTTGATGCTTGTAAATTTTACTCAGCTCTGTACCTTGATATACATTTAGACTAAATCTTTCAAGATTTTCAGTATTTGAAGTTAATGTTGCATTTGTACAGTATCAAGAGTGTAATGTTAAACTTATGTTATTGGATTGGCAAGAAAGTAATTTTGGTTTGCCTGTCTGCTCATTGTCTGTGCTCTGACTTCCATAAGCATGCACTGATTGCAATAAAATTGATGTATGTTATTTCTATATATAAAAATAACCCTTTGAAAATTATGTATATAGCATGGATAGTTATTTTTCTAGGGCAATAATTTCAATAATTATGCTTTATAGACAGACATTGTTTAGAGTGTATTTTGGAACGTAAATATATTTCAAGAATAAATTCAAAATTAGTTTATGCCATCCAGGTTTATAAAATAATGTTCTCTATTTAAAATTAAAAAAAAAACCTGTATGCAGCATCTGTAACAAACTTCCCTGATTCAGAATCGTTAATTTGATGACAGTTGTTCTCTTGGACCGTTGAATATTGAATTAAATCATTGTTAAAATATCATGGCTAATTTGAAATTCAACTTCATTAATTTAAATTTTTATTACAAATTATAATTACTATGTAATGGTTACCAGGCAAATATAATGGTTACTAGGTTTAATTAAAGCTGTTTCCGGTTCACTAAACGTGCTGGATGATTTTGCTAACTACCCTGCTGATTTGTAAAAAATTTGTGAATGTAAATAATACATGCAATAATTCATAAAAGCTTAAATATATACAGTGAAACTTTTATGAGCGACCACTTCAATTAAGCTACCACCTTCTCTAACGAATTTTTAAAGTAGAAATATAATTAATAGTGATTTGGCCAAATACCAAATATTCGGCGGCCAAATATTAAATTTTTTAAATTTTCATTTTAATTCTAAATAAAATCTAGCTTTTTAATTTTGTAATTAAGTACTAAAAAAGGCTAATTAAAATTCATTTTATATTATTTGTAAGTATCAGGTTGTAACGAAAGTTCTCCGCCAAATCTGCTTGAGTCAGCTCATGCGGCATCCAGCGATTGAACTTGTACATGAAGTTTATGTGGTGCATAGCATGGCTAATGGGCATGGCATTATGTCTAACTCTTTAGCTAGCTCTTAAGTGGTTAAATACTGATCTTCTTCCACAGGTTCTCGCAGGTGGCCCTCATCAACATCAGTAGGCCGGCCAGAGAGCTCTGCTCCTTGAATATCATAGACCCTGTTTTTTAACTTTCAGTATCAAATCTTCACAGTGCCATATGATACAACAGTAAAATCTAAATTACGCACATAATTCTTTGACATTCTGTAGCACTTTTTGCAACAGAACTGGAAGTAAATGATGGTTCTAATCCAGTAACGTGATAGTTCCATTTCAGACACCTTGTACTTAATGATAACGATATTTTTTAACAACACAGTGTTCCAAAGCAAGTATCTTTCTTTCAAATGACAAATATTGTTTGACAAAATATGAGCAAACACACCAACGTGAACTGTTTTCAGACGATATTTGTAGTGGCGGGAAACTTTCGTTACAACCTAATACTTAAAAACACTCAACAGTTATATTATCTGCAGAACTAAAAACTCTTGGTCATGAAAAAATATCTTTCACCAAGTTGAGCACTAATAACAGTATAATTATATTTTGAGATATTCATAATTTAATAAGTATGTTATGGTAAATGTGATTAATCTGGCAACTATACATAATCACATCCTGTTTTAGGCTTTACAGCCTCTGAGAAAAACGTATTTAGCCGCTTTTTAAAATTATGGTTGTAATTGAGGATCTGAAAAAATTCCTCCTACCCCCACCCAATAAAGATATTTGAAAATCAAGTCAAGTAGTGTCACCAAGTATATACTATATAGAAAAGTCTGCATTTCTGTAATATTATTAAATGCATTAGATTATGTTTCATTCAGCTTAAAATTCAGTGACTTAGGATATTTAAGTGTATGAGATTAAGGTATTGAAGTATAACTAAGCAATGTTATTTGTAAATGAATTTAAAAATATATTTTCTCTCTTTGTTCTGAAATTATTCAGCTGAATATGTAGAAATATTCGTCTACAACTATTCGGCCGGATACCTGTTCAATATTCGGCAAAATAGCTGAATACCTGTTCAATATTCTGCAAAACAGCCGAATATTCGTTACATCCCTATTTTAAAGTATCGATTTTTTACCCTATCTGCTCAATGTTTTAAAAGGTCCTCTAGAAGAGACCACACAATTATTTATACAGTATAGAACCTGTTATCCGGAATGGTTGGGGCCATGGCACAGTGGTTATGTCACTGAAAATGGTAGATGGCGGAAGTGTGAAGGTCCCGGGTTCGGGTCCCATCACGCCGCTGTCGATCTAATGGTCTGAAGTTTTGGTAGGTTTTCCTCAGCTGTAACGTGAATACGCATTAGAACCCCTTAGAAAGTCCTCCTACCAAGGCATTCCCCCATTCCCCCCCCCTGGCACATCGCCCTAGTGAAGCGCTGCCATAATCACACACCACCACCGGAATGGTTGGGACCGGGTGTATTCTGGATAACTGAATTTTCTAAATCATCAGAATTGATGTAGCTAAACCTAGTGATGGTTCTTTTAGTACGAAAATTTGCTTACTAATGTACTACATTGCTCTAATTTTATTTGTTTCTTTTTATAGATGCCTCGACGTTGTTGTGTGCCTGGTTGTAAGTCGAACTATAAAGGTGAACCATATACCAATATTTTCAGTTTTCCCAAAGATGCAGATATGAAGTCAAAATGGGAAAGATTAATAAACCGAAAAGACTTCAAAAGTACAGATTCTTCAGTGGTCTGTATAAAACACTTTGATGAAAGTTTTATTATAAGGGACCACAAGGCTACCAAACCAGATGGTTCACTTCTGGTTGTGCCAAGGAAATCCCCAATTTTAACACCTGGAGCCTATCCCACAATATTTCCTGAGCAACCTTCGTCTCACTCAAAAAATTCCTCCAAAAAGAAAAACACCCGAGGAAAGGCACAAAGAAATTGATGAGCTCCAAGAAAAGAAGTTCCAACAGTGGTGTGAATCAGACAAAATTAAAAATTTTGATGATTTTAAATCTGTTTATAAAACTAAACTGAGCAAATCGTGGCTAGTGCTTTCGGAAGAAAGCTGTGTTTACATAGGTATGGTAAACTTAGAGGATATCCCCAAAATTTTCATTTCTGTGAAAATATCAGAATATTTCGTCATATCTGTCTGGCACGATGGCGTGTGCCTGTACCCGAATCAAATTTGATATGGCTGTTAGGTTCAACAATGACATGTACTCTGTGGTCATCATTCGATTGCTTAATCAGACATTTAAGTTTACACGATAAAGAAATGTCTTACCATGATAAGCTAAAAGGTGTTGTTGCAATTTGTAATAATGTAGTTGCAGATTGCGACAATATTACCATAAGTGAAACTTTGACATTTTTAGTTGAACAATTGCATTTATGTTCAATGAAATCTCCGAGATATTCACCAGATATGTTATTATTTGCATCAAAGTTTTATTTTAGTAGTCCTACAGCATACAGGCTTATTCGTGACTCGAGTAAATTAATATTACCTCATCCTTTTTATTTAAAAACTTTGCTACAAAGTTTGGGAAGCTTACAGGCTGGAGTACAAAATTCTCAAATAAAATACCTGAAAAAAAAAATGTTGTGAACTGTCGCCGACAGAAAAAATAGTCGGCTTAATGATGGATGAAATTTATATCAAGCCAGGAACAAGCTATAAAGGTGGTAGGATAGAAGGAGTAGCAATGAATATGGATAACACTGAAGCTTCTACAATACAGGCATTTATGATTACTTCCCTTTTCTCTAAAAATAAAGATGTTGTTGGACTATTTCCTGTGAAGAATCAAACTGCTGAAGATCTGTTTTTGATTTTAAACCAGGTACTTAGAATTTTAAATGAAGCAGGCTATAAAGTTTTATATCTCTCTTCCGATAATAATCGTGTAAACCGAAAGACATATGAAAAACTTTCTGGAGGTCAACTTAAACCATCAATACCTAATCCAAGTTCTTCAGGTGATGGGTTTTTTTTTATTATTTGATACTGTACATTGTATGAAAAGTGTTCGTAACAACTGGCTGAACAATCATGACACAAATCAAACAAGTTTTTTTTCCTCCCATGAAGTTATTAGAATCTGGCCATAGTTTTGATGAAAAGGCTGTATTATATGCTAGTTTGACACATTGAAAAATATTGTATAAAGAAGAGTGCGACGACAACTTAAAACTGGCTCCTAGCTTAAATAGAAAATTTCTATATCCCAATCACCTTGAACTTCAAAATGTTGGTAATGCATTGAAGCTGTTTGATGAGAAACTTATTCCGGCATTAAAAGAGTTTGAAAATAAAATTGGGAAAGATGTTTTTGGAACTGTGCACTTTATAGATGTATTTTCCAAATTTTGGAAAATTGTTAATGTAAAAACCCCGCATAAAGGCAAACATAAGAGAGATCCATTCAGTGACCCTGTAAGAAGCTCCGATTGCCCTAACATACAATTTTTAGAAAAGTTTGTCTTGTGGCTTCAACATTGAGAGTCTCTTCCTCCTCCGCATTTTGCAAAAGCTGGTTCTAGATCAGGAAAACTATCAAAAGAAACTTACTTTGCATTAAATCATACAGTGCAGACAGTGTTAATTTGCAAGTATTAGGTTGTAACGAAAGTTTCCCGCCACCATAAACATCGTCAGTAAACAGTTTGCGTTGGCGTATTTGCTCATATTTTGTCAAACGATTTTTGGCATTTCAAAGAAAGAGACTTACTTTATAACTCTGTGTTATGAAATCTGTAAAAAAAATATAGTTATCATTGAGTACAAGGTGTGTCAAATGGAAGTATCACTCTAGAGGATTAGAACCATCATTTACTTCCAGTTGTGTTGCAAAAAGTCAGCTACAGAATATCAACGAATAATGAGTACAGCTTTAAATACTATTGTTGCATCACTTGACACTGTGCAGGTTTGGTACTGAAAGTTAAAAAAGAGTTATCTAAGGAGTTACAAGTTAGTTTTTCCAGCAGATTTGGCGGAAAACTTTCGTTACAACCTGATATTTATTTCAAAATATTGTTCCTTCACCAAAATACAATCTGTTGGGAAATTTTCAAACAGACTGTTTGGAGGCACGATTTGGTCAATTTAGATGTATGAATGGAGGAAATTACCAAATATCTATTGATCAAGTATTAGAATCTGAAAGAAAATTAAAAGTTTTAAGCTTATTAAATTTGGAAACAGCTAAAATGGGTTCTTTAATGTTAAAGACTTCTTAGATTCATGCAAAGATGAAGAAGATGTTCCTGAAATGTCAGATTTTTTCTTAGATGCTATATCTCTTTCTGAAACTATCGAAATTTCAGAATCTAATATGAAGGTTTTAGTTTTTATTGCAGGTTATGTTGCTAGAAAGGCTTCAAAGTCATGTTCAATGTGCAAAGAAAACCTTGCTACTGACAAGGAGATGTGCATTGACATTGATGAAGACATAAAGAGTTACCTGCAAGAACTTGATCGAGGTGGACTTTTATGGCCAAATAAAACAGCTCTTTCAATATGCAATGCTGCATTTAAAATTTTTCATATGTGCATTTCAGAAAAATTTGAAGAAGAATTTTTGAAATTTAACAATCAAAGATATTTACTTTGTGAACTGTGCAAAGAAAAATTATGGGAGGATGGACTTTCATTTGAAGGTATTTGCAAATGTGGTAAAACTACAGCTCACGTAATCAATGATTGCATTAAAATACTATCAAACATATTCCTGAATAACTACACAAAAACTAGAAATGACAAATTAACTGGCAGAACTTCAAATAAAAGAAAACTTGCAACTGTAAGTACCCCTAAGGTGGACAGCAGGCCTAAAAACCTGGAATATTAGGAAATTTGTATGAAAACTAATTTTTCCAAATCTACAAATGAATATTTGATAATTTTTATTCATAAAATTAATACAATTCTAACTATCATTTGATTTTTTTATTTGAAGTTCTTCCAGTTGTTTTAACATTTTAGCTTTCTTTTAAACATATTTTGGAATATTTGCTTCCTTAAAACTGTGTGTTAATCTTACATGCTGCAGGATTTGACATACTTTTAAAATTCAAGAAACTACTTGGTTTACACATTTATCCCCTTAAAACAGCTGAGTAATATCATTTTATTTTTATCAGATAAAATAGACCGAGTTTTTCAAATAATTCTAAATTTTTTTAAAAAATGAGAAAAAACACTTTTTGCAGTTAATGACTGAAAAGTAATATTTAAAAAAAAGTTGCAATTCTGTATCTTATGCATATTGCATCAATTGCAAAACCTTTAAAACGCTATCTTGAAAGTATTCGTCGGAATCTAGGAATTTTAGGCAAATATTCTTTTGCTGGTTACTCTTACTCCTTTATTTAATGTTACAAGTTTTAGGTGTATTCTGTGAATTATTTGTAAAGCATATAATTTGACTAAGACAACATATAAACTTTTAAGATCTATTTTAATCTTTTATTTCGATTTAAACAAAAAAAAAGCTTTTTAAATTAATTTTATTTATCAATTTATTTTATTTTATTTTATGAATTAAATACCTTTTTCATGTAATACTTATTGTTTAAGTCTATGAAATTTGTCTATCAAAATTTGAAATGTTTAATATATCAATGAAGATTTATATATTTTTGAACGCTCACAGTATTTAAGGCTTGTTGGAAAACAAAAACATTCAGCAGAGCCATGCTGCCATGCATACTCAAAACTGAAATCTGCAATGAAGTGTAAATATAAATAATACATATACTTCCTTTAAAAGAAAGTGTGGTGTAATACATTTTGCTATTTAATTTTTCACATTTAGTAATTAATATTTTTTCCCAAGAAAGTTTGTCAAAGAGTTTTGCAAACTGTATATTCAGTTACAGGATCTAATGTTTTTTGCTTTTTCAAAATATAAAAAGATGCATTTTTAAATATTCATTGTTGATATGTATTTTTTTAATAAAAATGATATAATTCATATAGCTTATCTTACTTTATTTCACATATTGCAAACAATACTAATTGTTGATTCTTAGTTTCACAAAATAAATGGTAAATTTCAACACATGGTTTTCAAAAGAATTTTTTCTTCGAACTCTTGATATTTTTGTCAATATACTAACAAAATCTCCAAGAATTTTTAAGAGTTGATAAAACCTAAATTTTTCCATGTCTGAAAAGGTCTTAATCATTCTATACTTCTTTTTGTTGTTAATTTGATATATTCTTCCTTAAGCATTATACATACATATTATTTTCCCTCCTGTGATAAGTATTATATTTCATCTAGTAAAACATAAATACTGTTAATTAGCTGTGTTTTTTTATTTAGAAATAAGTGTTAAGCTTTTAAGCAAATAACTTTTTTTAGATCAATAAATTAAAATGACACTTCCATGATAATTATGAAAAGTAGTTGGATGTATGGATTATATAATAAAACAATTTAATAAAATTTGAGGCATAGCTTTTAAATAATTAAATATATTGATCTCAATACTTTTGCCATTATAGTCAAATCTCATTAAAATGTATATTGAAGGTGAATTACAGTATTATTTAATTCATCTGAATTGTGTTAATTCATTTTCTATTATATTATAATTATTAATAAATAAAAGTGACATTTGTAACATATCTTTCCCCCTCAATTTGTGCTTTTATTATGTTTTTATAACTCCAAAATAGACTTCACAATCTGGTCAAGTAACAGCTGAAGTTGGATAAAAATGTTCTTAAAAAGATTCCTGCAGTTTAAAAGAAATAAAAATCTAAGGCATTTTTAAACTAATTAAAATGAAGTCCGTTAATATAAATAAAATATGATTAAATAAATTAAGATTTGCATTTTCTTTTTCCAAAGAATTATAATTAGCAAATAATATTCAAATGTCAACTTATTTTGGGGGGAAAGTTTCAGTTTTCGTTTTATTCTAGCAATCGGAAGCAGAATAGATATCACTTGCAAAGAATTTTAGCACTCTGCAAATAATATTCAAACTCAAAATTCTTTGGGGATCAGAAGTTCGAATTTTCGTTTTATACTAACAATCGGATACACAAAGTATGCTTGAGTACTCTTAATATTCTCTATTTTTTCTTGCATTCTTAACCCTCCAAGCGGCTGAGACGTAAAATCCCGTCATCTGTAAACGTTGTTCAAAGCGGCTGAGACATAATTTTCTGCTCCTTTTTTTCTGCTTCGAAAGCGGCTGTGACATAAAATCCCGTTACTGCTTACCCCCACTCACCAGAACACCTGTGACACTTAGATTGATGGGTTGCAAAGGAGGGGAGAGAGCACAATGGCCAAGACACGCCTACGATACTTAATTGCAGCTTTCAACCCCCCACAAAATTATTTACAGATGTGGTGATCATACCTTTTCTAACTAAAGAAGAGAGAGGCCGAATGATTTCGGTATTTTTTCAGACAAGTAATCGTTTGAACCGGAGTCCCTTCTAAGCAGGGTCGGGCACGGGAAATAAGTTTGAATATTTCGTAGTTTTCAAAGATCTCCAGGATACTTTTTCATTTATAATAATTTTAAATGTTTAATGAAAATAAGAAATTTTGAATAAATATTTTACTTCTTTCAAATTTTACCTGAAAAGGAAAAGCTGTTGCCCCGAATACAACAAAACAGTTGGCATATAAAAAAAAACATATTTTATTAGAAGAGACCGATTTAACATATATGGAGTCTTGGGCACACATGCTTACGGATGTAGAGGGGCTTTAAAGAAATGTATTGCATATTATTATTTAAATTAATACAAATTTACATGTCATAAACCACTCCTGTATAAATGTTTACTCTGTAATTATCCTATTACATAGTTACGCTTATCCGTGATTCACTCTCTAACAAATCCGGTCCCGCCACTCCCAACCGTCTCTTCCAAACTTTTACCGTCATTAATCCAATCAGATTAAAAAGTTACTGTGTAAAACTTTAATGAAATTCATACAGTTCGTGCGATCGGCTTGAAAAATTTCATAATTATGTAAAAAATATATATATAAACGATCTGCACTATTATAAAAATCTGAAAATTCACCCTCTCTCTCATTTTTAAGCGATTTTCAGCTTTTAGGGCGCTTTTTATTGCGCATTTAATCGCGTTAAGTAAAATCAAAATCAAACGTCAATAACAGAGCTTGATCCGTGATTAAGTCCGTGATTAAATTACAAGACAGTCGGAACACGTACTCAACTTCCCTCACTATTTTTAGGAGAGTCCAATGTCACTTAGGTTAAATATTTATCTTACATTTCATTGTTTACATCAATAATACTATAAGGACGTTTTGGCAACCAACTATGTTTCAAGAATATCATTTTTCCCATTCCAATTTTAATGAACTAACGCATTATGTAGAAGCTGTCTGGTGTTATAAAATAAAGTAAAGGCAACTTCTACGTAATGCGTTAGTTCATTAAAATTGGAATGATAAAAATAATATTCTTGAAAAATTAGAAGCCAAAAAGTCCTTATAGTATTTTTCATGTAAACAATGAAATGTAAGGTAAATATTTAATCAAAGTGACATTGGGCCCTCCTAAAAATAGTGAGGAAAGTTGAGTATGTGTCCAGACTGTATTGCTGTAAACTAGGCCTCAGTTATTGATGTTTGAGTTTGATTTTACTGGAAAATTAACACGATTAAATGCGCGATCAAATTTATCAGTAAAGCTCTATTCCGTCCTAAAGATTAAAACAAAATTAAAATAACTAGTTGAAAAGAACAGTTGTCTAAGATAAAATAAAATTAAATCCCAGTTGGATTCAGTGGTGATGATTCCCCTTCTATGATCTGTGGGCCTCCCACCATGGCCCAGTACACAAGGGGCTGAAAATGGTAGATGGCTGAAGAGTAAAAGTCTAGGGTTCTGGGCTACCGCGCGGCTGTCGATCTAACGCTCTGGGGTTTCGGGCGGTTTCGCTAGATGTCTATCGTGAATACGCGGAAGAACACCTGAAAAAGTCATCCGACCAAGGCATTCCGACTTGGCAGATACCCTGAGTGCAGGCGTGCAATAAATGCACTACACTACTCTCTATGATCTGTGAGGTTTCCCTGCTCACCTAGCATGGGTCTTTGAATAATCTGCCGGTTTAGCGGAGTGTTCAAAGATCCACGCTAAGAAATTGCACATGTAAGAGAAGAGGAATCTTCTCAAAATCGCCTTTTCAGTAATGAATGATGAGAGCAACCATCCTAAACCTGGTTTCAGACGATAAGTATTATTTAATCAAAATTTTAAATTTAAAACGATCCATTTTTCTTACAAAATTTCTCGCATATTGCCTCCTGCCGTTGAAACTTCTCAGGATCCTCCACTGTCTTAGTTTTACCCTAACTACAACATCTTTCCAGAAAAATTAACTTCCCACAATGAACTGCAAAATTTTTGTTGTTGTTGTTTTTGTGTTATGTGTGTGTGTGTCAGTTCTTTTATGTAAATATGTATACATGGTAGAAAAACTTTTCAACCTGTAAAGAATTAAAGAAATTGTTACGTAAAGAAATACACAGAAATAGAACAATTTGTATAAAGCCAAAATTTTTATCTTAGATTTCGAAGCATTTAAATTTATACCGGCTCACATGGAAATCGTCAGTTTGTCATCGATTTATTATTTTATTATTGCTGCTTTTAATTGAACAATACGAATTTTAATTTCTATTTTTATTCTATATTAGCTGATGTACCCGCTCATCACACGGGAATAGAGATTACTTTAACAATTGGTTAAACTAAGCTGCCAAATAGACGAAAAAGTAAATAAATAAAATTTCCAATTACCTAAATTTAAAAATAAAGATTAATTTTAGTGTAACTGTTTAAAATATGAAGTTCAAATCGAAGCGCTGTTGCAAATCAAAGCCATGAAATATAAACACATGGAGAGAGAGGTGGGGATTTTCGTTTGATTATTTTGAGAAATCGCAAAATCATTAAATGTTTAATTTGAATTTCAAGTAATTTATTTTTACATATACATAACATGTTATAACTAGCTGCGTATCATTTCTTCACGACGAAGAAAGTAATGATTTTTTTTTACACATGCATTTTAAATTATTCCAGCTATACGGAAACTGAAAAAATGCAGAAAACTTTTACTCGAACCTAGCGTTATGGATATTAAAATATGCTGTCATAGCTAGCTCAATTGTCACACGATGACCCAAAAGCTATATTGGCATACGATCGGGTGACAACCCTTTCTTCTTTCAATACACATAAATTAGAAAAAGGTTTTAGTTAATTAAGTAATTTAATTTTCCCTATTCATCCTAAAATAAATTTTTAAGGAGTTGTAATAACCTGGTGTGCAGAAAGCGAAAGGATTCGTTTTCACATCTCGGCTGATCAAAAACCGCTGTATGTAAATGGCGCAAACGTGAACGATAAATCTGTGGGTCCGCAGCTCCTCTAGCTGTATATAGGCTGGTATACGGACGAGAGTTGCGGATCCGAAAATAACATCCTTTTGGGTGATGCCCCACACTAAAAAACATTTTGTGGATTACTAAGAAATCTCTTTGAAACAAAGATGCTATAACTTTTCTTAGTATTGCTGCTAAATAAAGTCATGTAAATCAATTGGCAAACATGGCTTTATTTAGTAGTAATACTAAGAAAAGTTATGGCATCATACTAAAAAAATCTGGAGTGCCTCCACTCGACTTTCCGAAGACTTACGATTAGATCATTACCAAGCATTTAAATAAATTTTAATCGATGAATAATTCAAACATATATACCAAATTGAAACTCAATCGAATGCACCATTTAAACGCTAACATACTTTCAAGACTTTCTCCCCATATACTATAATGTCAAAGAAATCTTTGACGTAGCCCTGTAGAAAAACTGTAAGTCCTATATACACCAAAATCAATACCGGTCTTGCGACGGTGGTTTATAACATGTATGTCCATTTGAGCTCAATCGAATGATCCGTTTAGGAGCTATCGAAGTTCTCACACACACACACACACACACACATACATACATCTCGTAAAAGCAGCATAAATGAATTCAGAAGACCTCAAAACGTGTAAATATATCAAAGTCTCGAAGTCGAATTTTTTCAGGATTGCAATACTTTCCTTACATGGTACATGTTCGGAAAGTAACAAGTAATGGAATCATTGTTTCCTAGAGATTTCTTGGTAATCAACTGATTTTTTTTAAGAGTGTAAATTGTAGGGAAAAAAAGATTCTCGACGATCCCCAAGTCTGGCATAATAGCTATAAATCAGTCCCGTACTGCTAAGCTGTCAGTATTCGGCTATTTAAAAAAAAAAAAAATCAAATTATTAAGCAGAAAGGCTTAATTTAAAATGGAGACTTTTTCTAAGAAGGAAAGCGTTCCAAATGAATTAAAAGGTTAACTCTAACAAATTATATGTCATAATCTAAATAGGTTTGCAAATTTTTGCGATTTTAAGTCGTTTGAAATAGCTTCTCGAAACTATTAAACTTCTACTTCTTTTAAGAATATTAAAACGGATAAATTGTTTTCGCCTAAATAAAGCATTGATATAAGGATTAATATATTTTAAGCATTTCAGTGGTCCAGTTCCGAAGGATTTTTTTTTTTTTTTTTTTTAGATTACATGTGGGAATGGCGCCAGTTGTACGTCATACATTTAAAATTGACAAAAATTTGTACTCATGTTTTTTTAACCATTACCGTTGACAAATTAACAGCGCTTCGCTTTTGATTACTCCCTCTAACTGCATAAAGATGCGCAAAATGATAGAGAGAAGACGTAGGCGACCTTAAAATTTTGAAAATCCGCCCGTTTCCCCAAAAATACTAAAATTCAGAGCCTTATTATCGCATGGGAAAATCGGGACTTTGTAAAGGGCCCCCAATTTCAAATGTTCTGAAATAGTCTTCTTTTATATCAAAATTTTTTGAAAAATAAAAAAAAATTCATGGATTGGGGCCAACAAATTTCATCAATGTCCGGGGCCCCTGTTGGTCATAATCAGGCCCTGCTTAAATTTAGCAATTTAAGTCGCTAAAACTATTAAATATAGATAATTTAAATTGAATTAAATTCATTCAATTCAATTTAAGTCAATGCGCCAGTGGGTCCTAATCTTGCGCGCAAAACTTGGTATAAGCGCTTAAATAATTTCATTCATTCAAATAATTCAATAAGCATTCAAATAATACAATATATTCACATAAAAACTATCCAAAAGAATTACTTTCAATAAACTTCTGCCGCAGAAATTTATGAAACTTCAAATTTCAGTCAAAATCGAAAATTTTCAGATTTTGGTCTTATAAATCTAAAAGCGCATTCAACTATACATGCATTTTTTTATAAGTTCTAATACATGTCTTTCAAAGGACACCTCTTTTGCCTTAGCAACTTGAAGGTGCAAGCTATGGTTAAGCCTTAAAAATGACAAAAAAGAAAAAAAGAAAATGTGTGTTTTTGTGACCTTCAGTGACTTTGCGTCGATAACCTGCCACAGATTTCTCATATATTTCATGAAGTTCTATCGTCTAACATTATAGATGTTAAATAAATATCATGGCAAGTTGTCCCCCAAAGAGTTTTTGACCACAGCATTTTCTATGTCTGAGAAAAACACCCACTTTTGTGTGCTGCACGGACTTTTTTACAGGCCCGTAGCCAAAGGGGTGCCAGGTGGGGCTGAACCCCACCCCCCCTAGAAAATTTCACATAAAAAAAAGTTTAATGCGGATGCTTTGAAAAATTTTTGTATATAAAGTAAAGTTATCAAAGTTTTATATCAAAGTTTTATATATACAAAGTTTTTCTTTGTAATACTCTGTCATTTTTGTTTCGTGTTCTCATCTTCCAAATATGATCCAAAGATGACAACTTTAAATCCATTCTGTTTAAGCCAAGGAACTTTTACTTCTTGGAAGCCGTTTGGACTTTCCAGAATTTATTTAATTATAAACTTATGCTATTATTTAATGAAGAGAAATATAGATAAAAATGTTATCATTCAAAAAAATATAGGATGCCACCCCACTTAAGTTAGGGTGCCCCTCCCCCCTGGAAAAAAGAGGGTGCCCCCCTGAATAGAAAATCTGGCTACGGGTCTGCTTTTTTAGTGGGCCATAAAAGATGAACAACTTCACTTTGAGACAAAATATTCTGGATTTGCTACATTAATAAGATTAATAACAACTGGGAATTTTTTGGTAAAAATCTCAGATGGCATGAATCCTAGGTGTGTTACTTTCTCAGATTCGTGCTCTTAATTTTTCTTGGAATTTTTTCGCATATGCAGAACATAAATAAAGGTCTTTAAAAACGTTTATTATCTAACAAAGATTAATATAGATATTTCGTTTAACAAATTTACTAAACAAGTCCTTTAAATGAAACATCGAAGAATTTTTAATTTTTATTTTTCTCGTACGCTTGAGATAATTTAAATGAAAGCTTTATTACCCTACCCTCAAGTACATTATACTCTCTCTCATAGGCGCACCCACGGAGGGGGCTATGGGGGCTCAAGCCCCCCTAAAGGTGGAAAGTTAGAATTGAAAAGCATTAGAAATTGGGAATTGTCACAAATGATTTATTTGTTTTTGTTTTTAAAATTGCCTTCAAATTATTTCTAAAATACCTTTTACAAAAAAAAAGATGATAGTTCTTAAGTAAAAACTTACAGTTAGTATATGAAACACAATTAAACTCGGCTATAACATAACTGAAATGAGCGGATAATTATTTGACTCTATAATGATTTACATTGCTCGTGACCTTGTGTTCTATGGGCAAGTAGTCTAGTACCGAATATTTTGATGATATAACTATAATCGAGGTCACTATAATCGAGTTCAGCAGTATTTGAAGCCCAGCCCCCCTTAAACTAAAATCATGGGTGCGCCACTGCTCTCTCTCTCTCTCTTTTTTTTTAACTGTCATATTTTTTTGCATTACAACTTCAAAAATGATCGAGTGAAAGCCAAAGTTCCTATTTCTCTTTCCTAACTAACTGTATAAACTTTTATGAAAAAATGCACAGTTCGAAAAAAATATAAGAAATAATAATAATTATATGGAACACTTTGCACATTTTATGAAGGACAGCGTCTTATATAAGGTTCAGGTAAATGGGATATATCTGACATTGGACACTTTATTGAAAATATGTACACGGGGTCTTATCGCATGAGCAAATCGAGGCTGTGTCCAGGGCCTCATCTTGAAAGGGGCCCATTAGATATATTATTTTTCGTTCATTTCTATAAAAGCTTTATAAAGAAATTTTTCAGATAAAGAAGTATAGTAAAAAGATAATCACTAATTTTACTATTTTTAGAGCACAAGCGTCACTCTCACTACCTGCTCATTATGAGAGGGGACAAAAAACAAAATATCTCTTTTTCCAAACTCCAGACAAAAATCTGGCTCTGGGTGAGTGTACATGTATACCACCGAGAAAAGAACTTTGGTTTCCTACAACGTTGCCTAGTTTCCGAGTATTTAGGGGGGAAAGAGGTGAGGGAGACCAGTTGGTCAGATTCACCGGACATGTGCTCCTACAATACAAAGTAATTTATCAGGCGGTAGGTAGACTGTCACGTCGGCTGTTTGTTAATTACCTTGTTCCCCACGCCTTCCATGCGGAAATGGGGGGAAGCAGGTTTTTCTTGTGCATTTTCGAGAGATACACATCCCATACACTGGAACCTTTTTGAAGTTATCACTAGGCAAACTCCAGGCCGCTCGGAGGGTTAATTTGCTATTTTTAAAATGTATATAGATATATATATTATATCGGAATAAATTTACTCTTCAGAGTAAATTTCGTGAAAAATATTTTCTATCAAGCAAATTTTTTCACTTTTTCAAAGGGATCGAATTTCAAAATTGTTCCCAATATAAACTCACAAAAGCAAGCAGAACAGCTTCATCGTAGCAAAGCTTATCGGACGGCCGGGGACCCGGGCTATGACGTCACGGATTTATGCTTTAGGCTTGATCCACTGCTCTAGGTGGCTTTGGTCGTGCTGTGCGGTTCTCAACGCTAGTAGCGCAAAAGGCAAATTTCTCTCCCAGTCATTTCCACTTTCTAACCACAAAACCCTTAATAACCTCTTCACCGATCTGTGCCAGCGTTCAATTGCGTTCGTCTGTGGATGGTGCACAGAGCTATGAATCACCTTAATTCCGAATCTCTCAAATAAAGTGGAGGTGAGTACGCTAACAAAACTCGTGCCCCAATCACACTGTATTTCTTTCGGAAAACCAGTACGACTGAAAACAACCAACAAGAGCATCGATGACCGATTCTCATTTAATATTTTCAAGGGGAACGCAATCTGGAAATTTTGTTGCTACACATAAAACTGATAAAAAATATTTTTTTCCCGTCTCCGATGCGGGTAGTGGTCCTACTAAATCTATGTTTAATCGGGAAAAAACTTCTGTAATTATGGGAACTAAATGAAGAGAAGCGCGCTTTTGATCACCCGCCTTGCCGACTATTTGGCACGGCTCACACGTCCTTACAAATTCTTCTGTGTCCTTTATAATATTTGGTCAAAAGAAATACCGTAACAATTTCCCTTTTGTTTTGGTAGCGCCTAAATGCGCCCCTACTCCGTGGTGACACAGCTTTAATAATTCCTCCCGATACAGTTTCGGTATGACAATCTGCTTTCTCGAATTCCCATGGTGATCAGTCACCCTACGAAAATAGCATTCATTCTCTAAGAAAAACTCTGAATTCTCCTTTCCCGCTTTCTCCCGTATGCCTTTCAAAGTGTCATCTAATTTCTGATGTTCTATGAGCTACGCCGGGCTAACTTTCGCTAATCCCAGCACCCCGTCGGGCTCCAATGGTGGGAATTCGAGGTCTGGTTCTTCCTCCCCCTTCTCTTCCTGCATTTTCAATTGTGCGCTATGGGTTTCTTCGTCTGACTGCGCGTCACTACGGCGTTAATTAATTCCGGTTTGTTCCGTTTCGCCTCGATTAATTCCTGGGTTTGATTTCCTAGGATATAAGGTTGCATTTCAATATCTGGGCCCACGACTGCTGCTTTGGTCGTTACTAATCCGATCTCCTCAAATTCCAATTCTACCTTTGCAACGGGTAAACATCTAAATTCGTTTTCTAGGGGCTGTTTGAGCCAAATAACCTCTCCCGTAAACTGTTCAGGTCCCTGGGGGCTAAGTCTACGCTGGACCCCGAGTCTCTGAGAACTAACCGTTATACTTCATTGATCCTAGCCGTGCTAAGATAGGGAGTAAATGATGGGCTAAATCCTTCTGCACTACCCAGATTATTCACTCTTTCCGCTTGATATTGTTTGAATTTCGGACAATTTGGGCGCAAATGCTCTAAACTCCCAGAGAAAAAACAAGCGGGAGGTTTTCTTTTTTCAAAGATTTTCTCCCTCTCCCCTTGCTTCCCATCGCTATTTTTATCTCTCCAGTTTGGTACTTTAATTTCTATCGGTTTCTTATCGGGGCGAAATTTTTCTGGCTGTCTAAATTTCTCCGCCCTGTGTTCCTCATTTCCTTTTACCCACGGCTTTTTATTGGATCTCCTTGCCATTTCATATTCATCCAGTTTAGTAGCCAATTCATTCGGATCTGTGAATTTCCTCCATGAGTCCAACATGTGCTCTCTCATCTCTGGAGTCGCGCGTATTTTTATCTGATCAGTGATCATTAAATTTTGAAGAGCTTCGATTGTTTTAATCTCCAAACCTGAAAGCCATCCCTGTAAATAATTTCTGAGTTTGAATACTAAATCTGTCCACAATCCCTCTCTTTGTTTCGCATGCGAAATAAACTTAGTTCGGAAAGCCTCAGGACTTAATTTAAACCTATTCAGTATCATGTTTCTCACATATTGGAAATCCTCTAACTTAGATTCCGGCTCCCGAATTATCATTTCTGCTATTTGCATAGGTAGAAGGGATAACAATTGCGTAACCCATTCACTTTCTTCAATATTTGCTTTTTTAGCATGTCTCTGAAAGAATGTCGGAAAAAGTGAATGTCAGAAGTTAAGGGGTCAAAACAGGGCATTAAATTTTTCAAGGAAACTTTTGGAGTTCTCTCTCCAATAGTAGAATTTAAACTGAGGTTCTCGCTCGTCTGCGCGATTTTCAGTTTTTCAATTTTAAAATCTCTTTCCATTTGACTCTCTTTCAACTGCCTTTCTTTTTCCAGTTTTTCTTCCTCTATTTTTTCTAAACGTTCTTCCTGAATCACTTTAAACTGGCTTATAGCTATATTAAAATCCTTACTTTCCTCAATTTTTTTAATGATTTTAATGAACGTGTCACTTGAAGCGACCACTACTCCGAATTCTCCCGCCAAAGTTATCAGATCGACCTTTCTATATTGAGCTAATTCAGACATTTTACCCTTCCACAAAATTTTACATTAGAAACTAATATAACTGCAGGTCTCTACACGCTTCCAAAATTTCTAGGAACTCACGAACTATCAAGAATTTACAATACTCCCCGTACTACTTACTACAAGGTACATAAATTCTCACTTTTACCATACAATACTCCTTAATCATGCATTAAATACACTTATCACATATAATAAACAATAACATTCACATATCATACTATTCACTCTGCGGAAAAAATAACTGTTCTTTACTGAATCTTTCAATTTATATTAAAACATTTCTTTCTAAGATTACAACCTTTTGAGAGCTATATCCTTTTAAATTCCATTTAATTATTACACTTGCAATTTTTTTTTATATGAATTCAAATGTTGTCTCAACCTTATATTATGAAATTCCTAACATAAAATATTGAAATTTTTAGTATTTTTCAACCCAATTGATCCTGCCAGTTTGTACAGTAGAGTAATAATATAATGCAAACTACCTACCTTTCTGGACGAAGTCTGCTTCCTCGAAATGGTATTCGAGCTTGCTTCTGGATCACGACCGGAACACTTAGTCACTGGAACGGGCGTCCTTTCTCTCAGACTGGCTGTCTATCTCTTTCAGGAACGGGCGTTCTTCTTTCTCTCAGACTGGCTGTCTATCTCTTTCAGGAACGGGCGTCCTTCTTTCTCTCAGACTGGAAGTCTATATCCTTCAGGAACGGGCTCCTTCTTTCTCTCAGACTGGATGTCTATCTCCTTCAGGAACGGGCGTCCTTCTTTCTCTCAGACTGGATGTCTATCTCCTTCAGGAACGGGCGTCCTTCTTTATATCAGACTGCAGACTTCTATTCTTGTCCTATAATCCACACCTTTTTGCCACCATTTTCTTAGCTGTAACGTCTTGGGTGTGGAATGGTAGCGTTGAGAATTACAGCTAAGTTCCGTTTAGAGGATAATAATTTATTTATTTACAATTTTAAAACAATCTTGATTAAATAGGATGTTATATTCACGTAAATCAGAGTCCATAGGGCTTTCAATAGAAGACCAGTCCTTTCACACGGGCAGAGCCCTTCTGTCCACAACCGGACTTGCAAAAAACAGTTCACAGGGCAGCGCCCTACAGTACTTCGATCGGACTTCAAAAATCGTCTGCGGAGGCCTTCTCTCCACCTCACCTCTCCAGCTCTTTCGCTCGGACTCGTCCAACTCCCGGGCTCCCCTCCGGTTCTTCTCCCCCCCTCATCTTTTCATATATTCCTTATTGGATATCTCTTAAGACGGGAGTGGATTCAAGGATTCCCAATTGGTTCGTACATGGCGCCTGTACATCTCTGCTAGAAGGCACCTTCAGGTCCCGCTCACGTAGACGCGATCAATATCGGCGCTCTTTGAAGATGCGGTTCCTTTGAAACAAACTGTCTGGAAAGGCGACACCAAGTCTGTCCTTTTGTGAGGATCTGGGATTCTTACAGTGTGCGCATCATGTAATAACGACTAAAATGAATGAAATGAAAATTAATGCCATGATAGGTGGTCGCTCAAGTTAAACTATAGGCAACGAATTTTTTAAAAAGTTTTATTAGATGTTTTGAAAATCTTCTTAAAATGCGCAAATTTTTTCACACATCACGTACGAACGACTAAAGAGAATGAAGTGAAATTTGGTGACATAATAAATGAGCATGCAGCATAAACTATAGCAGTTTAATATTTTTGAAAATTTGGATTAGATTTTGCGATTTTGAGAAAATTATTCAAAACGTGAAAATATTTGTTTGTCTATCACATATTATATATGTCTCTCCTTTGAAGGGAATGAAATAAAATTTAGCATTATCATAGGTGGTTACTTTTACTATAGGTGTCAAAGTATTTCAATTTCTTGCATAGATTTTGAAATTTTAAGAAAATAGAGAAGATAGTGGAAGGAATAAAAAAAATATATTTTTGATTCCTTCTCGGGAATATCAATATTAGAAGAACCCTGTATTAAGTACTAACTAGTAACTACTCACAGATAATCAACAGAACGAACAATCAGTATTTTAAATACTAATCACTCATTAGTAAATCATTGCTAAAATTGTTAAAATTTGTGATGGTTGATGAAAGATAATAAACATCAGACCAGTCAGTAAATTAAAAAGAATAACAATATTCATAATTTTTTTTTTAAATAATCAAAAAGACATTCTCAAAAATAAATTTAAAAAATTATATTAAGTACATAATAATAGTAAAGAAATTTAGTAATATTTTAAGGATAGAAAAAAATAGCAAACTAAAATATAACCTGTAATTTTCAACAACTAGTTCTATAACAATAGTAATTCTTTTAAACAAATAAACTGGATAAAAATTTAATGTTTCAAACTTTGCGTTTAGGAACACGGAAAGATGAAATAAAATAATTTTTAAAACAACTACACTTACATTTAATAACACATAATATTACTTATATTTAAAAACAAAATATAAGTAACTAATTAACAATAAGCTTGTGCATCGCAGAACTTTTACAGTAATATGTTTCATTAGTAACATTGCATTAAGTAATAATAAAAATGTAATATAACAAGTATACATAATAAATTAGAAACAAAACATGTTTAAATATTTTCGCGCATCAGCCAAAACACAAACTACTTACTTAATCAAAAAGAACAATATTTATCATAAATTGTTTTTTGAGACTAATCACTTCAACTCGCATAAATGAAAATTAATTACTTGTCCGTTAAAACTTTTACAAGTAAATTGAGACAACCAATCAAGCCGAGACAAAATTGATTTTTAATACTTCAGTAAGGATTTTTACGCATTTTACTCATAATTAATATATATATACATACACACACCCATAAAAAATTATTACACTGCTACATAAATAACACTCTAAAACACAATAAACATAACACTTCAAAAGTTAACAATAAATAATGATAATTAAGTTTTGACCAAAATATAGATTCTAAAGAAGTAAACAATGCATACCAAAAATCATTTTTGTTTAATTAATGTAGTGCATTTTAGTCAGATTAATAAAACATGTATTAAACGGAATTGGAGAAGACCAGGGAATATTTTCGTTTATCATTTTCCCCTTAATATAGAAACCTTTTAAAGGCATTTTTTAATGTGTATATATATATATTAAAAAACTGTATAAAATTTTACTATATATATATATCTCTCTATATATATATGTCTGTATGTATGTATGTATATAAACATACTCAATTTATAATAATCTGTACAACAAATAAACACTCAAGTAAACATATCCGAAATTACTTCTGTGTTTCTCCAACTTAAACACGCACATGCAGTTGTTGGAGTTCATCGTTTTTGGCACTCTGACATGTGTGCTACAGATAGTGCATTTATATTTTTTGAACTCGTTTCCTTTTTCATTTTCTTGAAATAAAAAAAAAAAAAAAAAAAAAATCTTGATTTTTTTTTTTTCGTGTAAGCATTGCTGTTTTCTCTTCGCAGTCGCAAACCGAAATGAGACAAAGCAAAGATCCTCAACAGCAGGAAATAATTAAAAGTATCCCCTCTTGTGCACCCCCACCCAGTAGCGGATTCAGGGGAGGGGCTAGGGGGCTTCTGCCCCCCCAAAAAGAGATCGCTCTAAAGAGTAACATTCTGCTTCATTATGCACTTTGAATATGTAAAGTGACCTTTTTTTTATCACTTAGCCCCTCCCAAAAGTTTTTACATTGGTGTAGAATAAAATTTTGCTTTATTGTATATTTTGTTTGGGTGAAATAAGCTTTTTTCAAAATTTAGCCCCTCCCAAAAGAGAATTTCTGGATCCGCCACTGCCCCCACCTCCACCCCAAATTTCTGGGAGGTCAGTCCATTCTAGTCAGTCACCCACCAGTCCAGATTCAGAGACGACAACAGTCAGCATAAAAAAGAATGGTCATCTTTTTCCGGGGGGAAAAAAGAGAAAAAAAAAGCGGGTTCTTAAGGTTATTATCCAAACCCAGCGACCGTCGCGGCTACAATGTATTTGAACGGGGATGTTCGACCTGATCTTGACGCGGCGACCCTCTACCGAACAATAGATGGGGTGTGAAACCACAAGTGTGAAAAGCGCAATATTATCCACGGTCCCAATTACCTATTGTCCGGAGTGTCACCTTCTTTCTCTGCGGTGCGAAAAATTTATTGCTTACAAGTGATAATTGATTCCGCTACTGGCGACGGTCGCTGGATTTGGGCAATGGCATTTATGCTTATCTTCGTCTCAAGCGAACCTAAGAACTACGAACTCAGAACAATGCCCCCTTCTTTCCCCTGAAAGGTTGAAAAATAGGCAACTTCCTATCTTCAGGAAATGCGGAATTTGGTTTTTCAATGCTTTGCTTCTTCGTGAAGATCTTTTTCCCAGGTAGCAGAACAAAAAGTAAATCTGGGCACCCGTAATCCTTTCATAATCGTCTTGTAATCTAAGCGATTACGTCTACAGGCTCTTAGATTACGATTATCTGGCAAATGAAATTTCTAGATTACGATTGGACTACAATTACATGACAACATAAACTTTCAGATTACGATTACATAAAAATTCAATTTTTGGATTAGGATTAGACTACGATTATATGAGAAAATGTAATGATTACGATTGCACGACTACGATTACACGAAGTCTGGTCTCAGGTACACTATCGAATCTGTTGTACCTCCGAGGTAATAAAATGAATTTATTAAAATTAAAAATCGTTATGAAAGTTGTATATTGCAAATTAGTGAAAGTTATTACAGTCAATCAGCTGAAAGCGGGGACGGAGCAGGTCAGTCGGCATGTACTTTCTAACTTAATGGAATAAGGAAGAAAAATAGGGATGACGCATGGATTATGATAATATCTTAATATGCAGCACTGTAGTGCGTATTTAAAAATCTGAAAGTGTTTCAGACATTTCTTTTGTTTGCTGACTGACCGGTGTTTTCTCACGAAATCGATGACAGACCATTTTGCTTATGATTGATATTACAATGCCTTCAAAATAGTATTTTGAAGTGCAATAAAAGAATTGCACAGTATTTTTTTGGACATACATTGGGGCTGACTGACCATCTCCGTCCTCACATTCAGCTGACTGACAGTTATAACTTTCATTCACCAGCAATATACGATTTGTATAACGATTTTCAGCCTTAGTAACATCATTTTATTACCTCTGTAGCACGACACTTCGATAGACACTTGTCCTGAGACTCACTAGACTGACAGCAGTATGCTTGTGTACACAGCCACTGTAATAAATTATAAAAAAGCTAGGTTTGGTAACTAGGTAAGGCTAGGTTTGTACGCTAGGTTTGGTAAATTCAGAGACTTCTTTCTTGGCACTGACCCAGGTAGCACACACAGGTTGTCAGAACGTGATCACCACGTCTTACACTGTGCAAAACGCGTTCTGGTTCAAAATGTGTGCTTCGGCTAATTCAGCTTCACGTTTTACTCTAGTACTCTGAAGTATCTACTATGAAAGAATTTTCTTATTGGGACTGCTTAACGTAGAAACAACAGATTCTATAATCCGTTCTATAATCCACGTACGCCACCACATACTACAGACGTTCAATGTAGTACGATTCACAGTGGCGACAAAAATACGCCCCGCTAGAGGGCCAGAAGAAGTCCCAGCAACACCTCACCTCAACCAAAGTGTTTTGTTTTGCCGCCATTATTGAACGACCGAGACTGTTGTGGTTGGAGTAGGCCTTTGGACGTTCCTTAAAAAAGTAAGTATTCTGTTTATTTGAAATGTATGTACAGTGAACGTGATTAAATATTTTTTATGCATTATCAGATCCCTACGCTATTTTGTTTTTGTAGGTGGGGTAGAACTTAATTAAAGTATTTACCTTACCTTTTAAATATCCCATGTGCAAGGACGCCGGCAGGAATTTTTCTAGGGGGTGCACGGCACGCAGAGTGTTATCAGATGGTGAATCCAATGTTTTTACTGTCCTTGTCCTTATTATTTTACAAATATTATTAATATTTTCATGTTTTTCGAACATTTTTTCATATATTTTTTCGAACTCCAGGAGGGTGCAAGTGCACCCCAATTCCGGCGCTCTTGCCCATGTTGTGTTTTTATTTTCCTGTATACTGATACAATTTGTGTTCATTGATTTTTAATAAATAAGTATTGTGAACCCGATTATACAAGTTCCTTTCTCCGCAACATTTTTCAAAATTATATTTCTAATTGTGTAGCTTAGGGATGCAACGGATATACGACAAACATACAGCATCCGACAAACATACGACAAACATACAGCATATTTACATTATTCAGACTGTTTGCATTCAAAAGAGATGTTGCAGCCACAAACCGAATCAGTACAGACACCTAAAACATATCAAGAACATAGCCATTAATATCTCTTGAAACTTTTCTTGAATTTTGCTAATGATCAATCGCTAATTTTGTATATTCCCAATCGTGCATATGGCAAGAAAAATTACATGCCCCGAGCATGTCGGGCAATAGATTTTTCCGTCCCTGGTTGGTGTATTTTGCACAAAGACGCATGCTAAATATGGATGGTGGGTGTTCCGCTATGGTACAGATTTAGTATGGTCCCTTTGGCGCGCTTTATTTTTGGCGACTTTTTTTGGTGCGATAAAGGATGCCAATATGGTAACCCCGCCGTCGGATGCACCGGAGCGGTAACCCTAACCTCGGGCGAAAAGTGGATTCTTCCGTGACGTCACGGATGCGCTCGTGTTCGTCCGGCGAATCGCGACCGTTTGTTCCTTTCATGAACTTTTTGAGCCCCGTATATCTTAGCCCGCGAGGTTTGAGTGCCGTGATCCGCCATTACAATGTGCTTTATGGTTTTATTTTAATGGCTTTATTTTACATTAAATTTTATTATTAATTATTTTTGAAATTTAAAATGGATGTTCAGGTTCATACTAACTATTTATATACAGTTTTGTATGAATAAACATTCTTTTGATAGTACGTTTCAGGTTAATATTTTCGTTCTCGATTGTTTATTTGCTAAGGGTAGAAGCAACAAATAATTAAGTTATTAATATTTTATACAGTGAAATAATTTTAGATATTTTGATTTTATTATTTCCATATTGCAATAATTTAGAGATTTTAATCAAGGTATGTGATAAGCATTGTTTGTTTGTATTTGTTATTATTACCTTTGTTTATTTGTTAATGGTAGGAGCAACAAATAATTCCATTATTAATATAATATTTGATATTTTGATTTTATTATTTCAATATTGAAACAATTTAGCGATTTTAATTAAGGTATGAGATAAGCATTGTTCGTTATGATTTGAATTAGTTCTTTATTTTGCTTACGTAGTCTTTTGTCAGAATGCTAAAATGTATTTTAATTTTTTTGTCTTTTTATTTGTTATTTTTGTGAGGTATTGCCTTTAGAATATTATTTGTTTGCATTGTTTAATTTAATCTACTAAAAAGAGAAAGGGAGGGGGTTGAGGGGGGGCACAGCCCCCCTCACACAAATAGAAAAGTTATTAAATTTTATTAAACCGAAAACATGTAAGTTTATTATCTAATCATTTGCATCTACAAATTAATAAGGGAGAATGAATAAAAAAATATCTATGAAAAAATGTCCCAATCCTCCCTCCTCCCCCTACATCAATAAATTATGTTGTATTACACCACCTCAATTACAATGTTTTAATGTTTCAAAATACATAAATGTGTGTTTCATAAATTTTGCTCCCCTCCCCCCCCTGTTTTTAAAGCAAATGTAAAAGTAAATAACTGTAAAATACTAAATGCAGTTACTGGGTTAAATAAATGGGACTAAATGTAGAAGTCGGTGTTGTTTGCATTTTGATGTTTTGTTTACATTTGTGTTTTGGTATGATTCTGGCACAATCCTGGGGGATTCGTCTGTTATTCTAATCATGCTGACTTTAGATAGGTGTATAGCTAGGTTGCTTCATCCACCATAGTGTTTTTTTTTTGTTTTTTTGTTTACCCCTAAACTAAAATCCTGTGTAAGCGATTGGTTGCAATTTTACCAAAACAGCTGAATACCAAATGAATAGTGACCGATAGAGATGAAATGGGATCAGCCCAGGCCCGGACAGGGCTCGGGCTAATGAAAAATTTCTCCTTTATTTAGAGATGTACAGAGCATTCGGTTGGTATTTGGTATATTGCCTATTCGGCAGACAAACCGAATATTCGATTTGACCGAATACTTAAATATTCGGCAGTCGAATAGTAAACAAATTTAAGTATTCCCCAATCGGTAAACACATGCACATTTTTTATATCATGAATGAAAGATATAGTATAGTACCATAGTACTAAATTGATTCAAGTTGTTACTTACTAATATTACATGTGAATAAGCGTTTGAAACCCTTATAAAGTCCTCCTACCAAGGCACCCCCATCCTTGGCAGATAGTCCCAACGTAGCGTTCCACAATTACACAAATAACCAATATCCCAATGAAATTAGTTTTAATGTAAGAGAAAACACTCAGATGTTAAATTTGAAGGTTTTTCTTAAATCTTATGACACATTACATTAACCTGTGCTATTACTAACTGATTTAAATTTGAAACAGTAACCAGGAAAAAAAAAACTCATAACATCAAGTGTTCGTAAATATGTGAAGTTAATTAACTGCTAAATTTTTAAATAAAATATGTAGGTAAAAAAATTACCAGCATTTCACTAATATTTAAAAAAGTTATCAATAATATATAAAGGAAACACACTTGGATGTTAAATTTTGCAGCATTTTAATTTTTGAAGTTTTACACCTTATGAAATATTGTTTAAGAAAATACTAATTAAATTAATCATTGCAATCAAAGTTTAATAGCGGTGAGTATTCGGTTAGAATTTTAAACGAATATTCGTTCTTCGGCAAAATATGGTATTAGGTGCATCCCTACCTTTATTGATCATTGAAACAGATTTTAAAGTGATTCATGGGAAAAAATAAACATACTTAAAAAAAATAATTGTATTCTATCAATGAAGTAATTAAATTTTATTATCTCTTAAGGTTGATTTTTTTTTTACATGCCCAATCAGGCATGTGGCTAAAACAAATACATGTCTCTGGCATGTCGGGCAATAGACTTTTCCATCGCTGGTCCAGACATATTCTGCACCCCTGGGAATTTGTTGTACTAAAGTTAGTAAACCTAAAGATATAATTGTATCTGCTAAACTTTAAAAATGTAAATTTCTTTAATGTTTCTGCTTTATTGTATATGTTCTACAATATCAGAATTGTTTACAGGGATGAGATTCTTCCTACTTTTGTTGGATTTTCCTATTTTCCTGTTTTTTCAAATAATCTTCAGACTTTTCTTAAAATTCTGCTTTTTTCAAAAGAAATCTAGACTTTAAAAAAAAATTTGGATTTTACGAAAAATTTGCTCATGAACGTCCGGTCAGAGTGCCAATTTAGCAGAACCTGCTCTGACATCATACAGCTCAAATATCATTTGCGCACTTTCCTTGACTTTTATTGCTTGAGTATTGTTTGCACATTTTTTCGTACTCTTTGCTTTTTTGTCTAGCTCATCCCTGTGCTTAAGACCACTTCATTACTTTTATAGATGGACGGTAGACCTACAAGTTATCGTCATGAAAGACGTAAATGTGCTGCTTCCGTTAAAAGGTTCCATTTAATGTTTTTGCAGATTTTTGGCTGTGGAAGCCATTTTGCCAAAAAGAACAACATCTTGTACCTAGGGCCATGGCCCTAGGTACAAATATTATTGTTTGTGCTGTCAACTTTTTATAAAAATGGGGATGGGGAAGACAAATAAGATTTTAAAGCACAAATCTAATATTTAAAATTTGTTCCATTTTTTTCAACCATGCCATCAACTTAGCAAAAGAAAATAGCATGGTATTACTGACAATACCGCCTCATACTAGTCATAAATTACAGCCATTAGACAGAGGTGTATTTGGGCCCTTTAAAAAATATTACAATGTAGCCTGCAGTAACTGGATGCAAACAAATCCAGGTAAACCTCTTATAATTTATGATGTAGGTGAGAATGTTTGCAAAGCATATCCCTTAGCTTTTACCCCTACAAATATCCAGTCTGGTTTTAGAGTATCAGGCATATGGCCAGTTGATGAGCATATATATTTCGTGAGGATGAATATTTGAGTTCCTACGTAACAGACAGGCCCACAATAACTGCAGATGAATCAACTTCTGAGAGTCTGGCTGTGAGCAGACCTATTGATAATGCAACGGGTACAGAAAAAATGGACGCATTTGTTAATTGTCAGCCTTCCACATCGAACTGTGAATCAGCCCAATGTGTAACACCTGAACAAGTGCGTCCTTTTCTTAAGGCTAAACCTCTTACTGCCAGAAGAGGTGGATAAAAACCTGGCAAGTGTAGAATTCTCACTGATACACCTGAGGAATCACTTGAAATGGCATCTTCAGATTCTGCAAGCAGCACAGATTCTCCAATAGCTGATGAAACGCCCAGTGATGAACTTGAAAAGGGAGATTTCTGTTTGACGAAATCAGATGGGAAAAAACTAAAGCATTTTTACATAGCAGAAGTAGTTGATGTTACAGATGATCAGTATACTGTTAAATACCTGAAACGACTCTAAGGATTCGAATAAATTTTTGTATCACAGTGATACAACTTACGTTATCAACAGAGATGATGTTATATTTAAATTGCCTTAACCAAAAATTGTTGGAGGCTCAGAACGCCACTGCTTTTTACCTATTTTTGGTGTCAGTTTTGCAAATCAAGCGTGGAATAATAAACATTTCTTCCTTACAAAGATTTTAGAAACTGTGTACAAAAGAAATAATGAATACAAATTGTTTTTTTATATTGTAAACAACAATTTTGGTTTTTGAAAATAACTGGCCCTAGGTACAATAGTATTATTGTACCTAGGGCCATTTGTAATTTTTTTTAAATTTTCAGTATCATTTCCAATTTTTTTTTTCGATACTTGAAGTGATTTTTATTATTGTAAGTTAATTATAAGTTTGCCATTTGAAAATAGCTGGCCCTAGGTACAAGAGTTTCCCCAACTGAATGCACAACATTGCTTGCAGTGCCTTTCCTGAGCTCATGAACATATCCGTTGCCAGGGGCAAATCCATAAATTACTCAAGGAGGGGGCGATTTTGCACAGACAGGTGAGGGGTAGAATGCGCAAAATAATTTTATAATTAATATAATCAATTAGACCAATTAATGTAATTATTTTATTGTTAAATCTAATTATTAACACTTTTAAGGGATTTAGTGTTTGTCGATTATGTTGACACCACATAAATAATTAAGCTAATTTATGCTTACAACAATAAGTAATTAGCAGGGTATAAAGCATTACACTAATTAATCAGATTTATTATTAATACAGTAACTTTTTCTGTGCTGTATTTTCTGTTTTTGGTTAGTCTATCCATGCCGCATCGAGTTGCTGCCCTCCGCTGGGCAAAACAAGGTCAGACGTGTTATTATAAAAGGTATCCCATGACTTTTGTCACCTCAGTGTATTTCTTTCGGCAAATTGATTTACTTTGGAATTCAATAAACGTCACTAGAGTAGTATAATGTAATTTCTGTTGAGTGACTTTAAAAGTCAAGGTGTTTGACTGCAAGTGGTAAATACCTTTTTATACCCATATTATTGATCTTACCTGATTTATTCTTTGTTCTGGTGGTCTATGCCATTATTTATAAAAGTTTATTCACTTAAGCTGTATTTGTTTATTCTCAGGTGAAGTACTTCGGATGCCATGCTAGCCATGATATGAGCCAAAGTGTTCGAAGTATATTAAAAGTTCTAACAAACACTTTTGCACAAAATTATAATTGGTGTGGGAAACCTCCAAAGCAAGCATTTAAAAACTGTGACAATGATAATATGTAAGTTAACTTTAGGTGGTATATTAAATTGTGATTAAATATTTCACTTGAATCATTTGCAGAGATATATGGAGATCAGTCTTGGATTGTCACACTGTTAATACTTAGGCTTCCATACACATTTAAAGTACAAGGTGCATTTTCTTAACCTCTTCAATTCCAAGGTACCCATATTGCAGACCTTTTTATTTGCCCTGTTAAAAGTGAGCCTTTAAAATTGTTTGTAACTCTTAATTTTCATATTTAATTCATGTGTCAGTGCTTCACTTAAATAAATAATGTTAACGAGTGTGAATGTGCAAATCCAACACTCTGTATAATCCTTTTTGTTTGCTGTTGTTTTTATAACTTCGTTTGCCATTACACAAATTATTTAAATGTTAGTGGAATTTCCGAAGTTGAATTTGCTAATACTTTTTTGCTTATTTCCAAACTTCAAGTTGCTGAAAAGTACTTTTAACTCTTTGACGTCCATAGTAGCTAAGAGCATACGAGTCTGTTCATTCCCGTAATAGCTGAGGGTAGCTGAAGAGGAATGCCCCCCCCCCTCCCGCATGTGTGTCCAAATAAACGGCGTGAAGAACGAGGCGGGATGATTTTTGGTGGATTGGGTTTAACCCTTTCCGGACGAGCGCCACGTACGCGTGTTCAGCTGAAATTTACCGCAAAGGACGGCGAACGCGTGTACGTGGCGATAGTCAATTTTCTGCAGAAGACGGCTGCCACGTATCCGTGTTTTTAAATGGAACGTTTTGTATTTTGAATAAAAGATGGCGCTACTTTCCAATAACGGTCTTTAACGGTTTTTCCAAGCACTGACCTTCAGAAATACTTCTTTTTTTTTTTGTTTTGGTTTGGGGAGAAGGGTGAACAAGTGTTTTTCGGTAATGTAAACAAATGCACGTGCAGTGGATTGCTGTCGCGTTAGACTCCCACTCTCTTTTGTAATCGGCGGCTTGTGTTTTTACTTTTTATTTATTTTTCAGAGGGATGGGGGAATATTTGTTCTATAATAGTATTTTCATGGGTTTGGTGTTAAAAAGTTAGAGTTAAGCGAGGTGAAAGGATTATCTGCATTCCGCTTATCTGGGAGGCATTTTCCTAAATTATGTTCTAAAACTGGGAAAAAAGACAAACGAAGGAGGTGCGTTGTTTGTTCTCAAACAACGAAAGAGAAAAGGAAACGTGTGGAGAGTTATTATGAATGTAGAGAATGCGATGTTGGATTATGCATTGATCCTTGCTTTGAAGTATATCACACACAAAAATGCTTTTAAAATAATATGTAAATATCCCATTTTTTAATTGTATATATATGTCTTTCTGAATCTTATTTTGAAATTATTAGTTTTTATTACGTTTTAAAAATAAAAGTTCAATTAAATTTCTAAAGTAATTGTCGAAAGGTATAATTTTTTTTTCAAGGTAAGTGCTAATTTTTATTCATTATCTTTCAATTCTAATGTTAAAATTACCTATAGTTATCAGCAAAATATATATGCAATGCTTTTGAAAGTTCCTGATCATGCAGAAGTAAAATTAGTGTGGAGCGCAATGCGATTCTAAGTCTTTCATGTAGATTAGGCTTAGCGTCAAAAATCTCCCGTCCTCCAGGGTCATTCGCGCAGCGGTGCTTTTCGTCCCCAGTGTAACTTCCGCGAAACTGGGCGGTCGTCCGCAAAGGGTTAAACGCTGGGGGAAATTTCTGGTCAAGTGGGAAAGAAGCGTGAAGTTAAAATTTTGACATTGCTCTTGCTTTTTGGTGTAGACATCACAATTTTTTCTTAGTTATTTAGAAGATATTTTGTAAAATGTCATTTAGAAAAAGAAAGGGTTTGACCCAAAAAGATATAGAGGACATTTTATTCCATTCAGATATTGATATCGAGCAGGGGGGTTAGGGGGTCATACCCCCCCCATGAGGAATTTTTTGCCATACAAAATGTATATTCTTCACTACATTGTCACGCCCACATATACATATATATGAGTTGTAGTAGTTGTGACCCCCCCCCTCTATGAAAAATTTATGGCTACGCCCCCTGATATCGAGGTAAATTTTTCTGATCAAGACATATCAATCGTATGCCCACCAGCTAATGTGCAAGCAGTATCTTCGGAGAGTGAAGAATTGGACATTACTGATAATTCCTTGACTTGGTCCTCTAACGAAAGTTTCCAACATGTTGAAAAAAAATTTTTTGAAGGTAATCCTGGACCGACGCATTCGTTGCCACCTGGATCAGACGAAATTGAATATTTGAAGCTGCTGTTGGATGAAAGCTTAATAGAAAATATATGCGAAAACTAATAAGTATGCAGAATTTATCGCAGAAAAGAAGAAAGAACTGCAAGTTACTGCAATACTTCCACATATCGGACTGAAGAAATGAAGTTAATAAAGATAATCCAGAATACAACATATTTCAGAAACTTGAACCGATGGCTTCTTTCGTGAAAATTATCAGCCATATAAAGAAATGGCAGTAGACGAAGCTCTCAAAACTCAAGGGAAGACTTGGAATAGTCCAGTACATGCCGCTGAAGCCTGCTAAGCGAGGCATAAAAGTTTGGATGCTGTGTACATTGTACCTTGGATATGTTTATAATTTTAATATATATGGAGGGAAAAATGATGCTGTTGAGCGATCAAACAACGGATTGGGCTATGATGTTGCGGTGAATTTAATCCAACCACTGGAAGAAAAATATCACGTTTCACTTTGATTGGTTCTTTTCAAGCATCAAACTACTTCACGATTTATTGAAAAAAGGAATGTATGCATGCGGAACTGTTTTGAAAAACTGAAAACAGCTGCCTGAAGACCTGAAAAAATTTCAGTTAAAAACTCGGGGAGATTTAGCTGTATTCCAGTGCAAGGAAGAAAATAAAATTCTATGCACCACTTGGATGAATAAAAAACAAATAAGCATTATTCCTTCAGATTTAAATCACAATGTTGTCAAAGTTAACCGAAAAAAAGGAAAAGAAATCAAGTAGTATGCCCTGAAGCTTTCAAAATGTATAATAAATGTATGGGAGGTGTAGACTTGGCTGACCAAAGAAGAAAGTACTACAGTGTAGCCAGAAAATCGTTGAAATGCTGGTACTACCTTTTTTGGTTTTTGCTGGATACAGCAATTGTTAATTCCTTTATAATCATGATGGTGACAAACTTTCCAGAGGATCGAAAACCACCTAATTTGCGTGATTTTCAAATGAAATTGATTGAACAATAAGTGAGAAACTTTTCTTCTAGAAAAAGAGATATTTCAGTAACTGAAGGATTTTATGAACATGAGCATAAAGAATAAAAATTAATGGAAGTAAAAAAACTTGCCCCAAATGCCGTAAAAGTAATGTAAAAACAAAATTGGGACATTTTGTTCAAAGCTCATGGGAGTGTGATATTTGCAAAATAAACTTATGGAAAACATGCTTTTAGATAAAGTATACTAATCACAGTGTATAAACTATTTTTCATTGACATTTGGCAATATGGATAAACATTTCATAATTAAAAAATTGTGAAATAGAATCAGCCCTTTTAAAACAAAAACAAAAAATTTTTAAATAAGAAAATGTACGCAATTACTGATCAAATCTTGAAAAATCAATATAAGAATAAAAATTGATTGATAACTTAAAGTAAATAAATAAATGTCAACTAATTGACGAGAAAAATTAAGTATAATAAACTAAGAGCATAACCTAACGTTTTAACATAAATGTTCGATATTTAATTTTACGTAATTATTCATAGTTACTTAAAATTATAATTATTCACAGTACATTCACAAAAACTTATAACTACTTGACAGGCATTTGTAAAATTAGTGCTTTTTTGATTAGTTTGAGTAGTTGATTTTTTAAATAAATGGAAAACTGCACCATTGCCTATTATCATTGAAGGGGGGGGGGTTGTTTCTGTGATTGCTGAAACGAGAGGGAGAAAGAAAGGAAAACTCTAATCTAAAACATCATTATTTAAATTATGGCATTAAACAATTCTATGCTTCAAGACCACTCTAATATAAGTGCCTCCTTTACATACACACACACATACACACACACACACATATATATATATATATAATTTTAGCTTTTCAAGACAGATTGCATTTATTTATTTTCTTGAACATTCATACTTAGAAAGTGAGCTGCAAGTATAGTTTGGCTGCCTTAACTTGGCAGTCGACCTTAGGTGATTTCATTCCTAGAGAGGGGTCGCTCATTGAAAAGTTACTATGTGCTACTGCTTAATTGGTTGCAGCTTCTTTCGCCAAGTGGGGAGAATTTCTGGTGATCATCTGGTCTCCCACTCCCCAGAGTGAAAGCGAATAAAAGGGCACACCTGCCCCGCATGCTCATTCTTCATTGTGCTAGAAATTTCCTGTATCCGCAATAAGGTGCCAAATACGGCTACCTGATTTTATCCCGAAGGAAAACCTGTTGCCTAATTTCCTCAGTGGACTCACCAAATTCACGTGACCGACTGTCAAGTTAACGTAGCAGGACTACACACTACAAGTTACATTCCAATGTCAATCTGTTGTTAAAAGCAGTTACATTAGCCCTTCTTCGGAATATCACCCCTTCAAAAAGGGAAGTTCCCGATTGTCAAAAACTAGTGATGAATGTGCTCGCTTTCGTTAGATTGGGGGGGGGGGAGGCATTTTCCGGCTATTTCTCTCTGAACCAATGGATGTGAAGTTTCCTTGGGCCTGGGAGCCAAACAGTTAAAACATCCTTTACCTTTGAAAGTGTCTTGTTAGTCTTCATTTATGGATCATAACAGTATTTTACTACTGAGATTGTGATTCTGAATGAAGATTTTATTCGAAAAATTATTTGAAAATGCACTTTTTACTTGTCATTTTTAAATGTTAATAGTTTTTTTTTTTTTTTTTTTTTTTTTTTTTTTTAAATTAAGAGATTGCTCTTAAATTTGACATGCAAGATTTTTGTTGGGTCTGAAGAGGATATGTAAGTTTCATTTTTTAAATTTGGTCGTGGGAGCAATGTGGTTGTCATTCCATGAATGTACATTGAATACTTATATCATCTGGCTAATCGCAGATGAATTCAATTTCTTTTGTATTTGCTTGAGTATTTAAAATGGCTGTCAGTTGAAAGACTTAAATACGGTTTTTCATTTCCGGAGTTCCAGATTTCCCTTTACATATAAACAAACTTTACTTTATTGTATTGGTATCGATTGTATAATTTTGTCATAAAAATATAATGCAATTTGTTTTTTCTTTTAGTTGCTGTAAGGGAACATCCACTAATGAAGGAAGTAGTGTCGAAAATCGTAGAAGATATAATAAAACTGGCTCAAACATGCTACATTCAGACAGAATTATAAGAAGAAAAAGCTCTTTTAAAATTCAATTTGCTTGTGTATAATATTTTAAATATTTTAAAAATTGACGAATAAATATTTAAAAAAACTACAATCTTATTTCTTTTGTTTGAGATACCTTAACTCCATTTTCAGAAAACATTCTTTTTTTCTTCTTTCGGCTTTATTGACATTGATATATATCATCTAGATTAGGGAAATAAATTAAGGTAAAGTACCAAGAAGGTTTTTTTTTCAAATGTTTGTGTGTGCTAAATTAGGTATACGTGACATAATTGCCATCTGCACTCTAGATTTCATGTAGTATGAAAAGAATAAATAAATAAGTCGTCAAGCCTGTGAGTATTAAAATTTTTAGCAAAGCTGATACGTTAATAGTATGTTAAAAAAAAAAGTATTTACTCTGCAATGCAGTAAATTGATTTATGAGACATAAATCAATTGATTGATGTAAACTTTGTTTAAAGTTTGCCATATACTAAAAAGTTCGTAAGTTCCTGAATTTTTAAGAAAGTCTTCGCACATTCATCTTAATATCAATCTTACAACTGAATACTTTTCTTTTAACATTCCTTTGTTGAAATCTCCTGTGTCTTAAGAGTAAAAATTGATCCATTGCTTGGTAATATTTTAAATTTTTAATGTAGTTAAATAATATTATTTTCCAATTTAAAATAGGTATTTTGTATAACAGTGTATAAAATAACTATTTTTTTTACCTATAAAAGCAGTGGGGAAAATTGAAAAAAAGACTGGGAATTTCATTTCATTAAATGTGTAAAAACCTTGCAATTAGTAGTATAGTGGCAATATACATGCATGCCAAAAGTTTCGGCTTTGTCATTTTAATTGGAGGAGTGTATTTTATGAACATTATTTTATATGCATACAATAAAAAAAAAATGTAAGTACAAAACTTAAAATCTGCATGTGCCTTATTTGTAACTACAATTGAAAATAATTTTTTTTATGTCAGTGTGAAAGTATATTCTAATAATACACCAACAAAAAGGGCACATTGTATAACAACCAATTCTACTGGTTTTTCAGGGAAACTCCTGGGATTTTGATAAAGAAGTACAAAAATAAATAACATTCTAATAATACACCAACAAAAAGGGCACATTGTATAGCAACCAATTCTACTGGTTTTTCGGGGAAACTCCTGGGATTTTGATAAAGAAATACAAAAATAAATAATAAATAAATAAGAAGAGAAGAAAAGAATACAAACACACACAAAAAAGAGAAATAATAGAAAACAGAACAAACAAAAAAACAAATATAACATCAAAACACAAATATTTTTATTATTATTATTATTATTTAAAAAAAAAACCAAGAACAGGACAGCACACATATATATATATAATTTTTTTTTTTCATTTTCTCTGAAATTCCTAAGTTTATTAGAGTTACATATTTTTCCAATTGCAAATTATTTTTTATTTCCAATGGCAGTAAAAAATAAAAAATAAAGTAGCCATTTCCTCAAGAGCTCTCTTACCTCTCAATATTTATAAAATTTAAATAATATAAAACAAGAATTTTTAAAGGTTATATGTTTGACATAAAAATTAGATATTGAATAGAATAGAAAATAAATAATGAATAACTTGAATAGAATAGAAAGTAAATAATCAATAACTAATATATATACATAAAATACTTATACATCAGTCAGTATTTAAATTAAAGTTGCACAAACAATGTGTAATATATTTCTAAATCAGAACACCGTTTTTACGAAAATTTTAATAAGCAGCATTAATCCTATTAATTAGCCGTTGATTCAGATAAGCGGAGTAATTTATTTTTAAAAAAAGCTGTAGAATATCGGTTATAGCTGCATAAGTAGCTACACAACGTTTTAAGTACGCCGCCCAGGTGGTGTAGTGGCTAGAGAACCATTCTATCACGCCGTGGGTCCGGGTTCGAATCCCGGCTTGGGCATGGATTTTAACTTGTCCGTCCCTTCATAGGGGGTAGTGCTGTCTGCCCACTGGGTGCTCCCATAATAAAATGGACAGTAACTAGGGCCGTTGATGGCAAAGGCTTGTGGCCAGTGCCTGCCCATTAGAAAAAAAAAAAAAACACGTTTTAAGTACGTCCTGCATAAGCAGCTACACAACGATTTAAGTACGTCCTGCATAAGCAGATACACAACGTTTGAAGTACGTCCTACTTAAGCAGCTATACAACGTTTTAAGTACGTGTGGAGAACACTGATCTGGACCCAGATTTCGACGATCATTGTACGTGCTTTGCCCGGACATTCTGACGTAAGCGACACCGTAAATCTGTACGGGATGGTAACGTGCTAGCTGAACGTAGAAATTACGGCTTTTGAACAAGTTTGTGCTACTTGGGGACTCTTGTACTATTATTTAGGAATTTTCTTTGGAGAGTGATTAGAGAGTTCGTTTAAGCATAGATAGTTTAATTTTATGAAATCGAAACAGTTTAATCGCATTGCATTTTTCGAATGTTTGTATGCCCATATTTCAATGTGTTTTAAAAATAATTCATTGGTTTATTAAATTCAAATATAATTTTATTTATCGTTAATTATAAAGAAATTTGAAACTGGATTATAAAGAGAAAACTATTTGCAATAAATTTAACAAGTTGTTACAAAATAACCTATTTAAGAATCTCCTACACGAAACAACGTTTATCAACATAAGCGATATCTTAACAGTAAATTTCCTAAAGAATATTTCTACCTGTAAATCTAAGTCACAAATTTTTAGCCATGATATAGCACATTAGCTTGGACAAAATTGTATACAGAATTCAGTAAGTTCTGATTCAGTATGGTTAATATTTTAATTCTTTTCTTTTTTAACTTTCAAATATAGAAATAATTTACTTTGGAGGCCTCAATTTTTAAATTATATTTGTATAGCAGCGATGAAACAAGACTTTTAGGATGAAAGTCAAAATTAATTACCGACTTCTGCATGCAAATTAAAGGGATAATTTAGTGTTTCAAAATCTCACACGTAACGAATCCATGCTTTCCTTTTTGAACTTATAATGTAACAGCTTAACTGATGTAAGTTATTACATTGTAAAAAGTACAACACTAATCCGTGCAAAACATGACAACGAGCCCATGGAAAGTTTAAAAAAAACACAATAAAAAAATATTTTATCAAATTTTAACATAATTTTTACAGATCAAATGTGAAATTTAGAAATATCCAAAGGACTATCATTGATTTAAATTGATTTCAGCAACCTCTGAGAAATACACAGAAAGTCCAATGCATGATAATCAAACACTTTCCTTATACCTTCAAAGTTACAGTTGAGTAAGTTACAGTGTTACAGTGAGTTTTATTTTTAAAATACTTTTTCAATAATCCTCACACAACACATCTCGGTTCTACACTAAAGTGATTGCAAGTCCTTTCTATAAAATATCAAACATTTCTTTGAGTAACTGAAATCGAGCTTGCATTGCTGAATAAATAACAAGAGTCAGAGTTATCTCTTTTATTACGTTTTAAAGATCTACTCATTTACGGAAAGACATCAATCTTGGATTAAAGAAATCCAAGCATTTTCTCTTCCGTAATCAAGCCCTAAGTATTGCTTTAAATCACACCTGCGGGTCTTTAGTTTCCATTAAGCTTGTTGGATAGCCTGACTCAACCGATTTGCTTGACTCAACCGATTGATCAAATGCTTTTCTTCAGATGTTAGCTTTCTCTAACTGTCCATTTTTCTACTCCCCAATGAATATGCATTACTATAAAAAAAGTAAAATATATTACTCTAGAATCTCAAATTTATATTGGTGAACATCATTCAAGGAAAATGTTACTCATAATTTTTTGCCAATTTGTGTAATTTCTGGAGAGTTTTGCTGAAATTTCCCCTTAACCCATTTGTGCCTGGATATTTTTGCGACTTTCTTCGATTTTTACTGATAACAGAAATAATAGATATATTTCTGATCTCAACTTCTTGAATAAGGGATGATTTCTTTTAAAATCATTATACATAAAAATCGAAATATCAGCATCCTACTTGGTCATGTTAAAATATTTTGTAGAGTTGAGGCTCAGTACTCATGAATAAAGGCTAGGAAAAATAAATAACGTTTTCGACTAGTAGCGAAAATGCCGTCCCAAAAAAGGGACACTAGGCATAAATGGGTTAAATCTCATTGAAGAAGAGAAAAATAAGTTAACTTCCTTTTCAAAATCTACATGAACTTGGGGCAGAGATATAACAGCCAACATGGAGAGAGGTAGAGTAGCAAAGGAACTAGCATTTTCATGTAAAGTTGAAAAGTAAAAATTATTTAAATAGGATGAGGCTACCTCTGAAAGTTAAAATGACAAAAAGAATAAAAACAATAATAGTGTTTTACTTTTTTCAAGCATGCCGGAGTTGTTTTATGAACTTTGAAAGACCTAAATAGGCCTGTCCCAGCTAGAAAAAGTCTGCACTTTTTTTGCAAAAATGTATAGATTCTGCACAAAAAGTAGATATTTTTGATTATTTTGAAAGTATATGTACATTTTTTGCACAAAAAGTGCAAACATTTTTTAGCTGGGATTTAAGCAGTTTGAAACCATTTTCGCAAAATCTCAAAATCTAATCCAAATAATAAGAAACTCTAGGGAGAAGGCCGTACCCAGGTTGGGGGGACCGGACCCCCTGGTCCCCCACCCCGAAGTTTAAAATTTTGTTAACAAAACAATAATAATGTAGCCTTTTGTGAAAAATTTAGCCTTTTTCACCTTTTATTCCCCCCCTCCCGAAATTTTGGTCCCCCCCCCACTGGAAATTTTTTTTGGGTACGGCCATGTCTAGGGACATTGTTTAAGTTGTATGTTCACCTATCGCGTCGCTAAATTTTGCGAACAAAAATTTACTCAGTTTGGAACGATTTTTAGAAGCATCTCAAAATCTTCTTTTTTTTTTAATTTTGAGAAGTGTACTGGTAAAGTCTAGTTTTATTTATTTAAATACATAAATGTTCCAATTCCGAACTTCAAACAACAATTACTTCAAACTTAAGACACATCATCCTGAGTCAACTACAGTCTAGTGGTTAAAATGCTCGCCTACCTAACCGTGGTTCATCGGTTCGAACCCAACCCTCGGAAGTTTGAAAAATGGAGCAAGTTCTTATGTATGATTATAGATGGCAGCATTAAATTGGGAAGAAAGGACGAAAAAGTCGTTTGTTAAAATCAACCGACCACGCCTGCTACATTTTTCAGTCTAGGTCCCCAGAGTGCACTTTTTGTGCACAATTTAGTTTGCACTTTTTATGCACAAGCAGAGGTGCCAAATACGCTCGGATTTTGTACACTTTTTTTTTTACACTTTTTGTGCAAACTTTTTCTAACTGGGGTTGTACACCTAAAATTCTAAAAAATACCTAAAATTCCAAAATATTTCCAGTGATAAGAAAAGAAGAAAGGTACTGTGAAATGAATGCTTGACCCGAAATAGTTGCTTCAAAATACTACATACTGGGTTCAACCCTATCCCCACCATAATAATCAAAAGTGATTCTCCAGTAAAATGACATAAAATTTACAAATACACTTCTAGGTTGCTTTGAAACTTCAGAGAATGGAATTTTCTTGTTACAGAGCAAAAATTAAAATCTTTCATAATTGCTTAGAACTTAAGAAAACTGAGTGGTGAACACACGTAACGGATTTTTTTTTTCTTTAAATGTCACTTTTAACATGGAACGGATCGAGTTAGGAAAGATGGGAATTCTTTCAGCGATTTTCTCGATTTTTCACATGCGAGTTATGCATTTGATTCTTCCATTTAAAAAAAAGAAGTGCTTAAGTTTAATAAGTGCTCGAATTTTTGAAAAGATATATACGAAGTTAAATACGAAGAACAAAGTCACTTGAAAATAAAAGCTCGAATGCAAACTGGAGGTGACAAGCATTCGATTAATTTTTCATCCAAGTTCTAAAAGTATTCTAAATAAAACAAATCAATTCTATTTTTTTAAGTATTCGTATTTGAAAAATAACATTAGTGTATTTAAAAAAAATGCTTGAATGCAAACTAGACGCGAGTCAGATATCCGTATTTATATAAACGAGTAAAAATGATATGTCTCCGTCTCTTTTTCAGTAGATTTGAGATGGTTACTGTATTACAATGAAATTAAAATTGAATACTTGAGTAAAATGTAACTGATACTAATAATTGAAGATTTGAGCCTTCTTTTTCTGTTAAAGATTCATCTCGCATTAATCGCAGAATTATACGACAAAGAAAGCTATTAAAATATATTAATTTACTTTTACCATTCAATTATTTTATTGTTACCATTCAATACCTGCGAATAAATCTAAATTCAACTTTTTACACCTTGTTTTTAACAAATAGTTTGTACAGACATAATCTGAAATATTTATTTCATTATGAATAAATAATATAACTTAGAAAGAACACGATTTGTACAAAATTCAAAATTTGAGACACCGTATTCATAGAAATTATTCCCCAATTGAAAGATCCATGTGAAAATCCGATCCGTGGATCTTAACAGAAAAATCCGCATTTGCAGATCTGAACTATAAATAATTTGTTCCATGTGTAGATGTACAGCTTCTGAAAAAAAGGCCCACTTGCTCTTTATTTGGCCATTATTCGTCGTACTGCAAAGTTATATGTAGCATTCGTTTGCAAATAACGTATACTTTAATTTTCTAGTAATTTAATTTACATAAGGGGCCGTCTTCATATTTAATTCTGCATCAACTTCGCTTTTTTAAATGGCAACATATTACTTTATTAAACGAAAGAAAACCTTCAAATTACCCTAAATATAAATTTTCACCAATTTTCTACGATAATTTCGGGTGATATTGCGATTTTTTTTTTCGCGATTTTCAGGGACTTTCTGCAAATTGAGAAACGCTATATGTAGGTTCCGAACTTTTCGCCTTTCATTCATTTCGCTCGCGATAGTTAAAATACACTCATGTCCATAAATTAAGGATAATTCAGAATCACACAGAAATTGATCTCTAAAATAAAAATTTCACCTGTGGAATGATCACACACATCTTGAAGAAGAATATGCAAATTACAGGAAACCACCAGATGGCGTGGATGGTACGTCACAATGACGAGAGTGTAAGAGAGGGGTATATAAGGAATGGTGGCAAAGAAGTAAAATTGTTCACAATCGCTGTGAAAGCCTTTCAGTGCAAAAAACGCATAGTTATGGCACAAAGGAGGCATTTGGATGATGTTTTACGTGGCAGAATTATCGGACGACTGGAATGTGGACGTACCCAGCTGGAAGTATCCGAGGAACTTGGAATCGCCCAGAGTGTCATCTCCAGGCTTTGGCAACGATTCCAAGATGATGGTAATGTGAGTAGACGTTACAGCACAGGTCGCCCCGAGTTACAACGCCGAATGAGGACCGCTATTTGGCAGTTACTGCCAAAAGAAACAGTCGGAGTACAGCATGAGACCTGTCTCGTCAGCTCTCTTCAGCTCCCGGTACGACAGTTTCAAGGCAGACCGTGTACAGACGCTTAGGGCACATTGGCCTATATGCTCGTAGGCCTGTCAGATGTGTTCCACTTACCGCAACTCACTGTCGCCTGCGTTTAACCTGGAGTAGAGAGCATGCATTGTGGACACCGCAACAGTGGTCTTGTGTGATGTTTTCCGACGAGTCCAGGTTTAGTTTGGAGTCTGATTCTCGCCGGACATTCATCTGGAGAGCGCCAGGTACCCGTTACCACCCAAGAGAACACCATTGAAAGACACCGTTACGGTGGTGCACGATGGCTCGTTTGGGGAGGAATTATTCTTGGTTCCAGAACTGACCTGCATGTTCAGAGTGTAACGATGACAGACCACATCTATCGGGATGTCATTCTGGAACAACATGTACGTTTGTTTCGGGGCGCTATGGGTGCTGAATTTGCGTTTATGGATGACAACGCCCGTCCTCACCGTGCAAACATTGTAGACGAATGCCTTCAATCGGAGGATATCACCCGTATGCATTGGCCAGCATACTCACCGGACTTGAATCCAATAGAGCATGTGTGGGATATGCTTGGCCGACGAATTGCAGCCCGTCAACCCTCTCCCACCTGTCTACCGGAACTTCGGAGTGCATTGCTTGATGAGTGGTGTAATATTCCCCAAGATCAGATTGATCATTTGATACTCAGCATGCCTAGGCGTTGTCAGGCCTGTATTGCATCGTCCGGGAGACATACTTCGTATTAACCATCCTACTAACCATGTTATACTGTTTTTTGTAAATAGGTTCTTTTTTGAAATTTGGTCAAGGGAGTAAAACTTGCAATTTTTATTAATTATGTCAATCATATAGCATCTTTTTTGCTCTTTACTTTTTGTTTAATAAATAGACTTTACAAATAAGTCAAATTTGTTTTGCTTATTGGACTTTGTATTGCTTATGGACATGAGTGTAAATAAACATTATTTTCACGGAAAGTACTGTTTCTAGTCTTAAAGTTTTTTGTACTAAGAATATCAGGTGTAGCATTTAGAATATTTAGTCAGTGGTTCAAATGACCCGTGAGTCCATAACTTCCTTGGTTCGTACACATCATTTAAAGGTAAACTGCAAAACGACTGCTCACGATTTTGAAAATCTTTCTAATTTTGAAATTCTTATTGAGTATTTCTCTTGAAGGTTCTCTTAGACAGGTGTTGCCAGGAGTGAGAGGCAGTTCTTTGCTCTTTTGACTACAATCATGAATGTTACTCAGCTACAGTCGAACTTGAAGAATGGTTTCATGATTAAAAATTTATTTGTTTGAATTTCATGTAAAAAAACGCAATTACATTTTTGCGGACCCAATATTATCACTGTGTTTCTTATTTCACATTCTTCATTAAATATTATCGTCTGCAATCTATATAAATAAAGCAATGTGTAAACTGTCCGTTAGTTAGTTAGTTTGTCTGTGTCTCGCGTAGCACGCAGACGGGTGATCGTAGACCTACCAAATTTCGTAAGGAAAATCTCCAGGACGGGTCCCGACACACCTCGAAGCGATTTTTTCAAAATTCGAATGATTTTATCGATAAAAAACGTGTCGCAAAAGGATCAATTTTGTTCTCGCCATTTCGCAACTGTAACCCAGCAGTGGAAAGAGCGAGGTTTGATCATATCCAGGTTGCCATGTTTGGTAAGTTTATTAAATTATTCACTCTTGAAGTAAAAATAAAAGAATAACGATTTTTTTTTGTTTGGATTATTTGTAACGTTATTTCTTAATTAAAATATCGTGTGGATGTGAAATCAGAGTAGGAATGAAATGATTTATACTCAAAACAAAAATAGAATTTGGAAATTTTCCGAAAATAAATGTGCAACTTTTTAATTTGGCAAAAAATAAAAGGGTTGATGTGCGATTTTGAGAAGATGTGATTCTAGCGCCAAGCGCTATTTATCGCCTGCTTTTGCTGCTTGAATTATGAATACACCTCAATGAGTTTTTAAACTTTATTTCAGTTCGAATTGTACAATTTTCTACGCAGCTTTTTCCCCTCTATTTCTAATGTATTACATCCAGAAAGAAAATTGTCAGAAATATCAATTTTAATTGTGTTTAATCACACTCATCAATAATGATATACTTTCCAACTTAATGGAATAAGGAAAAAAATAGGGAAGACCCATGGATTACAATACGCTTTTAATACACTCATGTCCATAAATTAAGGATAATTCAGAATCACACAGAAATTGATCTCTAAAATAAAAATTTCACCTGTGGAATGATCACACACATCTTGAAGAAGAATATGCAAATTACAGGAAACCACCAGATGGCGTGAATGGTACGTCACAATGACGAGAGTGTAAGAGAGGGGTATATAAGGAATGGTGGGAAAGAAGTAAAATTGTTCACAAGCGATGTGAAAGCCTTTCAGTGCAAAAACCGCATATTTATGGCACAAAGGAAGCATTTGGATGATGTTTTACGTGGCAGAATTATCGGCCGACTGGAATGTGGACGTACCCAGCTGGAAGTATCCGAGGAACTTGGAATCGCCCAAAGTGGCTTTGGCAACGATTCCAAGATGATGGTAATGTGAGTAGACCTTACAGCACAGGTCACCCCCGAGTTACAACGCCGAATGAGGACCGCTATTTGGCAGTTACTGCCAAAAGAAACAGACGGAGTACAGCATCAGACCTGTCTCGTCAGCTCTCTTCAGCTACCGGTACGACAGTTTCAAGGCAGACCGTGTACAGACGCTTAGGGCACATTGGTCTATATGCTCGTAGGCCTGTCAGATGTGTTCCACTTACCGCAACCCACTGTCGCCTGCGATTAACCTGGAGTAGAGAGCATGCATTGTGGACACCGGAACAGTGGTCTTGTGTGATGTTTTCCGACGAGTCCAGGTTTAGTTTGGAGTCTGATTCTCGCCGGACATTCATCTGGAGAGCGCCAGGTACCCGTTACCACCAAGAGAACACCATTGAAAGACACCGTTACGGTGGTGAAGGATGGCTCGTTTGGGGAGGAATTATTCTTGCTTCCAGAACTGACCTGCATGTTCAGAGTGTAACGATGACAGGCCACATCTATCGGGATGTCATTCTGGAACAACATGTACGTTTGTTTCGGGGCGCCATGGGTGCTGAATTTGTGTTTATGGATGACAACGCCCGTCCTCACCGTGCAAACATTGTAGACGAATGCCTTCAATCGGAGGATATCACCCGTATGCATTGGCCAGCATACTCACCGGACTTGAATCCAATAGAGCATGTGTGGGATATGCTTGGCCGACGAAATGCAGCCCGTCAACCCCCTCCCACCTGTCTACCGGAACTTCGGAGTGCATTGCTTGATGAGTGGTGTAATATTCCCCAAGATCAGATTGATCATTTGATACTTAGCATGCCTAGGCGTTGTCAGGCCTGTATTGCATCGTCCGGGAGACATACTCCGTATTAACCATCCTACTAACCATGTTATACTGTTTTTTGTAAATAGGTTCTTTTTTGAAATTTGGTCAAGGGAGTAAAACTTGCAATTTTTATTAATTATTTCAAACATATAGCATCTTTTTTGCTCTTTACTTTTTGTTTAATAAATAGACTTTACAAATAAGTCAAATTTGTTTTGCTTCTTTCTCTTTCTTTGCCTGAACTTCATTATCCTTAATTTATGGACATGAGTGTACATAGCACTTTAATGCGTATTTAAAATCTGAAAGTGTTTCAGATTTTCTTAGTTTGTTTTCCTTTCCATTTTTTATAAATGCCAATACATCCAGAAGCTCTTCAGAATATATATAGGACAAAAATAATTTGTTCCCTTTTGTAGGTTTTTATCATTTAACCATCTTATTTTTGCAACCAGGGACGGTCCGAAACAGTAAGCATCGCATCTGGGAGCCGGCTTCGAAGGGGCGTCATTTCGAACACGAAAACTAAGTAGAGCACAAAAGTGGGCGTCTTTTTTATATTAGCAGAGGGCGCCACTTACCCTAGGGCCGCTCCTGTTTTTAGCCATCTTAATTTCAAATTCCATTCAGAATCTGAGAGATTTCAGTGCCAAGGAAGACGGTGAGGAACAGGATTTATTGAGATGGCGAACCAACTGGTCGCCGGAGGGCGTTTTCCCAAACCCTCAAGACTTCACGCACTTGGCGAAAACAGGAGGGAGCCAACGATTTGGCGGAAGAGAGACGTGCATTGCGAAAGTCACCCTCACATCAGGGCTATAGAATCACAAGGGCTGGGTCAATCGCCTGCGAGAAGTGAAGACAGGGGGGATAACTGATGACGTAGTATGGTTCCTGCGTGCGAGCGAGAAGTCGTGGAGATAATGTTTTCTCAATGACTTTTATTAGATTTTTCTCACTTAAAATGTTATCTATGACATTTAAGATTTAGTGTGATATATTTTTAGGAAAAATTAAAACAATTGCTTCTGTGAATCCCTTTCTATTAGTAATATATAATATACATAGGCTCTCAAAAATATATTCAAGTAGAAACCAGATTTTCTGTTTTGAGATAAAGTAATGAATATAGGATTGTTTTCTAAAAAAAGAAAGAAAAGAATCATTCAAAATAAAACATTATGCACCAACTTTCTTTATATATATATGTGTGTGTCTGTTTAAATGTTAAAAAATATACAATAAAACCCATTTAAAAAATTCCCGACTAAAAAGTTCTTATTTGCGGTTCCCTATTTTTTCCTATTCTTACAATGTGAAAACAACCCGTTTAAAAAGTTTCGTTCCAAACACTTTCCTGCTTAAAAAGTCTTTTTTCACTTCTAAGTTTACATTCAGAGCGTGTTTACATGTGACTTTCGTTTTTTTTTTTTTTTTTTTTTTTTTTTTTTTTTTTTTTTTTTAATTTTTTTCCCTTTCTTCTTACTGTTTGAAAAATCAATTTTTAGGACTGAAAAAGTATGGCATTGGCCAGTGAAATGCTAACAGTGCATGAAATTCATGAGGTTACAGAAAATTAAGAAATGAGCTAAACTGAATAAGAGATTGCAGAAATTCTTAGTTTTCCGGATGCTGTAATAGGACTAGAAACTTTTCACCGTCTTATTAAAAGTGTTGAAGATGATAATTTTTTTTTTTTTTTTTTTTTTTTTTTTTTTTTGAAATGAAAGACCAGTTGAAGATCGCCGATAAAAACACAAAAACTAATTTTTTATTTATTTTTTTTTTCGTCTGTAAAGTCGATTCTAATAATGCTTAAAGCTGATATTTTTAAAACGATTTAATGTAAAATAGTTAATTTTATTGTTTTACTTTATTAACTAATTTTTTAAGGTGCAAAACAATTATATAAGTACTTTCTATAATATTTTAATAAAGTAAAAAGATTTTTCGTTTAGATTCTTTAATTTTCTGTTCTCTTTATCCAGGATGCATATACTTTCCTTTTTAATTTTCCAATTTCAGATGTTTTATTTTTTTTTATACAGAAGGGTTCTTTTTAATTTCTGTGCCATGATTTTAAATGAACGACGATTTTTATTTTTTAATATTGTTAATTTCCTTCTTGCACACTCTAACTCAATTTTTAAACTGCTGATTTCTTCTTCCAGTGCATCACAGTTTTTACAACTGTCTTTCGTTGAACTTTCATTCAAGTTTACTTCATCATCATCATTTATTGTATCTTCTGATCGTATTTTCTTAGGACTTAAATTATACTTAGTCGCCTGAAAGCATCTTCCGAAACTTTAATCTTTTTTTTGCCTTTCTGATCTAGGAGTTGTTTTTTCTTCCAATTTAAAAGAAGGTAAATTAACTGAAGGAATCTTTTAATATTTTTCTTATAGGCAGACCTAAAAGTCTGTTTTGTAAGTCATCAATATAATGGCTTTCTTCGAAGTGTTCGCTGCACATTCGAGCATTTTTGGGGTTAACCCTTTGAGGCGTACCCTTTCCCAATGCTGAAAAAAGGCAGCCGTTGTCATCGCTCGACTTAACTACCAGCAAGAGGGCGGACGATCGAAACGTTCATCGCGTGCCACAGATCTAGAGACCCCTTTTTTGACGACAGCTGGCAGTGCCGCACAGCAAACGCGATGAACGTTTCGATCGTCCGCCCTCTTGCTGGTAGTTAAGTCGAGCGATGGCAATGGCTGCCCCTATGGAAGAATGCGAGAAAAATCGCATTCTTCCATATTTCAGCAGATGTCAGTGCTGTTAAAAAGAATCGTGACCATTTTTTTTACGGGAAATGACGTGATAAAAAGTAAAGGATTCTCGTGGAGCTATGTCACCCGCAACTATTTTTATAGAAATCAAATCTATTCTTCGTGACTGGCAACAGTCAAAACGTCAGAGATTTATTTATATATATATATATATATAATTATTATATAAATTATATATTAATAATATATTAACCATCCTTATCTCCTAAAACACATGCCCCTGAGAATTAAAGTTCCAATCAAATAGATAAAAATTGGAATCATCACAGTAAAATTTCTCAATATATAAAAATGATAGTTTATTATGGAAGATTAGTTAAAAAAATTTCTTGGTGAATTCATTACGCTTGATAACGAAATATTGACTTATTTTGCATGTTCTCAGTTTTGAATAATAAGGAAAAAATAACTATATGTTTCAATATGAAGCTAGAAATTAAACTTAAAACAGAAAATTAAGAAATCTACTATTACTAAGACAATTCCGTTAAAAAAAAAAAAATAAAAAAACGTCGGTAGCACCAAATTAAAAATGTTAGGCATTTTTTGAAGTGCTTATAGAAAAGTTTCAAGCATTTAAGTTGTGTTTTTATCTGTAAATGAATGGCTTTACAGATAAAAACACAAATGTACATAATACAGAATGTATAATTATATACATTTCTTACTCTACCATTTATTATTTAACAAATTACATTCTTTAAATGTATCGGAGACATGTTTATTAAATGCAATAGATCAATAAACCTATTCTGATAATTACGCTCAAAAAAAGTAGATGGCGCCAAAAAGAACATGCGATAAACAATTTTAAAGTGCCTAGGATAAAATTGCGGAGCCGAAAAGTTAAACTTTATCTACAAATAAATGTTTTATACATACAATCATATTATATACTTTTCATATTCTACCAATATATTAAACTAATTACATTCTTTAAACACATCAGAAAAGCGCACCTGTTATTACATCATAAATTCTTGAGGCGGTCTTACTAGCATTGCAACCTTATAGCGACTACAAGCTCGCGTAACTCCTCTCTTTCGCCAAATCGTTGGCGCGCTCCTGTTTTCGGCAAGTGCGTGAAGTCTTGAGGGTTTGGGAAAACGCCGCCGGAGGCGGCTAGTGTGCAATATTCTTATAAGACTTTTGGCGGTATTTTAATTTATAGTCAGATGAAAATTTAGACAGAAAAGCATGATTTTGAATGTTTGTTGAATGTTTGATAAGTATGGAGAAGTCCAAAGACCTGATGTTTTCAATATTAAAAAATGTCAAATTCATGCCTGGAATGTTGAGGATGCTGGTTTTTCAGAAATAGGACGTTGTATTGGAAGACATACATCTACTGCAGCTAATTTACGTTTATTTTATGCAATTTTCAAAACTTGTCACTTAATAAATTTATATATGGTCCCTTAATTCAGGAAAATAACACATTTTATTTAATATAAATTAAACTACTGAACGTAAAAATTTGAAATTTTGCGTAACCATGTAATGACATAAAATTTCGCGTAACCATGTAATATTACTTTCTGCATCTATTTCCATCGAAATTAGGCTAGGTTGCTATTCATAATTTTTCTGAATATTAATTTAACACTAGAAGCGCCGCACTTTCTTTATACCTAGAAGCGCCAGGAGCAGTCAAATTGACTGCTCAAAGAATTTTGTACATTTATTTAAATACAAAATGTTTATGGTATTTTTAAAAGCTTTTTTAAGGAATAAAATGTTAATTTTTGTTAAAATACATGCTACAAAAAATATTTTTACTTACTTTTTAATAAAACTCATTTTAATGCTATTCGCAATTTTTACATATTAGAATTTTTTCAATGCTGGAAGTGGATTTACCACATATGAAATATGAACATTTCTGGCACATATCACTTGTTTTGTTGTTCTTACAAAATCCAAATCCGTCTCTTTTTTGAGAGTTTGTTAGTAGTTTCTGTTAGTGTTCGAAATTTCTGAGGGCAGTTGTGCACTTGTCTTTTTCTTCAAATGACTCGCTCTCAATTCTTCTGACAATTGAAAAAGAAAGTTATGTCTTATTATAGATTTACCACTCATTTCTCGTTCGATAATGGAGGCATTAGTTCCTGCCGAATCCAGCATATTATAGAAAATATGCACGGGCCATCTACGGGAAGCAGCCAGCACAGAATATTTACGTGTCATTTGGTCAATAATGTTAACTCCACATTTGGTTTTGTCGTAGAATTCTACTGTTTCTGAAGGTTTTTTCACAGTTTGTGACTCTACATTTAGATCTGTATGCCAGGTACTTAGAAGCAGGACATTTTTATTCTTTTTACCCTGATAGACTGTCAGAGTAGTGTCTCCATTTTTCAGTAAAACTGTTTCGTGAAGCTGAGATTTGATTTCCTGATCTCATGCTGAACTTCTTTTCGATGTCTTCTTATTGTCCCCACAAAACTTGTATTCTTCATTTTAAGTTTTTTAGCTAATGAAAGCGAGGAAAAATAGTTGTCCACTGTCACATTTCTACCTGTATTAAGATAAGGGCTCAGAAGGCGCATTACTATATTTTCAGGAAGGCTTTCATTTTCATTTCTTGTGTTATCCTTTCCAAGGTATGGGAAAGCATTGCACATAAACTTTGAGTCAACATCAACTAGCATCCAAAATTTTATACAAAATTTATCTGGTTTACTCGGCATACATTGAATAAACTTGCACCTAACTTTTGATGGAAATAGTTGTTCATCCAACACCAGATTTTCTCCTGGCTTATTAGAAAGAGCACAGTTTTCTATAAATTTGTTCCAGATGTCTGAAAACATAGAGCAAACTCATCAGTTACTAAACGTTGACGACTCCTATTTGACAACAAATCAAATCTTGGATTTTCCATGATATCTGGAAAACGATTACGGGACATTGTTTTTTTTAAATGGAGGGGGGTTGTGGAAGGGGGCGGAAAATGACAAGTATTTCATTTATTAGAGAAATAGTGAATGAAAGGAATACGTAGGGGAAATGTTTCTTCATGATAAGATTTTTTCTGCGTGATAGAGTGCGATGAATAAACTGAATTTCACTAGCAGTCTATTTGACTGCTCGTGGCGCTTCTAGGTATACATAAAAATATTTCCAATAATTTTATTTTCATTCAATGCATATTTGGTACCAATAATTTTCAAGGTTTTTTAGGAGAATTAAAAAAGTTATGACTTCCTAAAGCAAAGGGTCTTTTAGGAATCCAAGCTAAAATGACGAAAACAGTCAAAATGACTGCTCTGGCGCTTCTAGTGTTAATAATTCATAATTCATATTAATATTTTATTAAAAATTATAATAATAGTAAATTATGTTTGGGTCGTTTAGTTCTAATAGTACGAATAAAAATCAGCTTCTTATTATCAATATTATATGAGGTACAAATTAAAATATGAAAAAATATTTTAACATTGGGGGAGGGGGATTTTGGGTGCTCATAACTCACTCATTTTCAGTTCAAATTTATTGAAAATGGGTATCCGGGGTTAAAATGAGCTAAACTTTTGAAATATGAAGTGAAATCTAGGGGTTGCTATTGAGAAAAAAAAAGTTGGTGCGAATTTTAATATGTAGATGACCCCTTATACAATTTTTATGCATAGCAAATCAAAGTGTACGTCAATCGTAAACGATTGGTATCTGTAACTTTGCTGTACGACAAACGACTGCCGAAAAAAGTACAAGTGGGACTTTTTTTTCCGCAGCTGTACGTCGCACTATTATCCACTTTCTGCTTCTATTGGAAAAAAAAAGTTGATGCGAATTTTAATATGGAGACTGCCCGTTATGCAATTTGTATGTATAGCAAATTAAAGTGTACGTCAATCGTAAAAGATTGGTAGATGTATCTTTGCTGTACGACGAACGACGGCTGAATAAAGTACAAGTGGGCCTTTTTTTTTCCGAAGCTGTACATGCGGTCTAGACTTTTAATGATCCCTTACTTCTCTCTATAATGCAAACATATTGATTCGAGTTTAAAAAAAAGAAAGACTAGAGTGCAACAAAGATCGGATTCAAGTTAAAAGCAGCTCAAAGCATATTTCCAAAGTACGATTTGAGTTCAAAAACAACTCTAATAGAACTTGAGTTTGAACTCAAGTTTAAAAACAGCCCGAATATATGTAGAAGGATTCGAGTGGAAAAACAACTCGAATGATAGAACTCAAGTTCGAAAATAACTAGAATTTAGTTGAACGATTATTTTGATATGAGATGGATGAGAATTCGTATAATTAATTTTTAAGCTCGTCTAAGAAGTTGAGTTATTCAATGTCAATGTGATATTTTTTGAAAAATGACTTTTTCAGTGCATTGCTATTGGTATGGTGGAGCATTTTATTAATCTAATTTTTGTTCACCGGTTTTACTGACAAAATATTATGATCTCCGATTTACTTATTATTTATTATCATTTTATCAAACGGAAAGTTAAACATATTTAATAGAAGGGAACATTCTTTTGCTGCTCCTTCTAATCATTTTGAATATTAATGTTTAATGTATTTTTACGTAAGTATTAATTCATATCTTATTATATTAATTTTCCTATCATGATTTACGATTATTTTCATATTATGATCCATATTTATGATATTATATTAAGATTTTATATTATGAGAAACTTTAAAACAGCCATAGAAAATTACAAGAGATTTGAGAACAGGTTAACAAATTTATAAGGTATTCATCTTCTTCTCCCAATGTGATCTCCCAATATAAATTGGCGGAGAATTGTGTAGACGGGAGGTAATGGGTTAAATCAATGCACTCATGTTCATGGATGGGGGGAGGATAAGGGAATTTTATTTATAGCTTAGTCAATTAGAATGCGCTGCGTTAGTGAGTTGATTTTTTCATGTTAATTATTTGAGGGTGAGATAAGGTATAGGTTGAGGATTCACAGCTGGACCTAGGTTTTGGGGGATGAAATTGGAAGACGTAATGTCTTGCGTCGAATTTTCCCTAGGGAGGGGGAAAACAAAAGTAATCGTGAGTGCTAAACAGAAAATTATGTACAGATGGTCAAGGTCTTGATTTTTCAGGTAGGTTTTACTTTTTATGAGCTTGATCTAAAATAATGCTCGCCTGATAGTCTGAAAATGCACGTGAAGTAGAAATTTAGATGCATGCTTAAATTTTAGAATTGTATCAAAATAAATTACTAATATGAATGTTTTGGATCAGAAGACTTTTTGTGGTAATTTGAAATACTTATGTAACATTAGTGTGCACACGTTTAGTTTATGCTTTTCTTCTGATAGTGGGAGAAGTCGGCATCCATTATTTTACTTCAATATACATATATATATATTTAGGAGGGGGTAGTGATATATTGTTTGTGTGACTGGAATGAAGTTATAGAAACTAGAAGAGCTTCAAACATCTCTCTCTGTCTGCCTGTCTGTATCTCTCTTTTTAAATATGTAATCCTGATTTTCATGAAGAACTAAATTTGTCGATAGATGTAAGGGGTGACCCTCCAAATTTTACATAAAACCAAATCTTAAACATTAGCGTCTTTTTAAATATGTAATCCTGATTTTCTTGAAGAACTAGATTTGTCAATAGATGTAAGGGTAACCCTCCAGCTTTTACGCAAAACCAAATCTTATACATTGGCGTAACTGACTGGAATTTTTACATATTTCGTGGGAAAAGGATAGCTTTAGATCAACCTGAGCGTTTCATTTTCTTTTAAAAAAAATCTTTCTGTTAATATTTGAAATAATGCAAGGATACCAAATTATTGGAACACGTGTTATTTATCCCTTTCTTAAGAAGGGAGTTCAGTTGATTGACTTAAAATACTTAGGCATTAGCCTCAATTGTACGACATATAAGATATTTTCATGTATTCTATGTGAAAGATTGCTATTATTTGTTGATTCCTAAATAGGAAACTATCATTGTGGTTTACGCTGAGGAAAATCTACCAATGATTATATTTTCGGAGAGACAAATTCTTGAAGAGAACTTTGAACTTGGTATTGATATCATTATTTATTGATTGATTTTCGTACGGCAATCGGTGATGTTTACACAGAAAAGGTATTTGAGGCAATGGAGATGTTTGGTATTTCATCCAAGATTATTTATTTAGTTAAAGATACCCTTTTAAGCTCAACGACGCACATTCGAAGTCAATTCAAGGAGATTTCCCTGATGAATTACTCTTTCAGAATGGAATTCTGCAGGGTGATTAGATTTCTATCAAGCGTTTTAACATTGTAAATGATTCTTAAAATCCCTTTCAGTTTTTCCTATGTAGAAGGTTATTCCGGCAGCGTACGAATACCGCACATGGCGTCCCAAAAATATTGTATTCCAGCTTCTGTGGCCTGTGAACAGAAAAGGGTATTATTGTGTTTGATAATGAAAGTGAACGTATTAGAATGCATATCTTATACCCCCAGTTGATTCCTGGCGGTATGAGATTCTACCGAAATCTATTTATCGCCGGAGATAAATTCCTTCAGCGGCCGGTGGTTCATAAAGAACGCCGCCATAATAGACCTGTTAAAATATTTATTAGTTTTCGGATGTGGGAAAAATGAAAGAAAATTACAGGGTGTCCGAAAAGTATGGCTGCACTTAAAAAAATTAATCACAAAAAAAGATATTCACTTACGTTTTTATGTTCCATAAAGGAAACATCAAGGATTTTTTTTCAATGTTTTATTACACGATTTAAATGTGCGCACAATTAGTTGCGCAACACATCGAGTCAATACAGAATTCCTAGCCGCGTCCTTGAAGCATTTCAAGATCAACACACTAAATGGTGCACCACCACAATGGAGCTTAGAAATGCGAAAGGTTTTAAATGAACAGCTACTCAGGGGACGGATGGGAATAGAGTAGGTCCAATACCATGCCCCACCCTAGATCTCCAGACGTTGCATATTTCGACTTCTAATGCGAACATGTGCAACCTAACTCCAATACGTGACACTAATAAACTGAAACGTCGAACTACAGCTACCATTCAGAGTATTGGTCCTGCAGTACTTCATAGAACTCGACTAGAAATCTCGTATAGACACGATGTGTTGTGCAAGACGAATGGCGCGAACACTGAAATCGTGCAATAAATCATCGCAAAAAAACAGAGCCTCACCATGGCACAGTGGTTATGCCACTGAAAATGGTAGATGGCCGAAGTGTGAAGGTCCCGGGTTCGGGTCCCATCCCGCGGCTGTCGATCTAACGGTCTGGAGTTTTGGTAGGCCTTCTCCAGATGTAACGTGAATACGCGTTAGAACCCCTTAGAAAGTCCTCCTACCAAGGCACCCCCCCCTTGACAGATCGCCCTAGTGTAGCGTTGCCATAATCACACATAACACAACACAAAAAAACAGGTTGCTTATTTCTTTGGGGAACATAAAGAACCGTAAGATAATGCGTTTGTTCATATGTAACTATGTATAATTATAAAAATGTGGTCATACTTTTCAGACACTCTGTACTATTCTTACGTTTCTTTTGATCTTACCCTCAATCTTAAAGTTCAATATTCTTCTGTTTGTGTTATTTTTCTAAGCAGGTTACAATTCATATTTTAGTATCCTGTCAACCCCTCAACCAAAAGATGTACAATACTATTAGGTAAAGTAGTGCATTAAAGCATTTTGATACCAGTTTAGCAATAGGAAAGCAACATTAAGTGTATATGTAGGTATTAATAAGCGGAAGATGATATTTATATTGTTAAAGTATTTTCTTTAAAGAGGCAGTAAGGGCATTTTAGGTATAGTTTCTTTATGAATAGTAGAAAAAAGAGCAAAATATGTCTTTCTGAGATTAAATTTCTTTTGTTAGTCTTCTTCAACATTCTTGCTTAGTATCTTTTGCATTTATTTAATGTGTGCTAACACTTACCTGAAATTTGATTTTTAAAAATATTTAACAACTGCATGTGTAAATTCCATTGAAAATTTTATTGAATCCGCCCGTAAAGAATCTAAAATTACGAATTAACTTAAATCAAACTCACAATAGCGATGGCATAGGGTACTTCACTGGCTCATTCTTGCTTATTTGCAATAAATATTTTTACTATATTTAACAATATGCTTAATAGAGCAAGAGCCAGCGACCGCCAGACCTTCGTCATAGTATAAAAGCTGAAACTTTCTCTGCGCATACCCCCCAACAGAGGTAGCAACAATCGGCCACTATAAAGTTTGGATGATCGTGGCTTTGTCAGGTAACAGGTGGCAAAGGTGTATAAAATTGCCAAAATTTCGTCATTTCATAAAGCTTAATTTTTTTATATGTTCTTCTTCGCAGTACTAGAAATCACTTTATCCCTTGCCAGACACTTTTCCATCGTGGCAAACCCTCGCCAGACAATCTCAAAGTCTTGAAAAACGTAATTCTATTACGAGCGCGCTGCAAGAAAGTTCGTGCGTAAGAAAGTTCAGAAGTAGCAGTATAAAATGTGGTTGGCACTTTGTAACAGCTTGACGTACTTCGTCGCGGGAGTTTACGAACACAACAGTTTTCCAGGACTTTGAGGTTGTCTGGCGGGGGTTTGCCACGATGGAAAAGTGTCTGGCAAGGGATAAATTGATTTCTAGTACTGCGAAGAAGAACATATAAAAAAATTAAGCTTTATGAAATGACGAAATTTTCGGCAATTTTATACACCTTTGCCACCTGTTACCTGACAAAGCCACGATCATCCAAACTTTATAGTGGCCGATTGTTCCTACCTCTGTTGGGGGGTATGCGCAGAGAAAGTTTCAGATTTTATACTATGACGAAGGTCTGGCGGTCGATGGCTCTTAGACTATTAAGTAACCGTCGTGAAAAGAAAACCAGAAGGAGAGAGGATTAAGAACGATAAAATCAATGTAATACACGTAGATCAAGTTAATCAAATCTTAAAGTGTACATATAAATTTCGGAACAGTTCGATTTTTGTATCGATAAAATGTATTTTTCATTCCATAAAAGAAATTTAATTTTGATTTTAGTATTGAAACTTATGGCAAGAGGAAACTCTTGGAATTTAAAGTAATGTATAAACTCATCACTCTAAAACTGTTTACTATTCATTAAACATGGAAGTATACTTATAATCCGATTACTTTCCCAGTTATCTCCTGTAAACAGATTATGAGCTCACGCTGAATGCTGATCAGAAGGTAATCATTATATTTCAACCACGTTATATAATTAGGCGTCTGTTACAAGATCTTGCATGCCTATTTGTCATGAGAAGTATGTTATCTCATATAGACTGTGCAAATAAGATAAAGAAAAACTGTTCCATTAAATTATAAAATGTATGAGAAAAAAAGTGTTCTAAAATAGCAAATTAATTCTGAAAGATTTAAGAACGTACAGAACAGCAAAATTCTTTAAATCCGAAGATTTTATGTTAACAGAAAATCGGAACATTACAAAACAATCAAGCTGTATAAGAGTAAACTCTGTACTATTGATTACTTCTGAACTATATTTATATAAAACTTTCTTTAGGAGCACAATAAAAGTTTAACTTGTACCAATTTCATGCATATTTTGTGATAAATTATTAAAGATATTTGATTCGATGGAATAAAGTTGAAATTCATTCTAAATTATCAGCCTAACATTTTAAAATATAAAGCTAAGTATCGTCCGAAATAACTAGGCGTCTGTCATAAGATCCTGATGGCCTATTTGTCATGAGAAGCAAGTTATCTCATATAGACTGTGGAAATACGATGAAGAAAAACAGTTCTTTTAAATTATAAAATGTGTGAGAATTAAATAAATATTGTTCTAAAATAACGAATTGATTCTGAAAGATTTAAGCTCGTTAAGAACAACATCATTCTTTAAATCTGAAGATTTTATGTAAAAAGAAAATTGGAACTTTACAAAATAATCAACCTATATAATGGAAGTAAACTGTACTATTGATTGCTTCTGAACTATACTTATATAGAACTTTTTTAGGAGCACAATGAAATTTTACCTTGAACCAATTTTATAAATTTTTTGTGATAAATTATTAAGAATATTTGATTCAATGGAAAAGTGGAAATGCATTCTAAATTTTCAGCCTAAATATTAAAAGATTGAAGCTAAATATCATCAAAATTCTTGTATAATTTTTTAATGTATTAACAATAAATAACGTAATTAGACTTAAAGAAGCATTTGGTTTTAAGTCAAATTTCTGACCACGATTTTAATTGTTCCTTTTTTACTTTATGCTTTTTCATATATGAATATTTTTGAAGATTCTGCAAACCATCTACTTTTTTATGCTTTTCTTGTGATAAAAGTAAGTAAGCATACAGTTTTTTTGACAGTGGAAATTTTACAAAAATTACAAAACTGAAATGTTTGTCAATTGAAAAAATAACAGAGCCATTAAGCTATAAAATAATGATCAAATGATGCTGCTAAACACACGTTTCAGCACTATACTTTAAGAAAGCTAAATATTTCTTACTTGGGTGCATATTTACAAACTATCCTACTCTTCCAATGAAACAACCTTTAGAATTTTCAATACAATCCCGACTTAAAAAACGTTTAGTTTAAAAAAAAATTTAAGCCCCTTCAGTTAGGTTCAAATTGAATTCAAATTCGGTTCTATTCAATTATTTGCAGTAGACTTTTGGCATATTCAAAACTTCAATTCATGGTTGTTAAGTTGAAGATAAAGTATTTGTAACAGTAATGAAACACCAAACCCCTGTTCTTGAAAGGATATATTTTTTATAAGTTTATCCTTTTTTTTGTTTCATCACCAAAGTGTCTTAGTGATTTTACAGAATAGGTGACTTTATTCTTGTTTTCAATAAACACAAAATGATATAAACACTCATTCTTGTCGTTTTATAAAGATCAGTAGGCCTGAATAAACGCATTCACTTTTAAAAATTATAAAATTTATTTTTATACAAATATTAAGTACTGACACTTATTTTGAATGTTAGCACAAGCAAAAAGTGTTTTGTTGTAGAATTAGACAAAATTTGGTTGGTTAAATAATTTGGTAGTTTTGTTTTGTTGAAAGTCTGTTTGATTCTACCAAATCCATTTAGTAAAATGCTTTTTTGAATTAACAAAACATTTTGTTTAATTTAGAACCAGTCAGAGCCAGTCAATAAGCAGTGTGACGCAGACGAAAGAACAGATATAAAAAGAATTTGCACTGTCCATTTTATTAATACGTTGAACTATGGGGTGATATCAAATATAAGATTTACAAATCGATTCGGGAATTACCTAGTTAAATGAAAGTTTCTGAGTTAGTCTAATTATTTTACCTATTCATTGAAATTTACATTTTTATCTTGATGCTTTTATACGTATCTACATAGTTTAAAGCAACTCAACGTCAAATTCTTTAGACAAAGTAAAGCATCATAATCACACTTGCCTTCGTTATAAAATAAAATAAATAGCTCAAATAAAGAAATGTTGAAATGACTTAATAATATCCGGCTGCAATTTTCGCATACCTGCTACTATATGTTGCATTCGTTTCAAGTGATATGTTTTAGTTTTTACTAGAAGCCTTTGGTGACCAGCTGGTCCGCCAACGGCCGCTTCGCGAACAAAATGTGCAACCTTGACTGACGGGCCGTTTCACGCCCGGCCTGTGCAACGTAGGGCTGCTTTTACACGTTACGGTGAGCAGCTGCCTATGGCAACCAGCTGGTCAGCCGACGGCCGCTTCGCGACCAAAAGGTGAAACCTACGGGCACCCAACCTTCAACGACCACCAGGTCCGCTTCAGAAAAGAAATTTGAAACCTACGGTCAGTTCGTCTTCGGCGACTTCGTGAACGAAAGCTCAACTGTTTGTCCGAAATCGTATATTTTTTAGTCGGAATAAGCCATAGCTTTTTCGATGAGAGCTGCGACAGGCCAAAATCTTGCCCGCTTCGTGGGTCGTTTCCCGCTCGCCCTGGCAGTTCGCGAAATATTACATCCCTCCTCTCCACACGATTCGGGAGAAGCGATGGATCTTCGAGCGTCACGTGGTGCTGGGGAAGAAATGGATCTTCCGGAACACGCCGAAATCATTATACCGATTTCACTAATTAATTATTTAGCTGGCCAAAAAATTATGCTGGACGCTTGATATTTTTTAAAACCAAAGCCGAAGAGTAGAAATAATCCATAGCTTTTTCGAAGCCGTTGTCGATTTTTATTTTTTAAAAATCGAGAAATGCAGCTAATTTAAAAATGTTGGTCCCGCTCAAAAGAAAAGTTTTTCCTCTTTCCGATCGTATAATTATTTTTTTCTTTCCGATGATCGGAAGCCCTCTTTTTCGGAGGGCAAAGAGAAAAACGATCTAAAATGACGTAAAATATAAAATAATTAAAAACCTAATTAAAAAATTTAAAAAATACGCCTGAGGTACACATTGAGAGCAGATAGGGAGCCCTCGTGCAATGTTTGACGCAATTACGCCGGATGGTTAGTCCTCCACGCGAACGACGGAGAGACAGACAGACATATGCTGTTATTAAATGTACAGATTTCGATCTTAAACGAAGGTTATTTGCATGCTTCACCCAAAAGATTCTCCTGTCGCTTAATCAGCGTATTTCGTGTTAAAATAAAAGATGTTTAGTATTTTATCACTGTTCAAATATTTTTCATGATTCGTTGTGATTGTAATTAGTACTAGATGTTAAACTACACGAAAATAAGTTATAAATATCAAGTATGTCCAAACTTGATATTTAACAACACAAACCAGAAAACAGCTTTTAAAACATAACTCAAAATTTACTTCACACATTTTATTATTATATTATTATCATTGCTGTTATCATTATTATTACTAACACCATGATTGAGGAAGTAGTCATTTTGACATTAACATTACTTAAATGCACTACAAAATTTTCTTTTTCTTAAAGTATTTTTATCTTTTTTAATTTATCTAATCATGTATTCAGTATGCATAAGCAATATTTAAACTACACTGCTCAAAACAATTAAAGGATAGTGTAAGTTTTATATAAAATAAAGATATAAGCGAAATTTTTTTTGCCGAAAATGGAAGAAGAGAATGACATGCAAATTTTTCTGATTTTCAAACAGTGGAGTATGCTAATTTTGAGCTCGACGTCAAAAACTTTGCTTCAGCGGCAGCGAATGAAATTGGACTTTCAACTGAATAAAAGACAATGAAGACAAGGATGATCGGCATTCAGTGACTGCTTTGTTTCGATGAGTACGATGTCTCAGCGAAGTCATTTAACCGATTCAGAAGATTGGAGAGTTGTCCGTAGGTTAGAAGGGGGTCAAACTCAAGCCGAAGTAGCGCAAGCCATTGGAGTGTCACAAAGTGTGATTTCCCGGATCTGGAACCGGTTTTTGGCGACTGGAAGTGCAGGCCGAAGACCAGGGCAAGGTCGTAGACGGGCAACAACGCCCAATGAAGATCGTTATTTAGTGTTAACGGCTCGGAGACACCGGATTATGAACGCTACTCTTCTCCAACAACACCTTCGCTCGGCTACGGGCACCACGGTTTCAACTCAGACTGTCCGAAACCAGCTCCATGGTGTAGGTCTGTATTCTCGCCGACCGATGGTATGTGTTAGACTAACATCAAGGCATCGTCGTGACCGCAGGGAGTGGGCAACATAGCATGTGAACTGGAGGAGAAATGAATGGAGCAATGTTCTTTTTTTCTGACGAGTCCCGTTTTCAGTTCATCCTGATAATAGGCGTATTTTCATCTGGAGGGACCGTGGCAGTAGGAATAATCCTGCGTTCGTGCACGAAAGTGATAACTTTGGCTGTGGGGGAGTGTTGGTGTATGGTGGCATCTCCATTGACAGGCGCACAGACCTCTACATCATTCGAGATGGACCTTTGACTGGTCGCCGATATAGGGATGAGATCCTCAGACCTATTGTAGTCCCTTACGCTGCAGAAATCGGAGATGACTTCATTTTAATGGACGATAACTGCAGGCCACATCGTGCTAAACTGGTGGAGGATTTCCTTTTCGAGGAAGGAATCGTACGAATGGAATGGCCAGCGTGTTCTCCAGACATGAATCGAATAGAGCACGTTTGGGATGCTCTAGGAAGACGAGTTGCTGGCCGCCAACCACCCCCACAATAGGGTGGAGTGAAAATGGCAAAAAAAAATTTTTTTTGGATTTTTAATATTTCCTGACTCAACAGAGTGCTGTTTGGCAAAAAAGTCACAGAAAAAAATTTCTAGTCCATTCACTGATTGTCTTCAGGTTCCACACTGAGTTAAAAGAAAGGAATGTTAACGTAAAAAGTAAAAAAATCGATTTTTTAAAATTTAATTTTAATGTTTACAATAACTTTATTTTCTGACTCAAAAATAGTTCTAACTACTAAATAGAAACAGTACGTCAATGTTATATTGCCGTTAACAAACAAAAAAAAAAAAAAAAAAAAAAAAAAAGAAAGAAAAAAAAATAGTCACTAACTTGCAATCGAGCGTCATAAGTTTTGGGGTATATTTTGAATACATAGCTATTAAATATTTACATATTACTTCATTTTTAAGGACAATTAATATTTAGAAAGCACACTAATACAGAAAAGGAAATGATACCAAATTTACCTTTCGAGTATTATTGACAAATAAAACACTTTTTCTTTAATCAGTTTTCAATTTTGGAGTCCACATGCCGGGCAAAATAATAAACTTTGGTAGTTCCTTTCGTGATTTGATTCCACAACGAATGTATCCATCTCTGACTTTGGTTCCACATGTTACCAATGATGCTTGCGTTAGTAGTCTTACATGCGTTTCTACTGCTTGAGAATGGCAAGGGATCTTCTCTATTTCAAATTCTGAACCGTTTCTGATCATACTTGCTACGTCTTCGTCACTGAGGTTAATGGTAGCTGGTGGTTCCTAAGGATTGTCCCAGTGAATCATCTGAAAATACACCTCTGCTTCGAAATTTATATTTAGCAGATCAAATTGGAGTTTTTTTTTCCTTCCAGTCAGTTTCTCTTGCTTCCAATATTCTTCTTAGGTCAAGTTTTCGAATATGTGATCATTCATCAAAAGCATTGCCAACAGAATATTTTCAGAATGAGCAAAATAAGAGTTCCTCTGAATAACTTCATGAATGATTGACTTAAAATCGTCCGGGAAGAATGAACTTCTTTTCCTCATTCCGTGCTCCATGAGTAGCTCCTGGAATTTTCTTTATTTCAAACATCATATTTATTTTATTTTTTCATGGGGGGGGTTACAACCATTGATGTGGGGTGGGTAAATACCCACTGGGTAGGTAAATATCTTTTGGGTATTTAGCCTGGTATTAACCCAAGGCCTGCGTAAATACCCAATAACTGCGTATTTTCAACTTAGAATGGAATAACTGTTCTTAACAACATTTATGATTAATACCAATTAGATTTCTATTATTGTTCCTTTTTTTAATACAAAGTTTTTAATTTTAATTTGACTCCATTATGAGTACTTTTGTAGTGTTTTTTTATTATTATTAAGCGTTTGATTATTTGGCATAAACTACTTTATCAGTCATACCACATTTTTTTCACTAACTTTAATAATGAAGGATGTTTTATGGTAGTCCTTAAATTGTTTTGTGCAAGTGACAGCTTTGGCAATATTTTTAATGTGTTACATTGATTAATATACCTCATAGCTTATTTTAAGTTTACAAATATATCCCAGAGCTTATTTTATGTTTATTATTTTTTAAACTGTGATAGTTTATTATTGTTTGTTATTGAAGGGAAGAGGGGATTATATGCATTTTATGATTGATTTGATGATCACTAAAATAAAAATTACATGCAAATAGTTACAAAACTAGTAGTTATAAGTAATAGGTTTAAAAACATATTTTTTACGGTAAATTTAAACTTTTATGAATATTTCAGATTGATGAACAAAATATTTCTATTAAAAATATCATTAATACCAATTTTTTTATAATAAAATTTCCATTTAACGAAATTTTCAGAATTATAAATTTGATTTTCGGTCTCCTGATGAGATTCAGATTCGTAATTCAAAATTTACTGTCTGTATATATTTAGTATAGTTGAATTTCTCTCCTTTTTTTAAATTGTCAAATACACTGCTACTTGTTATTATTCCTATTTACAATTTTATTCCAACCGTTATATTTATAGGCTATATTTAATCAAGTATTTTATTCAACAAGTATCATATAGCTTCCTTTCATATGTATATTTTTTTAAGTTTTATGAAATCAAAATGTTGTAAAGGGTTCCTAAGTTTTTCGTTTTTCTTTTTCTGTTTTTCTTTTTTTTTACTTTATACTTAATATATATATATGAGTGTGTGTGTGTGAATATCCTTACCCACCAATACAAGCTTTTTTTAAACAATAGTGTTAATTAGTGTTAATTCAAAAATAAATACCCAGGTAAACACCCATTTTGGGTATATACCCGGGTATTTATTCTGGTTATTTACCCTTGAAAATAAATACCCGGGTATTTTACATCACTGGTTACCACTACTGCAGCCAATGTATATGTATACGTGTGTGTGATAAGGGAGTGAAGAATATACTTTTGTATTTCAAAAAATTCCTCATGGGGGACGTTGTGACCCCCCTAACCCCACCCTTGGCTACGCCACTGGTTATAACCATACGTTGAGTAACAATTTAAGTACGGTATGGGACCATAGCATTAAAGGAGGATAACGATATTTTCATACAGTTATAACACAATAACGAAATGCCATTGATATTGAAACAATCCATTACAAAATACAGTAGAACCTCGATTATCCGAAGTAATTGGGACCGAACCTACTTCGGATAATCGAAATTTTCGGATAATTGAGAATTCATCAATATAATCATCTAGTTTAATATGTAGTATCGTCATTGAACTGTTATTATGACTATTTTAACTGTTAAATAAATTAAAATTATAAATGAAAATAAATTTATTTCTGAAACAAAAACTTACAATGGTTTAAATGGAAGCTTCATCTGGCGTATCTGGCCATCCTTTGCCGTGCAGCTCTATCCCGAAGTTTTCTTAAAAGCATGGTTTCAGAGGAATCACACTGCTCCTGTTGTTCCAACCAAAGAAGGCCTTTTGAGAAACACTCAAAAGCATCATTGTTACTGATTTTATTTACTCCAGAATCATTCTCATCTTCATCATCATCATCATCTTCTTCTTCTTCTTCTTTTCGGACTTCTGTTATTAATTCCTCATCATTGAGTAACTGGAAGCCTGCATCTTCCACGTCACAATTCAACCAATCTGTGATTTCTCTATCCCACAATTTTCAAAACCTTTCATTGTGCTAAAAAGTCTTGAAAACTCAGTAACACTGTCTTTCACAATGTCTGTAGCATTTTCATTTGAGCTAGTTGAAAAATTCGGTAAAAGTTTTCGCCAACTTCGTCTTAGTGTTGATTGCGGCATAGATTCCCACGCGTCACCGATCATATAAATGCAGTCTTGGAAAAAAACAGTGAAGATGAAACCGACTTCGGTTAACGGAGAGTTTCGGTTAATCAAGGTTCGGATAATGGAGGTTCAATTGTATAACAAATTGTTCCAATATATTTAAAGACGGTATAAGATCTAACCGTTCGAGTAACATAAAAATTTTAGATCCGAATCAGCGGCTTTTCGGACTTAGAGGCGGGTGAATGAAAAGTAAGAGTATTAAGTGGGTTCACCACCCAGATTTGTGTTTCGTACGTAAAACACAGGACACATGAAAGGACTGATTTCCAGAAGAGCCCCCAACAATAAGGGCCCTCTGAAATAATCCTCTAACTTTAAAAATTTGCACATTTTGAATTTAATTTAAAATGAAAGACAGCTAATTTAATTTTATGTGAAAAATAACAGTAATCATAAATACTCTGTTACTATTTCATAGCGCTATCATTATTTCCACACCTTTTTTTTTTTAGCTAAACGGTATTGTCTCAGGCAGTTATTCAGCTCAAACATCATTTAGGAGTGGTCTATGTAGTGTGATGTATGCTGATCACGAGAAAACTACAGAGCTGATTTTTAATGGGAACATATAAAATTAAATAGCTTCCTAAGTTCAGCAAATTGAAGATGTATCCCAATATAATCAAATGTTCTCATATAAACATAGGAAAATAAATAAAAATATATTGTAAACCAAGTTACTGAAAAATGTTGAATGAAATTTACGATTGAAAATTAAATAATATAATTGAAATATCATTATCCTACACAATAATATTATTATAGAACTATTTGTATTTCATTGTAATCATTTTAATGCTGTTATAACATTCTTCTTTGTATGGTGTGATATGTAAGTTGCTTTGTAGGGTATAAGAAAGTTTTCGTAAGAAAGAGGCCCCCAATGAACCTTTCCCTGGGCCCCCATCTCTACATATCGGTACCTGCAGAAATGTGGGGGGGGCACAGGAACACGTACCACCTCAAAACTACAGTATAGTATATTGACTTAGTTTGTAAATTCAAGTTAATTTACCAGAAATGTAGTCTGATGTATGCTGATCACGACAGTTTGTAAATTCAAGTTAATTTACCAGAAATGTAGTCTGATGTATGCTGATCACGACAAAATCACAGAGCTGATTTTCAATCGGTATATATAAACTTAAATAGCTTCCTAAGTTGAGCCAATTGAAGATCTATCCCATTATAATCATAGGTCTACACAGGAGTTGCAAGTCAGATGATATGAAAGGGATAGATACTGACAGTGGCGAATGAATTCTGGAGGGTGACAAAAGAATTCCGGTGACAGTGGTGACAAAAGAATTCTGGAGGTGGTACAGAACATTTGGCTCATATTTCTGGTAAATTCACTTGAATTTACAAAGTAAGTCAATATTCTAAACTGTAATTTTGAAGTGGTACATGCTCCTGTGTTCCCCCCCCCATCTCTGGATCTGACAATGTATATTGAAGAGTAAGTTTTTTTATTAAGCTGGTACATCAGCTAGATTATTATATTGAAATATTGGGTGTCAAAGATAATTTTTCGTACTTTGATGGTTTTTCTTCTTTTTATTTCTTTTTATTTCCTTTTATGTTTTAATAAAAAGTTAAACCTTCGTGGGCACAGTCAGATTCAGCATGTTACTTTTTTGAAATATTTAAAAAATCTTTTATTTAAAGTGTGAATGTCCAGTGTTTTCTCCTATTATGCGGCTGTCGATCTAACAGGGTTGAGCTTTGGTCGCTTTTCTCCAGATGCAGCGTGAATACGCGTTGGAGCCCTTTAAAATGCCCTTCGACCAAGGCACCCCCTATCTTTGGCATATAGCCCTTGCGTAACTTTTGCCATAACACAATACAACCCAAAAAAAATCTTTTAAACTCTAGTCCTGTCAACTGTAGGGATGGACGCGAGACGCGCGAGACGAGAAATAGGGCTGTCTCGTCTCGTCTCGCAGTGGTAAACCTCTGTCTCGTCTCGCGTCTCGTCTCGTCTCGCAACCACTTTGTCTCGTCTCGCGTCTCGCACAGAAATTGCCTGTCTCGTCTCGCGTCTCGCGCGAGACGTCTCGCGAGTCTCGCAAAATTAAGGACTGCGAATTTTTACCATATTTTTAGTAACATTAATACTAGTTATTGAAAATTAGTATTAACAATAGCAATTAGTTTCATATTGGCATATTAGTACATATATTAGTTACCATATTAACTCATATAGTTATTTGAAATGATAAAAATTCGGATTTAATCCGTATATATAATGTGACATGACACCGAAAATTTATTTATTTGCGTAACTGCGTAAATGTAATATTTATGATTGATGGGAGTTTCATTTGCTTTTGAAAATATATAAAGCTTTGAATTTTGTCAGATATGTTGCAGAACTCAGGGACACATGTTGGGCAAATAAAATTTTGATCTTATTAAACGGCCCCAATGTACGGAATAGTGAATAATTATAGTGATCGGAATGGTGAATAATTAAAGTGAAGCTTACTTATCCCCCCTCCCGTTTTAGTGTATGAGATATGGGTTTCATATTTATTCGGGGGAACCCGGGTTTAACCTGTTCATTTACACCGGGTACGGGCAACCTCTGGAAGGTTGCGAGCCAAAATTTAGGATGTTAGGGACGTCACGGACCGTATAAGTGGGATTTTGATTTGGTTTATATTGATTGTCTATGGCGGTGCTATCCAACCTTTTTATCGCCGTGACCTGGTCAGCGTTTGATAATAATTTTACCGCGGACTGGTCAGGGGAGGGAGTACGCCTATTGTTTTAATTTAATTGTGCTTAAACATACCTTCAAAATATATACAGTTTCACAAAAAATGAATGTAAAATGATTTAAGATTTTATCTCACTAGGACGCTAAATGAATGAGAACACTGAGCTTATTTCTTTGCAACGAGTTGGTTAGATCTGGAGGTAAGAAGCAATGACACCCAAAGTGTGTTGCTTATGTACAATTCATTCCTTTAATCTGTTATTTTGGTTCTTGTCAGTGTAAATTTCAGTGTCTTGAAAATCCCGCTTCACACAGTAGGTTGTTGGAAATGGCAATAGGGATTTAAAAGACTGGAATTTTAATTCATAGTCTTGAAATATTTAATAAGCAGTAAAATAATGTAAAATAGTCATGAGATTTTTTTCTGTTACAAAATCTGTTCTATATAAATTAGCACAAACCCAAGAAACTCGAGACCTCGAGAGAAATGCACGACAGAAAATAAAATGGAAATAATGTAATTTTTCTTGAGCAACCCGGTACCAATTGATCCGCGGACAGGGGGTTGGGGACCACTGGTCTATGGAAATTTGAAATCTTCCACTTGCTGGATAAAATACCCTGGAGGGCCACATCCGGGCCGCGGGCCAGGGTTTGCCGATAAGTGATTTACACTATCAAAAAGAAGAGACAACAGAAAGGACTTGTGAGCGTTGGATTTGCGCAATCACTCCAGTAGATCATTCATTTGCGTTCGCATTGCTTGGCTTATGGCGAAAGACAGTGCCGTAAAAATAGGGAGGCATGGCAGGGCGAATGCCCGGGGCCCCCACATGTAGGGGCCTCAAAATCCATACAACTATTTCTTCAACCACTTGGATTTTTTATCTTTTATAACGTTTTAGATTTGTACATTTACTATTCAAAACGGATAACCTAACACTGTTTAAGCAGAAAACAAAAAAGTTGCTTACTTTTTACAAAATAGCTAACAGCTCACCAACAGATCCGCTGTATAACGATACGTACAGCTGATTATGAAAAGTTAAATTTATATACCAGTATTTCTAGAACCAAAGTTCTTTAACTAATGACCTTGTGTTCCCTTTATTTGTATTCTAGAAAAACATGATCTGGGCCTCAAAAAGCCACTCTGAAGCAAGCATCCCTTTTGGGGGGCCCTCTTATTTCTTAAAATTATCATATCACTTAGGTAATTTAAAACAAATGGCAGTTTTTTCTTTTTGTTGTAATTATTACTTACAAATATTTTCTGTACTTACAAATAATGTGCAGATGCATAATCAGTGATGTACACCGACTTTCTTTAAGAGAAGGAGGGAATGGAAGTAATCTTTTGGTTAAATAAAAGCCATAATCTATATGTTTAAAATTAAAACTGTACGGACTTTATGTTAAAAATGCATGGACAAAGGGGGAGGGACTGAATCCTCACCCCCACACCATTTGTGCACGCCACTGAGCATAGTAAATATATGGAGCTGAACCACACTTTTCTAGAGTAAGTCAATGCTCGGAAATTTCTTTTTCCTTTTAATGAGGATCTAAATTAGGAATGGCATGGCATACAAAGGTCCAAATGCCAATTAACACGCTCTACTTTTTCTCGCATATCGTAAAACTCAAAATTAGCCAACTTAAATTGGCACTTTGTCCTTTATTCCCCCCCCCCCCCTCCAAAAACCAAAGACATTAGAATATACTAGAACGAGTATATTCTAATGTCTTTACCAAAAACCAATGGTTTGAGTCCCTCTTGCAAACTATTTTAATATTTGTTGGTCGTCTTTTTCTTTTACTTGTGCAATAATCAGAGTTCACATTATTTTACATTCATTATACAAATGATTCGATAATTATTTGTATAAAAACCCAAATCTATATAAATAAAATTAGACTTTTGTCTGTACATTTCTTGGAATTCAAAAATTTTGCGATTTCTATCCGTTTCAAGCACCCGGGAATCCGATGCGACCCTCAAAAAAAAGTTTGTCTGTCTGTCATTCTGTCATTTTGTCATTCTGTCCGTGACGCTTTTTTGTTTAAGCATCACGTAAAAACGACTGAAGCGAATGATATGAAATTTGGTGTCATGATAGGTGGTCACTCAACTTAAAACATAGGCGTCGAATTTTTAAAAAATCTTGATTAGATTTTCAGATTTTTCGAAAATCGTTTCAAACTGGGTAAATTTGTGTTCAAGCATCACGCAAAAACGACAGAAGCGAATGATATGAAATTGGGTGTCATGATACGTGGTCACTCAACTTAAAACATAGGCGTCCAATTTTTAAAAAATCTTGATTGGATTTTGAGATTTTTCGAAAATCCTTTCAAACTGCGTAAATTTGTGTTCAAGCATCACGTAAAAACGACTGAAGCGAATGATATGAAATTAGGTGTCATGATAGGTGGTCACTCAACTTAAAACATAGGCGTCCAATTTTTAAAAAATCCTGATTGGATTTTGAGATTTTGCGAAAATCCTTTCAAACTGCGTAAATTTGTGTTCAAGCATCACGTAAAAACGACTGAAGCGAATGATATGAAATTGGGTGTCATGATAGGTGTTCACTCAACTTAAAACATAGGCGTCCAATTTTTAAAAAATCCTGATTGGATTTTGAGATTTTTCGAAAATCCTTTCAAACTGCGTAAATTTGTGTTCAAGCATCACGTAAAAACGACTGAAGCGAATGATATGAAATTAGGTGTCATGATAGGTGGTCACTCAACTTAAAACATAGGCGTCCAATTTTTAAAAAATCCTGATTGGATTTTGAGATTTTGCGAAAATCCTTTCAAACTGCGTAAATTTGTGTTCAAGCATCACGTAAAAACGACTGAAGCGAATGATATGAAATTGGGTGTCATGATAGGTGGTCACTCAACTTAAAACATAGGCGTCCAATTTTTAAAAAATCCTGATTGGATTTTGAGATTTTGCGAAAATCCTTTCAAACTGCGTAAATTTGTGTTCAAGCATCACGTAAAAACGACTGAAGCGAATGATATGAAATTGGGTGTCGTGATAGGTGGTCACTCAACTTAAAACATAGGCGTCCAATTTTAAAAAAATCCTGATTGGATTTTGAGATTTTGCGAAAATCCTTTCAAACTGCGTAAATTTGTGTTCGAGCATCACGTAAAAACGACTGAAGCGAATGATATGAAATTCGGTGTCATGATAGGTGCTCACTCAATGTAAAACATAGGCGTCGAATTAAAAAAAAATCTTGACTAGATTTTGAGATTTTGCGAAAATCATTTCAAACTGCGTAAATTTGTGTTCGCACATCACGTAATAACTGCAAAGGTGAAAAAATGATATTTGGTGAAATGATAGGTGGTCACTCACCTTAAACTATAAGCATCTAATTAAAAAAAAATTGATCAGATTTCGAGATTTTGCGAAAATCGTTTAAAACTGAGTGAATCTTTGTTCCCGCATTAAGTAATAATGATTAAAGCGAATGATATGAAATTTGGTGACATGATAGATGGTTGCTCAACATAAACTATAGGAGTCCAATTTTTTAAACATTTTTATTAGATTTTGAGATTTTGTGAAAATTCTCTCAAAATACGTTCAATGATGATTTCTTCAAACTTCACGTAATAACGACTAATACGAATGATACGAAATTTAGTGATATGATAGGTAGTTGCTAATCTTAATTTATAGGCGTTGAATTTTAAAAATATTTTGATTACATTTTGAGATTTTGCGAAAATCGTTTTAAAATGCTGAAAATTGTTCCAGCATCACGAAATAAAGTCTGCAGGGAATGAAACGAATTTGAGTGACATGATAGGTTGTCACTCAACTTAAATTCTAGGCTTCCAATTTTTCAAAATGTTGATTAAATTTTGAGATTTTGCGAAAATTATTTCAGTATGTGTATATATTCATTCGCGCATCCCATAATTACGACTAAAGCGAATCAAATGGTATTACTTAGTTACTCTGTAACCTGTAATATTTTAACAATACATAAAAATTATAAGTTCGCTTTCTTTACTTTGTCAACATACTACATTCATTCCATAGGCGTAGAGTTATATGGGCCGGTGGGGCTCGAGCCCCCCCAATAAATTGTGAATAGGGGCTGAGCCCACCCAATAATTTACCACTCAATACAGAAAATTAATTTATGCTAACATAAAAAAATAGTATTTCACGCCATTTACAAACGTTAAAAAAAAACCTTTACTTGGACTTTTAAAAATTTTCTTCGTTTGATTTCAATCATGATTTAGTATTCTTTGTGACGCCACGTAACACACAATGTTACTATAAGCTGCCCTCACCAGGCTCTGGTTCATTAAAATCAGATTATGCAATGTAAAGTATGAAATAAAGAAAAGTTCAGATGTGTCTAAAATACACTCTCTCATCGAAAATGTTTTTTTTTCCTCCTTTGGATATTTTACACTGCTTCTATTTTTAACTTATAACATGGTAGGAAAATACTAACATGGGTACTTACCCTACATAGGTGCAGCACAAAAATTTTGCTATATTTTAAGCCGAAAAATCATGTAGAAAAAGTGGTTATGTATATTCCATTGTAGTTGGCAGCTATTACTAAGTTATATGTACGTGAATCAGTGGCGTAGCCAGAAATTTTTCATGGGGGAGTTACGACTTCTGCAACTCATATATATGTATACGGGTGTATGATAAGGGAGTGAAAAATATACATTTTGTATGGAAAAAAATTCCTCATGGGGGGGTTATGACCCCCCCTAACCCCCCCCTTGTCTACGCCACTGACGTGAATATATGTGGTTGTGGGGCCCGCCCCCCCCCAATAATTTTGAAAACTTTACGCTTATGATTCATTCTGTGTACTCCTACAATGCTGACGAAAGTTCTTGCTTTTTGGAAATTTGCATTCACTAACCCGTCGAGGACGGGTACTTCATCTAGTTAAAAATAAAAATAAATGTTATATTCCAGCTGGAATTCATGTAAAATCCATTAAATACTTCAGTATATGAAATTAAAAATACCTTGTTGTTACAAACCAAGTGCTCTATTAATGGCTAAAAACGCTTTTATAAGGAATAATACTACTTACATCATGAACACATAATAGCTATATGGATGATTTATTAATGTTTCTGTGTTGTTTTGTGTTAAGGTAAAGCTACGAAAGAGCTATCTGCTTAGAAGGGGTGCAATGGGAGGAGGACCTCTAACGCGTATTCACGTTACATCTGGAGAAAACCGCCCAAAACTTCGATAGCCGCAGGGCAGGTAGAACCCTGCCTTCAGAACCTTCACAGAGACCCTCACAATTCAGTCATCTTACCATGTTGTATGTTGAGTGTTATTCCCCAATGGTGAGCGGAAAAAACGCGACTTTTAATAGTGACATAGGATGTAACATGGTCGTTATATGCTAGACAATGAGGCAAGAGCGCAGCCAGAAAATTTTGTCGAGGGGGTTGTATAAGATACAATTTTGTATTGATAAACTTAATTTCTTATTGACGACAAAAATCTGAAAGCTCTTAATAACTAATTTTGAAAGTTTCGCAGGGAGGTATATCCCGATATCCCACTCCATGGTTACGCTTCTGCAGTGACGTACGAAATGGGGGGCGGCTTTGGGGCTCGAGCCCCCCCCCCATACCTTTGGAGGATGATAGAAAATAACCATATATCGGTGTCTTTTCCAGTGTCCAGAATCCACATACTTTATTTTTTGTCTGGAAACCGATCACTAGCGAAATTCTAGATACATTAATTCCTCACCCTTGTATTTTTTCCGGGAAAAAAATACGGTCACTCAATAGTTGTTTGTGGGTGGAATAGCGAACGGAAGTCTTCATGTCAATTGTGAAAGCAGCGGTCATCTTGCAACTTGTCACCGCTCTGGCTGGCGCCTTATCTCGCAATCTGTTCGGAGGTGTCCTATTGTTGAGGGAAAAAAATTCTTCCGGTGATAGCCCACCTACTTCCACTTGCTGAGATAGCTCGCCCTCCGTAGGTCCATTCTGTTCTGGAGTGAGAGGTCATCCATCGTGTCGGCAAATCCAAAGGACACCGGGCAATTATGTCCTCGGGACATCTCTCTCCCGACATTTCTGTTTTAACTGGAACTCTGTAGTAGGGACCCTCCGATACCTGATATTCTGCGTAAAAAAAAAAAAAAAAAAAAAAAAAAAAAAGCTTTGGCATCTCAACACAAAGCATGCGTTTCCTTTCGGCCCCAGTCCTGTGTTCAAAGTTTGTCTTTTTAAATGACTGGAGGAAGCGTTAAGGATAAAGAGAAATTCTGCGAGGGTTGTTCCTCATCTCATAGCGTGAAGTTTTAAAACAGGAAAAGATCTTATACATATAGTAGTATTTTACAATATTTCTTTATAAGTATAGCGCTTTTGCTCATTTTGAAAGACAATTTTTGTGTTTATTATTACTTTTTTTTCTTCTTTCTTGACATGATCAGTGGCATACGCAGACTTCCTTCAAGAGGGGGAGGGGGTTATAGACATAACTTTGTGTTAAAATGTAATATTTAAGCTAAAATAAATGTGTGTAAATGTATAAATGTGTATAAATTAAATGTGTATAAATGTAATATTGTGTAACGTAATATTTAAGCTAAAAATTGAAAATTTGTGGACATTTTGTTAAAAAAATTTTGACAAGGGGGGAGGGGTGAACCCCCAAACCCTCCCCCCCTTGCGTACGCCACTGGACATGATGAATACTGGGTGACTGTTGATAAAAGTACATAGTACAGTTTTTGAAGAACCAGTGGAAAGAGAAAAACCGCACAACATTAAATGGGTTTATTTTTTCAAATGAATGTGAGTGTGCGTGTGTGTGTGTGTGGGGGGGGGGGGAATAAAAAATGTAAAGGAGTGGGCATCCGAAAGGGCGCAAACAGAGGTATATTCATGTATTTTGTATTTATCTCTATTGAAAATTGACATTCCGATAATTTTTCAAGGTCAGTGGCCTGATTTTTAAGTGCACAGTAGCCCCATTGCCTCTATAGCTTTTGGTGAAGTGATTTTTTTTTTTTGTATCACTAGGGGCCAAGGCCCCCAGACTCGCTACGCTCACTTTTCGTATGAGACATTCGGCCCCTAATCAGGCTTATTCGTAAAAAAGACATAATTTCAACAGACAAAACCCGAAGATTGGATCAGATAGAATGTTACTGAGCTACGCATTGCTTGGTTCTTGCATGTTCATTGGTACATAAAAATTTAAACTTCACACTACAGTAGAACCCCTCCCCCTCATAACACGGAAGATATTTTGTTATGGGAATCCGTGTTGTACGGGTCCTGAGCTATACTACACCTGGCGTGCGGACTCCGCTTATAATCGCTGGAAAAATTATTTGCACTCTTCAGAAACACAATGATTTTCAATGTTGCCATTCAAAAGTTATATTAATTAGGAGCTAAAGCATAATAAAATCAAAACATCTGTTTCAGTTGTATTTTTAATAATGTAAAACCTATTGGACACCCTTCGAATTTGCCACCCATTGCCAGTTTTCATTATTTGGCGACTTGCGTACATGTAAAGTTAATAAAAGCTACGAACAGATAGGATAGCTTGCCACCAATGGCGACTTTTCATTATTTGGCGATTTACACATGCTCACAACCTATAATTACTGTTCATGTAAGGTTACCGGAAAACCATTATCCATATTTTCATTTACATAATCGTTTGCAGATTGGCGTACTTAGCACCACGAATTATACCATCTCGTCGCGCTAGCAAATACTGCTATAATGGCATAGTTAACGCCGCCAAATATTTCTACTGGTAGCAAATAATCCAGCTGGACGAGAACCGGCTTTAAAATAATCTGCATTTTAATTATTTTTTATTTTCAAGATATTAGTTATTCTGTTTTGGAAAAAGGAATAATCGCTAATTCTAAACTCCTGTTGTCTAAGCGAACTTACTATTTGAAAATTGTCAACTTTGTGTTTTGAGTTACTTATTTCATAGTTTTTATTTTGGCGTAAAATGGGCGTAATTCTAACTCATGTTTGTAAATTTCACGCGATTCTAGATACTTGGAAACGCTTTCTTGCAAAGGAATGAATGATTTTATGCCAAATCTGGCAACCATTCGGTTTATTTTTTCAGTTTTTTATTAATATCTTCTAAAATAATTCGATTTTCTAAATTTAAATCAACTTAGCAGGTTCCTCGGAATTTTTCGAATCTGTGGGCACCTTAGTCGAAACTCAAATCCCCGCGGTTTAGGAGGAGATACGCTGACAAGCTTTTGACAGCGGCGGCGACAGCGGCCTTTACTTTTTTTTAGAATAGAGAGATTTTTACACGAAAATGTGTCACACTCTGAAGTTTTGCAAGCCGAAGGAAGGAAAACATGATAATAAAAACGAAAAGAGAAATAGTTTTAAAAAAATTGCTTGCATTTCTTTCCGTCCGATATTAATATATAAGAATAAAAAATGTCATTTAAATCTCTTTAAAATAGGCCAACGATAGGGATTTAACCGCCCCTAGAAAGTTGTCACCAGGGTGGGCGTCCCCCCCCCCCTACGCGCGCCGCAACGTGCGGGAAAGTTTGAGGATAATATCGGTACAAGGATATTTCAACCAGGATATTCAACCATATTTCAACCTACTCAGACTAAGCATCAATGCGAATGCAAGTTGCTCTACTTCTAATCTCCCTCTGATATACCCGAAACCCGATTATCACAGGGGCAAGGGGGGGGGCGGTAGTCCGGTGCCCCTGAAGAAAAAGGGGGCCCATATATATCCCGATTATCTAAATTATGAATTCATATGTACTGAAATAGTAATTGTGGGGAAAACACTGAATTTCCTCTATAATATAGGTATTACCTAATTGTCTATCACTAGATCAAGTTAGAGATATTTTTTTGGGGTGATAAATACGATTTGATAAAAGTACAAAAACTACAGTTAACTTAAATACTAAACTACAGTTAATGCAATTTTCGAGTACAACAGCGGTCAAAACTGGGTTAAAATGCTTAAAAAAGGTAGGCTCAGTAAAGGGGCTTAATGCGTAAAAAAGGGGACAGTAAGGGGGGGCCCCAAACTTAATGCCCCGGGCCCCGTCTAAAAGTGGTCAGATTTGAACATACCGTACCGCTTTTCCTATTTACTTATTATTTTTCTTTCAACTCTTCTCTGTTTTCTTTTTTTTTTCCGCCTCTTTCTTTATCCTCTCGTTTGTGTGTTTTGTATATCTCTCGTCTCTTCTAATTTTAAATGTTACGTGTTTGTGCGTATTGTAGAGTGCTGATAGTATACCAGGACCGAAAACGAAGGAGACGCAAGTTAAACGGTAGAGGCTTCAGGCAAATTGTCGCTTTTCAGATCGTATTTATGCGAGACGGAAGAAAATGCGAGAATTCTCGCGAGAAATCTCGCGCGAGACAAGACTCTGTCTCGTCTCGCGTCTCGTCCCGCAAAATATTTTTTTTCTCGTCTCGCGTCTCGTCTCGCAAAAAAAATGCCTGTCTCGTCTCGCGTCTCGTCTCGCGGGACAATGCGAGAACGCGAGACAATGCGAGAATTCTCGCGTCTCGCGTCCATCCCTAGTCAACTGTTAGCATTAGGAGGTGTGTTAAACAGTAACACTTTATTAGGAGGTGTGTTAAACAGTAACACTTTTAATTAGTATTAGGTTGATGCATAATTATCAAGCGTCACCCTCTTTCCCCATTTGGCAAAAAAGTCCCAGCTTTCGATGCAGGGTGGTTTGCCCGGTTTAGGTATCGTTTCGCCGCGGAAAAAGGGGGAAAGGAATGACCCCTTACTGGTTATCTATTAAGCTATTTATTTATTTTAAACAGAATAAGTCGATTAGTTCGAGAACTGTTCCTTTAAAATATGAGATTTCTTTTATTATTAGATACGCCGCTTTTCAGTGTTTTGTAACTTCAATTTTTGAAACTTAAGAAAAATTTATTTGGTGTGAACCATAATTAATATGCACAGTATGTATCGAAACATAATTTGCGTTTCAGAGCCGTACACCGTACATGGACGGGAGAGCTCTACGTGTTTTTAAAGTGTCAAATTCCATGCAGAATTTTTCATTTACGAAAAAGCTGCCTTTATTTTCTTCGTTTATAAATAAAATAATTTATGAATTAATTTACATTAGGTATAGCTATATATTAGGTATATATATATATATATATATATACAGAGAGAGAGAGAGAGAGAGAGGGCACAATTTAAAAAAAAGGAATAAAAATGGAAAATATAGGCGACACAGACACACACGCGCACGCACACATATATACAGTCGACTCTCAATATCTGGAAGTCGGCTGGACCGGCAAAAAATATTCGATATAACAGAAATTCGAGATATCGAAAATCGCACATAATATTTTATTCAGGGGCATGTTTTTACCGTGTTTAACACACGGTAAAAATATACCCCTGAATCAGGGGCGTAGCCAGAAATTTTTCATGGCGGGGGGGTTACGACTACTACAACTCATATATATGTATACGTGTGTGTGATAATGTAGCGAAGAATATACATTTTGTATGGCAAAAATTTCGCATGGCTTTCAAGTGTTATGGGGGTTATGACCCCCTAATCCCCCCCCCTTGGCTACGCCCTTGCACTGAAAATATCATCAAATCAAACTCTATTGTTGCGGAATTACTCTGCTACTCCTTGGGTTCGTCGTTCTAAAGTCCTGTTGGTGTAAAAATGTTCAAGTAAAAAGTCACTTGTCAGGATGGAACACAAACTTTATTGCTTCTAGAACTTCGTAGAACAATCAGCTGTACATAATTCACAAGCACAATCTAGCAGTAACGTGCTTTTAACAATCCGCTTGGATCAGAAGCTCTCACAAATGCTGTATTTCTCACACAAAATAAGTCACTTTCACAGGCAAAAATTCCGTAGAAATATTCAAGGGATATAGTCCTCTTGATTCCTAGATACCAGGAGCGAGAGGTTGTTCAAAATTGTACGATTGAACCTCTCCACCATGCCGTCGGATTGTGGGTGTAAAGGCGTAGTCTGGGTTTTGTCCATTCCGAGAAGTTGGCATAGTCCTTTAAAGACTGCAGAGGTAAAGTTCGTTCCCTGGTCGGAATGAAGTTGCAGAGGGGTTCCATATCTGGAAATCCATTCTTGCACCAGTACCTCTGCTACGGTCGTAGCTTCTTGATCGGGAACAGGAAACGCTTCGGGCCATTTAGAAAAGTAGTCAATGACAACTAGGATGTATTTGTTGCCATCCGAAGTTCGCGGAAGAGGTCCCAGGATGTCGAGTGCAATCCTCTCAAAAGGCGCTCCTACATTATAACGATGTAGTCTTCCACGGCTTCGTTTCTTCGGGCCTTTACGGGCGGCACTGGCGTCACAAGCTTGACACCACTTTTCGACGTCGCCTCGAGCCCTAACCCAGTAGACGCGCTCCCGAAGTTTCTGCAGGGTTTTCATTACGCCAAAATGGCCTCCAGTTAAGCCATTATGAAGTTCTTCTAGAACCTTCGGAATCCTCGAACGAGGGAGTACTAACTGCCATCGGAGCATCTTGCCGTCGTCCGACTCCCATTTACGATACAGGACTCCATTCCTCAGGCGAAGCGAATCCCATAAAGCCCAGTACTGTTTTGTTGCCGAACTGTAAGATGATATTTCTTGCCAACTGGGCTTAGCGCTGGATTTTTCCATAAATTCTACAATAGGTTTGATGTCGCTGTCTGCTAATTGGTCCGCCCGAACATTTTCGTCACTCCAGGGATCTTGAGATGAAGCCGATGATGTAACTTGGCGGACAACGGGATGTTTCAGATGGTAATTTTTCTCTGCCCTGGAGCAATAGCGACAACTGTCTATGCAGGGCCTTCTCGACAAAGCATCTGCATTACCATGAGATGACCCTTTCCGATGACGTATCTCGATGTCATATTCTTGTAATCGCTGTATCCACCTGGCTATTTGGCCCTCCGGATTCTTGAAATTTAGAAGCCAGGTTAAAGAGGCATGGTCCGTTCGGAGCAGGAACTTTCGGCCGTACAGGTAATGATGGAAGTGCTCCACGGCCTTAATGATAGCAAGGAGTTCCTTTCTCGTAACACAATAGTTACGTTCTGCCTTTGAAAGGCATTTGCTCCAGTAAGCAATGACGTGTTCTTGGCCATCTATCTCCTGGGACAAAACTGCTCCGACACTCTCCTTACTTGCGTCTGTGTCCAGGATAAATGGGTTGTCAGGGTGAGGATACGACAAGATCGGCGAAGATGTTAAAGCCGTCTTCAGTTCGTTGAATGCGTCCTCACATTCCTCAGTCCATAGAAATTTCTGTCCAGTCTCGGTCAATTTGTGAAGAGGTCTTGCAATTTGAGAAAAGCCCTTCACGAATTTTCGATAGTAAGTACACAGACCGAGAAAACTTCTTAAGTCGTGGATATTCTCGGGACGACTCCAGTTCTGGACTGCGGACGTCTTTTCGGGATCGGTTCGGACTCCGTGGGCGGATATTATGTGCCCGAGGTAACGTACTTCCCGACGAAACAAATTGCACTTCGATGGACTCAGTTTCAAGTTCGCGTCCTTTAATTTCTGCAGCACCTTGCGGATGTTCTCTAGATGCTCTTCGAAAGTCCTTCCGACGATGATGATATCGTCCAAATAAACCAGACATGCTTCGTAGGAAAGTCCTCTCAACACTGTCTCCATTAGTCGCTCGAATGTAGCAGGTGCGTTGCAGAGTCCAAAAGGCATAACTTTGAACTGCCATAATCCTTGTCCGGTGGTGAACGCAGTCTTTTCACGGTCGTCGGGATGAATTTCCACTTGCCAGTAACCACTTTTCAGATCCAGAGTGGAAAACCATTCGTTTCCCGATAAAGTGTCCAAAGTGTCGTCTATCCTTGGAAGAGGGTAGCTGTCTTTCTTGGAAATGTCATTCAGACGTCTGTAGTCAACACAGAACCGGGTGGAACCATCCTTCTTTCGGACCAAAACAATTGGCGAGGCCCAGGGACTAGTCGACGGCTCGATGACGTCATCACGCTGCATCTCCTCTAACAGTCTACTCACCTCTTCTTGCTTAGCAAACGGCAGCCACCTAGGATGTTGCTTGATGGGAGAATGGTTGCCTGTATCTATCCTATGTTGAGTTAAGCTCGTACGGCCAAAGTCACCCGAAGTTCGGGAGAAGAGGTCTTCAAATTCAGCTATTACTTTCTCCGCAGCGCTTCTCTGTTCTGCCGTTAACTCCATGTCTTGTATTAATTCCTTCGTCAGGCACTCGGAAGATTTAGCTGTCGTTTGGCTGATGTTCTTATTAATGCAGGTAACAGGAGTGCATGTCGCCAACACTTCATTTTTCTTTATCACCTTCGACTTGTCCGTCACATTTACTACTCTAACTGGAATTTCTGTTCTCGACAAGTCCACAAGTGTTGCTCCCACAAGTACTCCTCTGATGGAATCACTATTGCTTGGGTGTTCGATTAATCGAAAACGGAATTTATTGCTTTCTTTTACTGTTCCAGAAATTATTGAATCAGTTCTGGGAGGTAGAGTGATATCAGTCTGGGCTATTATTTGCTGAACAGGCAAAACAGTTTCATTTCTAATATCGAACGCAGCTATTTCTTCTGAGTCTGAACGAAGCTCATTATTCTTAAAGTCCAAATTAAATTTGTGTGATTTTAAAAAGTCCAGTCCGAGAATAAAAGAGTCTGTAATATTGGCGACATATACCACATGGTCGTATCTGGCATTCCCAAACGTGATTTCTACTTGCGCTTTTCCGCCCACTTCGATCTTGTCACCTGTCACAGTCTGGAGGGTCAGCGAGGGCGGAGTCCAGATAATCTTCAAATTTAATTTCTTGGCCAGATTCGTCCTTATGATGGTTACGTTCGCGCCAGTATCAATCACCATGTGGCATGGAGAACCATTAACGTATCCCAGTACGAAGAGTCCATTACTGCCGCCATTCACTGATGAAATCTGCAAGACTTTTAGGTGGGGCTTTTGGCTATCTGGCAACCTCCGCCCCGCGAGATGGCCACCTCCTAGTTTCCCTCCTTCATGTTTTTAGAGTTCTCTTGCTGGTCATGAGACTTTCGACCACAATACTTCTGTACATGGCCCTCGACGCCACACTTCCAGCATTTCACTTTTTTTGGGCCATCTCTCGTTCTATCGGATCTTAATTTCCGTTCTATGAGATCTTCAATTCTATTTAACCTGTTCTCGACGCTCTCTGTCTCTTTGTCAGCTCCCTCTTGGACCGTGACAGCTCTAACAGCATGCCGATCTTTCCTGACGGCCCGTTGTGCTGCTTCTAGCTTCATTGCGAAGACGAGAGCAGATTTCAAATCCTTATAATCCTCCAACATAAGTGACTTTTGGGTTTCTGGATCACGGATGGCTTCAATAAAATGACGCACCGCCATTTTATCTCGGACATTATCAAGGTGGTCCATGTAGGCTAGATGACACAGCCTATCTATGTCCGAAGGGGGCTCTTGAAGGGTCTCGCCAGATCTCTGCATCCTTGACTTAAGTTGGATTCTACTATATTCTTTCTGGCACTTCTCTCCGAATTTCATCTCCAAGGCACTGGCAAGGGCGTCAAAATCTCCTATCTTCGTCGCTCCGATAGTTTGCAATACATTAATTGCATCTCCGCTAAGGGAAGCGGCCAGTTGGTTCGCTTTTTCGGACTCGCTCCAACCATTGGCTCTGGCGACGATCGAAAATTGGGTCTTGTAAGCTTCCCAGGGAGTCTTTCCGTCATAAGGCGTTAGTTTCACTGCTGGGTGGCGTGACGGCAACCTGATATTTTCTGGTACCTTTCCCAGCTTTACCAGACTGTCCAGTTTTTCTTCTAACTTGTGATCGATCTTTTCCTCAATTCTTTCTTCGTATTTCGCTTGACTTTCTTCCAGGAGCGACATTCTCTTCTCCATATTTTCTTGATTTGTCTCTACTCTCTCCAGTCCGGATTTCATTTCTTCTAGCCCGGCTTCTATTTTCCGCTCCAGTCCTGATTTCATCTCGTCGTGTGCAGCTCTTAACTCCTCCAATCCGGTTTTCATTTCATTGTGTGCAGCCTTTAATTCCTCCAATCCGGTTTTCGTCTCGACTTGTCCGGCTACAATTTTCTTCTCTAAATCCGCCTTCATCTGTTCTTGTGCGGCTTTCATCTCGTCTTGTCCGGCTTTCATCTCGTCTTGTCCGGCTTTCATCTCGTCTTGTCCGGATTTCATCTCATCTTGTCCGGATTTCATTTCTTGCATCATACTCATGAGCTTTTGAAGTTGTTCTTCCATTTTTTGTCTAGTCAAAACCATAAACTGGAAAATTAAAGTCTTTCTTTAGAACCCCGATTCTGACACCAAATGTTGCGGAATTACTCTGCTACTCCTGGGGTTCGTCGTTCTAAAGTCCTGTTGGTGTAAAAATGTTCAAGTAAAAAGTCACTTGTCAGGATGGAACACAAACTTTATTGCTTCTAGAACTTCGTAGAACAATCAGCTGTACATAATTCACAAGCACAATCTAGCAGTAACGTGCTTTTAACAATCCGCTTGGATCAGAAGCTCTCACAAATGCTGTATTTCTCACACAAAATAAGTCACTTTCACAGGCAAAAATTCCGTAGAAATATTCAAGGGATATAGTACACAATCCCTTAAGACACAGCAATGAAGAATTTACACACAGCACTTTAAAAACAGCTTCGCAAAGCAAGCTAAAACACAGCTTCTATAGCACTATCAATTCACACAAAACAAGCGTACTGAGAGCTCTTCACACATTGAGCGTTCAACTCGCACACTGACTCTTCGGGGCGATGCACGCTTCTATAAATAGCCGACGCAGGAGGTACAAGAGGTTTCCAGAAAAGTCAATTTCTCGAGGGTTCTACATAAAGCGTGAATTTTGATTACGTCATAGAAGAGAAATGTTAGGTTATTATGAGTTTTTAATGCAGGAAAAACAACTTCCAGGCCCCATTGGGAAAATCGCGCCAAATGACCAAAAAGTCGCCAAGCTTGGCGACTTTTGGCGAAATATCGCCAAATTTGGCGCCAAAAATAAGTCCTCAAAAGTGAAGAGATCTAAGCTCTAGGACTAATATTTCTCGAGTTTTCTAGAAATCCCATATATTTGAATTGGAAACCGAAACCTCCGTATCTCCGGTTCTAATTGGCCGATTTTGATGCAACAAAAAGCAAAATTTATCTATTTGAAGCGTAGAATACGAATTTTAAACCATTTTAAGCCCCAGAGCAGCGGGTTGCCCCGAAAATTCGTAACACTATGAAGCAAAATGTTTCTACTTTACTGATGATAAGTGGGTAATTTGATCGTTAGTAATAATGTTAGAAGAATCAAAACGGTACCAAGGTGGACCAAGGGGGTCCGTCCCCCCCCTCCTCCGAAATTTAAAATTTTGCTAATAAAATGATAATGTGAAGTCTTTTTGTGAACAATTCGGCCTTTTTCACCGTTTGGTACCCCTCCAAAATTTATTGCTGTGTTCGGCCCCAGAAGAATAGAATCAAAGCATTAATTGACCCATTTTATTTAGGATTGGGGTACTAGATAATTTTTTACTATAACATTTTTTAGTTTCGATTTCATGTTATACTTATCATTATTTTTATACAAACAGTTTTTAATGCCTTTCAAAGCATTTTAAGTTGAGTATAAAATGCAAAACCCAGTAGATTATTACGCCAGGATCAATAAATAAGCATATTATAGATTTTTAGGTCAAGGTATTGTTAACATGACTTTTTGTAAAGTTATTATGTGATTGAAAAGTAAACGAATAACCCAAATAAAAGGTATGACACTTGTTTAAAATTTTATGAATTTTGTGGAAAAAATACTACAGTTTTGTAAGCAAGCAGATGTAACATAATCTGTGAGTGCACTGTATTTGTTGTCTCTATTCCATAAAAAACTTCTTCGGAATTAAAATCTATATTAAAATTGCCTACTATAACTACCGTACAATCTTCGAAGGCATTTTCTAACCATACTGTCCCATTATAATAAATTGTCGTGCTTTGGCACCAAAGTTAGCGATCAATTACAAAAATTCTTGTGCAACTTTTAACATTTTATTAGCCCCCCTCCAAGTTATCTGACAAATACATTTGAAAAGTTCATGTCTACAAAACCTGTTTACAAGATCGCTTACACAGAAACCATAACCAGTGGGGGAAAATTATCTTTGAATGGCTTTTCAGGAATTGAACAAATTAAATTATTTTAAGTGAAAATTTACACAATGGTATCTGCGTAGGAGGTTATGCCTTGAGCGGAGGACTTTTTAAGGGTTTCTGACGTATTCAGGTTACATCTGGAGAAAACCTTCAAAAACTCCCGACTGTTGCTGGGCGCAAAATTATGTTGCATTGTGTAGATATAATACACTTGCAAAAGATGGGTGACACAGGGCAAAACTTCCTAAAATTTGTTCAAAATTTTATATTTGAATTCGTGTTTGTTGCTGTCAAAATCACGCATTCCCAAAAAACAATTTATTTATATATCGCTTTAGAGAAGGTAAACACCACTAAATATTTCTCAAAATTATGTCATTCAGATAGCAAAGCCCATACAGGAAATATCTATTTCTTTCAAGGGATAAGCTTTGTATTATAGGTTAGGTGAATTTATTTTTTAATCGTTAAATTTTAGCAAAACAGGTTTAAACTAAATAATGGTTGGGGAAACTTATACATAAAATATGCGTTTAAATTCGTCTTTTGGGGTGTGAACTTCATACATACAATTGAATCTCAATATCTCGGCTTCATTTATCTCGATTTTCGATAATCTCCAAGTTTTTTTACAGCTTCATATTGACGTAATGTATAATTTAAAAGATTTTTTTTCTCACATTCTCGAAGATACTAATCTATCATTCCGCTTATCTCGATATTTACAGTTACTTAGAAATATGCAAGCCGTGTTAACTTGCCGGAAGATATCTTTAATGCTTTGTATAAAAATAATGATAAGTATAACATGAAATCGAAACTGAAAAATGAAATTGTGAAAAATTATCTAGTACCCCAATCCTAAATAAAATTGGTCGATTAATGCTTTGATTCTGTGTATTATCTATTAATTCTTCTGGGGCTGAACACAGCAATACATTTTGGAGGGGTACCAAACGGTGAAAAAGGCCGAATTGTCCACAAAAAGACTTCACATTATCATTTTGTTAACAAAATTTAAAATTTCGGAAGAGGGGGATGGCGGACCCCCCTGGTCCACCTTGGCACCGTTTTGATTCTTCTAACATTATTACTAACGATCAAATTACCCACTTATCATCAGAAAAGTAGAAACATTTTGCTTCATAGAGTTTGATTTGAAGATATATTCAGTGCAGGGGCGTAGCACAGGAGGGGGGGGGGTTAGGGGGGTCATAACCCCCATGAGAAATTTTTGCCATACAAAATGTATATTCTTCACTACATTATCACACACACGTATACATATATATGAGTTGTAGTAGTCGTAACTCCCCCCCCATGAAAAATTTCTGGTTCCGCCCCTGATTCAGGGGTATATTTTTACCGTGTGTTAAACACGGTAAAAACATGCCCCTGAATAAGATATTATGTGCGATTTTCGATATCTCGAATTTCTGTTATATCGAATATTTTTTGCCGGTCCAGCCGACTTCCAGATATTGAGAGTCGACTGTATATATGTGTGCGTGCGCGTGTGTGTCTGTGTCGCCTATTGTTTCCATTTTTATTCCTTTTTTTAAAATTGTACTATATATATATATATATATATATATATATATATATATAGTTGAATTCTATGCAAAAGCAAACAAAAGTACAGTGGTTCCACATGTTACATAGCGCTTATTGAAGCTGCTTAAAAGAAAACATGTGTTTAATAATACTTAGTAAATATAAAACGAAAGACCCCCCCAGGCCAGCCATTGCTATTATATAAAATAGTTTAAAATGCATTGTCCTCGTCAGAGGGGGAAATGCACAACTCCGCACCATAGGTTTCAGACTCACAGCCTGAGATTTTGATAAGGTAATGTGTTCTATTCAAAACTGTGTTCTGCAAAGATTATTATAAAAGTATTTAAACAGTTTAAAGGTAGTTATATATGTGTTCTATGTTAATTAAATGTATAAACTGCATAAGGCAAATCTCAGAGGTGTGATTCCCCCTTATCTATGGGAAAGAAAAGGAAAAAAAATTTTACTTACAAGTCAAAAATTCAAAAAATCCACACAAAGCAAACGTGTTGCACATCAAAAGAAACAAGTTAAAATGTAGTTCCAAAATCCTGTAAGTCATGGTCCATCTTCTGTCCAATCCGCGTGTAGTGTATCTGTTGCCATTCTTCAGCCAAATGCACTTCCCTAAGGTTCTAATCTATATCGAGAGCACTCTGTGGGCTTTGGTGCAAGTGCGTCATTTATCAAGAGATCACTACAACGCGAAAACTAGTGAAAATGCAAAGGAAGGATTAATACCAGGGATTCATGCTATTATCAAAACTTTTTAAATATTGTAATATAATAAATATAGGATTTATCTAAGGATTATATAATAAATATAGAATTAAATAATAAATATAGGATTTATCTAAAAGTAATCCTATTACTATGTAGGAAATGTATCTAAAAGTAATCCTATTACTTTTAGATACATTTGCAACACAAGAGGTTCTTTAGGTTACACTATTAATAATATTTTTCAAAAAACATTTTGTAAAATTTATGATTTCCTAGACTCTAAATTTTCTATTTGCACTGGTTTTTGGTCCATTAAAAATAGTTATTCTCTCACACATTGGTTAAAAAATATGAAAATTTTTATGTTACAGGTTTTTGATTTCGAAAATCTATTCACCAGCATTCCAATTGATGATTTATATAGAACTTTACTAAATGTTTTTGATCATTTTAACATTGAGGATGAACTAAATATTAATAGAGAATTTTTCGTGACTATTTCCAATTTTTGTCTTTACAACAATTTCATAATATTTAATTCAGTCATTTACCGTCAAACTAAAGGAATACGTATGGGCACAAATTACTCCAGTACTGCAGCTAATCTTTATTTATTTTTCTATGAATACAATTTTTTCTGCAACTATCCACTAAATTTTGCTGTGTTCCGCTACATTGACGACATTCTTGTCGTCAATGGAGACTTTATTAAATTATTAATCTACCCCAAATATTAGACATTTAGATATTAAACATGGGGTAGATATTATACCTGGTATCTATATTAAACCTGGGGTAGATATTAAACATTTAATCTACCCCAGCACACTCAACGTCAAGCCAGCTTACTCTAATTCTAATTCTGTTACTTTTTTATATTTAAGTTTAAATGTATACAATATTACTTTACACATAAACATTTTTGATAAAAGAAAAAATTTCAATTCTGAGGCTGTATCTTTGCCTCATTGGTCATCAAATATTCATAAAAAAGTCTTTACTAACATTTTGATCAACCAACTTATCAGATACTTTCGCTTATGCAGTAATAAACAACTTTTAAATTATAACATATATTTATTTGCAGCTAAATTGTTTTATACAAACAATTTCCCACTTAATTTTATCAATTTCTATTTAAAAAATTTTGATAATAGCATGAATCCCTGGTATTAATCCTTCCTTTGCATTTTCACTAGTTTTTGCGTTGTAGTGATCTCTTGATAAATGACGCACTTGCACCAAAGCCCACAGAGTGCTCTCGATATAGATTAGAGCCCCAGGGAAGTGCATTTGGCTGAAGAATGGCAACAGATACACTACACGCGAATTGGACAGAAGACGGACCATGACTTACAGGATTTTGGAACTACATTTTAACTTGTTTCTTTTGATGTGCAACACGTTTGCTTTGTGTGGTTTTTTTGAATTTTTGACTTGTAAGTAAATTTTTTTTTCCTTTTCTTTCCCATAGGTAAGGGGGAATCACACCTCTGAGATTTGCCTTATGCAGTTTATACATTTAATTAACATAGAACACACATATATAACTACCTTTAAACTGTTTAAATACTTTTATATTAATCTTTGCAGAACACAGTTATGAATATACCACATTACCTTGGCAAAATCTCAGGCTGTGAGTCTGAAACCTATGGTGCGGAGTGTTGCATTTCCCCCTCTGACGAGGACAATGCATTTTAAACTTTTTTATATAATAACAATGGCTGGCCTGGGGGGTCTTTCGTTTTATATTTACTAAGTATTATATATATATATATATATATATCCCAGACAGCACAGCAAACTTGCATCAAACATGCAGCAAGCTTGATGTATCAAGTCAATAAACTTGAATTAAGCTTGAAAATTTCAAGCGTGTAAGCTTAATGCAAGCTTGAATCAAGTGTTCTAGTTTACACTTGCCCAGCTTGCATTAAGCTTCACATAGCAAGCTTAATTTCAAGCTTAAAAACTTTTCCTAAATTTTTTTTTCTAGATACACGGGGCGCCCGCGCCCCACATACTTTATTTTTTGCGCATTTTCCCCCCTCTATGCTGAAATTTTAAGTTTTTTTAATCTGTTCCATCAAACGTCGGCGGATGGGTTCGATCCCGGGAACTTTTGGCTGGAAGGCTCGCGTTCTAACCGTTCGGCCATTATGCCTCGGGCAGCTATCACTAAAGTTTGAAGTGACTGTTGTCACGCCAGATCGATAAGTATGGGCTATGCTGATAAGTTTCTTTTATTTTTCCATGGGATGAATCAAAATTTAAATAATGTTATGTGTGATTTATAGACACTACTAATAGGGAAATAAGCATAATATAAACTTAAAAGCAGGACACGTTTTAAAACTTTCAATATCGCAACACTCATCCTTGAGCAATACTACTGGCCAAAAATGAGACAAATGACTGATTTTGAAATCAATTTCGTAGTATAATTGTATTTTATTTTGAAGAATTTCCATATTTGGAAATACAGAATCTTTTTTTTTAATTCTATGGTGACTTACATTTATGACTGATGATAAATTATTTTGTGGAGGCCGGATTATGCCTCATTCTACCACCCATAAAGTGAAGTATATTAACTAACTAAATTGTGTTAATTATATTAAAATTTATTTTTAGGGCTAATTAATTAGTTAATGGAATTACTGATGTTAATTAGATGTAAATAAAACCAAAACTCCCCTCGTGTTATAATAAAGTAAAACACAACTTTTATGAACTTTTCTTTATTGAGCAAATTTGAGAAACTCTAAGACAATTAATGTCCATTCTCTTTCACAGATGGCGCCATCAACGCTCGCTTTCGAAAGGAAAAATCAAGCGAGTATCAATTGTCAAGCTTAAATCAAGCTGTATTTAAGCTTGACAATTCAACTTGACCCCTGCAAGCTTGCTGCCAGCTTAAAATGAGTTGAACTGTCAAGCTTGTATTAATACGTCAAATTCAAAGAAATGTCAAGCTTGATTTAAGCTTATGTGCTGTCTGGGATATATATATATATATATACACACACACACACACACACACACACATATATATATATATATATAACTATACCTAATGTAAATTAATTCATAAAATATTTTTCTTATAAACGAAGAAAATAAAGGCAGCTTTTTCGTAAATGAAAAATTCTACATGGAATTTGACACTTTAAAAACACGTAGAGCTCCCCCGTCCATGTCCGGTGTACGGCTCTGAAACGCAAATTATGTTTCGATACATACTGTGCATATTAATTTTGGTTCACGCCAAATAAATTTTTCGTAAGTTTCAAAAATTGAAGTTACAAAACACTGAAAAGTGGCCTATCTTATAGTAAAATAAATCTGATATTTTAAAGGAACAGTTCTCGAACTAATCGACTTATTCTATTAAAAATAAATAAATAGCTTATGAAAGCCCCTGCATGACAAATTTTCTATTTCACTTGAAAGCACATGCAACAAGCGGGGAAAGGAATGAAGAATCTTTTCCCTAACTCCGTTTCGTGTGTGGGTGAAAATGGCGGGGTCCCGTTTCGGCTGGTTTATTTCGAACGCAGGAAATAGATAACCAGCAAGGGGTCATTCCTTTCCCCATCTTTCGCGGCGAAAGAATATATACACCGGTTTGGTTGTTTCAAATCTGGTGACATTAGCTTGGAAGATAAGCCAGGAAGATGTGTCGACCATCGGATTTTGACGACCAGGCACTTTTGGCAGACTGGAAGGGAACGAAAGCTGGGATTTTCCGTCCCGATGGGGAAAGGGAAAAAAGACTGATGATTATGCACCAACCTAATAATTTTAAATGTTAAAGTAATTAGAAGTTGTTCTTTCTTCACTTTAAAGAAATGAAAAAAAGTGACATACTGATGTTGACACCGCCCCTGAAAAGGTTAAGTTGTAGGTCTATTCAAAAAATATTTTTTTAAAGGAACTGGGAGTTAAGGGCTTATCTAGGCGCACGTATCCTCCTAATACCGAAATTTTTAGATCAGATAGTATGAGCATTAATGAGTATGTGTGTATTTTACTGAGGCAAATCTAAAAGACGTGTATCTGCTTAGTAGGCGACGCTGCCTTGGGCAGGGTCTTTTTAAGAAATTCAACGCATATTCACGTAACATCTGGCAAAAAACTTCAGACCGTTAGATAGACAGCCAGCAGTTGTCTCGAAGCCTGAAATTTAATACTTTAGCAACCCACCATGCTCAATGTTTTATTCACTTGGCCACGGTGCGGCCTCATAAGCATTTAGATTTTTATGTCTTGCGAAAATTCCGTTTATTTATACACAACTCTAATGTATAGTTCCTTCGAAAGAAACTACTGTCTGCACCAAGGGTAGAATTTTTTACGTTTTTTGGTTGCCCCTTAGGCAACCACTGAAATTATTTTGGTTGCCCACAAGTAAAGTTTGTTCCATTAAATTTTCGCTAAGAATTTTTTTTTTAAACTTAACAATGAAAAGCAAATACAATGAATAATAAGTACGTTACATTGAAAATTGCATTCACAAACGTTTATTCATAAAATTGCCATCATTCAGTAATGAAAACAGGAATAAAACTGTACACCAGTTGTTCGTCTTGAACTGTATAAAATTGTACATAGATGCAATTGAAATCACTTTTTGAAACATTTTCTGATTACCCGAGGGGCAACCGAATTTTTCGTTTTACTTGCCTATTGAAAAATCTAATTGCCCTGGCAAACGGGCACTGCAAATTTTGACCCCTGGTCTGCATTCCTGCTCAAGAAAGTGGAAAGAAATTGGGAATCACTGATCTAGTGCTATCCGCAATGTCAATATATTTGAAAAGACATATTGTTTTGCGCGTTTAATGTCATATGTAACATCATTGATCTCATGACCTCCGATTATGTAGCAATCATCCATCACTTTTATGTTTCATCTTGTTTTTTGTATGCCATGATGTTGAGTCCGGAAATAGTACTTAGCTTACGTGCATGCAAATTATGCCTTCCCTCACCCCCCCCCATCCTTGAAGGAAGTCTGCGTACGGCACTCTAGCGCGTGGATGCACCCATACCTACATTAACTATACTGTTCAAGAGGGTGACAATGAAAGATCCAATAAAGAAATAAAATGGTGGAAAACTGTGAAACTGCTACGATAAAAAAAATATATTGCTATAACGCAAATGTGATCACTTACTTTCAGAATATCTTGTCATATCGCTCATGTGTCAATGATCCTCATCTCTAAACTATCGCATTTTTACATTCCGAACATGTACTATGTATGGAAAGTATTGTAATCATGAAAATATTAGCCTTTCAAGATTTTCATGCATTTATACGTTTTCGGGCATTAATTCATTTATGTTGTTTCTGCGGTGATGTATTATGTATGTATGTATGTATTTGTGTACGTGAGCAAACACGATAGTTCCTAAACAGTGCATTTGATTGAGCTGAAATTTTGTATATATATTATAGACCATCCTGGCATGACCCGTATTGATTTTCGCGTGTACAGGATGTATAGTTTTTTACAAGACTGCAAAAAAAATTTAATAGATTGGACGGGAGCTGAATGTATTAATTTCTCTTCTTGAAAGTGTAATAGCGTATATTGTGTATTTTAGTATTTTGCGTTATGGCAAGCCTATACGAAGGGCATCTACCCACGGGAGAGGGAGCGGAGAACTTTTTTAGGGGTTCTAACGCCTATTTACGTTGTATCTGCATGTACATAAAACCACCTGAAACTCCAGACCCTTTGATCGATAGCCACGCGGTATGCCCCAACGCGGGACCAATACATTTCGACTATCTACTTTACTCATTGTCTTAACACTAGAGTCTAAAAGGTGCATTTGATTGAGCGAAAATTGAGTTTGTATATTATAGATGTCAGGCACATGACCTGCAAATACTTTGGCGTGTGCACAGCTTATAGTTTGTTCACAGGGTTGCAACACAGGATTCTTAAACATTATGGTCTATAGACACAAATAATTTAAGGCGTACTAGTTCCTAAATGCTGCATTCGTATAAGTTCAAATTCAGTATATATATTATAGGTCTCCGTTTTACAACCTGTTTAGATTCTCATAAGTGTAGGATTTACAGTTTTATTTTTCATGTATACAAAAAAGTATTCTTACACATTGCGGTCTATACACTCTTGTTTGAAGTACACTAGCATTTGAACACTGTATTCGCACGATTGAATTGAATATATTTTATGTGAACGCTTGTTAAAGATCGAGTGTTCCGAAAGTAAACTGTAGTCATTCCATTCGATTTTAATTTGCGAGTATTTATTTTTTGGGGGGAGGGTGTAGGCAGAAGTAGCACAGTCAGTTCAACTGCCCAGCTAGAAAAAGTTTGCACAAAAAGTGTAAAAAAAAAAAGTGCACAAAATCCAAGCGTATTTGGCACCTCTTCTTGTGCATAAAAAGTGCACACTAAATTGTGCATAAAAAGTGCACACTAAATTGTGCATAAAAAGTGCACACTAAATTTAGTGTACACTTTTTATACACAATTTAGTGTGCACTTTTTATGCACAATTTAGTGTGCACTTTTTATGCACAAGCAGAGGTGCCAAATACGCTTGGATTTTGTGCACAATTTAGTGTGCTAAAATGGATATTACCCGTTTTGTTTACAAGGATCATGCTATGGTCGCATTTTTCGCCTAATGCTAAACCCAGTTGCATAATTTTCTGTATCAGTCTGCAACGCAGATTTAAAAATACATAAATGGTCTGCAAGGTAAACTGCTGGTAAATGACAGCAGGTTACCCATAAAATGCATATTAAATCAGCACAATTCATCCTATATGTCAAATATGCAGCATTTGCACAATTTAGATCATTCATTTTGCCAACAGTTTCAAGGTAAACAAGTAGCTTTTTCTTATTCAGTTACATAATTTTGATAACCGGTTTTAGAATAACCCCGCCCCTATTTTGTAAAATTTTCTGTGAAATACTGGCCAACAAATCTCTTCTGCCAGTTCTCTTTTTATAAACATGTTTTATATTTTAATGCAACTAAATTTCAAAACTTGGTAAATACTTGAAAAATAAAAACTCACCCAAAAAATTAAGAAATATTTTGTCGAACAATCAGTATTTATCAAAAATATGTAGTAATTTTAACTGTTGGTACAAAAGTTAGCATAATGGCTTGCAATGAACGGAAATATGATTATTCACTAAAAGGATGGAGAAAGATTTTATATTAAATCACTGGGTGCAGCTGGCAATATATCGTTCGATATGAACTCTTGACATAGTCTGCAGACCTTCTCAAGTATCTGCGACGGTCACTGCCGCGTCGCTTGACTTCTGCGACCGGGATGCGAAAAGAAAGGAAAATACTAAAATGAAATCAATGGATTTTTGATTTTTTTCGAAAGCATTCAGAGAAAATTTGGAACTGAAATTTTGAAGAACTGGGATAAAAGTGAAAATTTCTTGTTACAGAATGTTTGGGGGGATGATTTTTATTTTCAATAGTAATGAATTCAAATATATAACATGTACGTCCTGATTTTCAAGACCATTGCAAAAACTATACAGGAAAAGGAGATCAAACACTTAAGCTTTTTTGCTAAAGAATTTTTGAAAGGGGTTAATTTTTTACTATAGTTACACCAATAAATCAATTTAGCACTTAATATTGAAGGTAACTTGTTTCTATACTTTAAAGAACAAACAAGCATACATTTATTGGTGTACTTATTATAAAACAGTGTAGCACAACAAGTTTAAGCAATACTATTAAAAGAGCAAGAATTTTTTTTTTATTTAAATAAATATATATTTCTGAAATAAACTGCAAAATTTAGATTTTTATCTTATATCTAAGCTAAAATATATTAAATTTAATCGTGACAAAGCTACATTTTAAGCTTAAAACATTTTCTATATGATGGAAATTAAACGTTTTTTGAATTAAAAACCCCGGAAGCAGAAAGTGGATAAAAGTGCGACGTACAGCTGCGGAAAAAAAAAGTCCCACTTGTACTTTTTTCGGCAGTCGTTTGTCGTACAGCAAAGTTACGGATACCAATCGTTTACGATTGACGTACACTTTGATTTGCTATGCATAAAAATTGTATAAGGGGTCATCTACATATTAAAATTCACACCAACTTTTTTTTTCTCAATAGCAACCCCTAGATTTCACTTCATATTTCAAAAATTTAGCTCATTTTAACCCCGGACACCAATTTTCAATAACATTGGACAGAAAATGAATGAGTTATGAGCACCCAAAATCCCCCTCCCCCTATGTTAAAATATTTTTTCATACTTCAATTCATATCTCATATAATATTGGTAGTAAGAAGCTGATTTTTATTAGTACTATTAGAACTAAACGACCCAAACATAATTTAATATTATTATGACTTTTAATAAAATATTAATATGAATTATGAATTATTAAATTAATATTCAAAAAAATTATGAATAGCAACCTAGCCAAATTTCGATGGAAATAGATGCAGAAATTGATATTACATGGCTGTGCAAAATTTCAAATTTTTACGTTCAGTAGTTTAATTTATATTAAATAAAATGTGTTATTTTCATGAGTTAAGGGACCATATATAAATTTATTAAGTGAAATTTTTTTGAAAATTGCATAAAATAAACGTAAATTAGATTTATTTTCTGCAAAAACACAGTAAAAGATAACCAGTATTAAAAATATCAAATTTTGAAGCAAATGAATTAAGTGGTTTTTACAGTTTGATAGGGATTCTATAAAGCGTGTATTGTTGTGTCCGCTACCATATTCCCCAAAATAAAATATTTTCCAGCTATAGAATTAGATGCAGTAGATGTATGTCTTCTAATACAACGTCCTATTTCTGAAAAACTAACATCCTCAACTTTCCAGGCGTGAATGTGACCTTTTTTAATATCGGAAACATTAGGTCTTTGGACTTCCCCATACTTTCTCAAACATTCAAAATCACGTTTTTCTGTCTAAATTTTCATCTAACTAAATTAAAATACCGCCAAAAGTTGTAAGAATATTGCACATTGCAGACGATAGTATTAAATGAAGAAAGTGAAATAACAAACACAGTGATAATATTGGGTCGGTAAAAAAGTAATTTCGTTTTTTACATGAAATTCAAACAAATAAATTTTCTATCAGGAAATCATTCTTCAAGTTCGACCATAGCTGAGTAATATTCAAGCTTGTAGTCAGAAGAGCAGAGAGCAGCCTCTAACTCCTGCCAACATTTCACCTGTCTAAGAGAACCATCAACGGAAATACTCAATAACAATTTCAAAATTACAAAGATTTTCAAAATCGTGAGCAGTCATTTTGCATTTTTCTCTTAAATCATGTGTACGAACCAAGGAAGTTACGAACTCACGGGTCATTTGAACCACAGACTAAATATTCTATTCTACCCTTGATATTCTCAGTACAAAAAACTTTAAGAGAGATGGAAACAATATTTTCCTTGAAAATAATATTAATTTCTTTTAACTCTCGCGAGCGAAATTAATGAAAGGATAAAAGTTCGGAACCTAAAAAATAGCGTTTTTCAATTTGCAGAAAGTCCCTTAAAAACGCGCAAAAATTAATTCGCAATATCTCCAGAAATTATCGTAGAAAATTGGTGAAAATTTATATTTAGGGTAATTTGAAGGTTTTCTTTCGTTTAATAAAGTCAAAATATGGGGTTGCCATTGAGAAAAACGAAGTTGGTGCAGAATTAAATATGAAGACGGCCCCTGATGCAAGTTAAATTAATAGTAAATTAAAGTACGCGTTATTTGCAAACGAATGGTATATATAACTTTACTGTACGACGAATGACGGCGAAATAAAGAGCAAGTGGGACTTTTTTTTTTTCCGCAGCTGTACATTGCAGAACATTTCATCATTTAAAAGAGATAAGATATAAAATGATATTTTCTGCAGAGTAATTAAAGCAACGCGCTCTTTATGCTATTTCTATGCCTTTCCCCCCCAATTTTTATACCTATTTTGCATTTTACTGTGGTCTGCCAGACTTGAACAAAATGCTTGCAGAACATCTTCAATTCTTTTAAGCTTCTTGCAGAACACCAGATATAATTCTGCTCAAAATATTTTTACAGTTGTCTATCATCTTCAAAAAGTTTATTATTTAAAGAGATTTTTATTTAATTTAAAAAATACTATAAAAAAATTGTGATGAGATCATTTTTTAAATATAAGTATTACAAAAAAATATGAAAATAAATTATAATAACTGTTATTTAGATGTAGTGTATAATAAATATATATGTTAAAACTTGTTAACTAAACTCAATAACTTGTTCAACTTATCATGAATTTAGTGCTTTATAATAGAAATTATTTTACTTAGTTGAAAACAGGTGCAAAATAATAACCGCTTCTTTAAATATGTAGTGTAGATATGGTGATAAGAATTTTAATCCATTGAATATAGATAAGTATTATATTTCTGGAAATGCATTTTATTATTTTCTAAATTCTAGTTGCTGATTGAAATTTTTTTTTGTGTTTATTTACAAAAGGACACACACACACACACACAAAATGAAATTCCAAACTTGATTCTTTTATTTACCAATACCAGGGATCGAGTAAAGTTAAAAAAATCTTAGAAGCCACGGCTACCGGGTTATCAGATTTTGTTGGACCTTGATCTTTACTACAGATGTTCTCCTTCACCAGTCTGTCCGCAGTATTTAACTTTCTGCGCATTGCAGATCTTACTAAAGCTTGGTCAACATTGAATTTTGTACTTACATATGCTTGAATGTCTTATCTTTGCAGGATCTAATACATTTGTTTTAGTGGATCCTCCTTTAATCCCCCTAATAACGCTGCTCCCCAAAACTTCTCGGCCAAACACTACTTCCATTAGATCCCCAACGAATTTAGTGTAGCTGGAAGTCCGGCACATATTCAATTTAATTGTTGGGACTCTTAAATATTCCTCTATGAATGTTTCATTCTCTTCAATTTGGGTGGTAGGCAATCTCTTGTTTTTTTCCTTCAAGGCAGAATATTTTCGTTTTAACTTTGCTACTCTGTTTTCAAGATGGACTATTCTTTCTGCTTGATTTTTAAGATCACACTGATCCTTCATTTTTTTTTCATATAAATCCTCGAGTTGGCTTTTTAACACAGTGCAGCCACTGCATTTCTTCTGCTAATCTGCCCTCTCCGATATTTTTGACTTAACTTCATTTATTAAGTCGAAAGCAGAAGTATTTTTTGCATCCAGATTCTGTTTCCTGTGGAATAAAGTTATAAAAATTTAAATCACACTTAAATACACTAATTGAATTACAGACCTATTACATAAAAACAAGAATTAGATATTAAATTTAATTGAGTAGTTTGTTCTATAGGGAAAAAGTGATAATAATGGATTCGCTTATTTTGCATTATAGGGAGATTTTTATTTTTTTGCCATGTGACCAGTTGACAAATTTTGCATTTTTTTTTTTGGGGGGGGGGTGGGAATTGCCAGGTGTTTTGCAACTACAATGGAACCTGTCTAATGTGACCACCCTCGGCGCCAACAAAACTGGACATCTTATACTGGTGGTCACCTTACAAAGGTTGCAATCTGCAATGAACAAAAAGCGAAAATTTACTAAAATGGTCACAATAGACAGGTGGTCACTGTAGCAGGTTACATTGTATTTTCCTCCGACCAATTGAAAAATTTGTGATATTTTACTTATACAAGGGGAGAACATCCATGACATTGTTATTTGTATGACTTTAATTGCAGTAAAACTGGTACTAAATCCATGGAAACAATCCCCAAAAATTTCTGATTTGAAAATAAATGAATGAGAAACTAATGAGAAAATTTAAAGAAAAAAGTAAAAGCTCAATGATCTAAAGCCCATATCACACCTTCCCCATCTTCAATTCAAGCAACACTTTCGTTCAACTGTTTTCCACATCAGTTGGGTGAAAAGGATTGTGATATATGTATGTTCAACATCCGCAACTTTTTCCACCCGGTACGGGAAAAATTGAGTATTTCATTCAACTTGTTCAACTTCTCCGACCTTAGACCAATCACAGGCAAGTAAACGGAGAGGATGCAGTGACATCACAGATTCGCTCATTCCCTTTTCTAGTCAAACCAGTTGAGTGAAATAGTCGAACAAGTTGAACGAAATACTTGATTGAATTGAAGATTGAACGTAGGAGAAGGTGTGATATGGGCATAAGAAAACTAGTAAAAATAAAACAATGAAAACATATACTGCCGCCAGATAACCGGCTGAAAGTTTGGCTGGATATTCGGTATCCAGCCAAATTGATATCCGTTGCATCACTACTATATACTTGCGCACAAAATGGCTCTTTTCAAATCACTTCTCTTTTTTCAATTGAAAATTAGAAATTATTAATATATGTGTTGTGTTACGCGGCATTCCTTTTACTGATGTGATTGTACTCAGGCTCAACTGATTGAGCATACAACATCAAATTGATGCTTTCAGAAGAAAACTGCCAAATTAATACAGCTATTTATATCAATTCGGAAAATACATCACCTGAAATTTTAAACTCCTGTTATGCACGCGACCTTATTTGCGCTTTTAAAATTTATGAACTTCAGGAAATACATTTCGACTTAATTATTTCTCATGCTTTTTAATTTGAAGTGAAAATGACATAATGCCTTATGAAATGCTGTACTAATGTGTGAAGACAGGCTTTTCTTCTGGTTACTGATTGGTCGAGGGGAGTATCATGGTTAAAGGACATGGTCAAACATCACCAGAAACGACTTCCAGAATCTGTCCCAAGCTTCCTAACGCCCGAATTCACAATTAACTTCAACTAGCGGTTAAACCGGCAGTCCAGTAACCTCCGGTTGTAGAACTTGACTGGTCAGTCCAAAATTCATATTCACCATTAACTGGCGAGAAAAGATTATCAACCTAGGTTGAAAGCGAAACGCTCATTGTTCAAGTGTCCACAAAGCATTGGGACTTCGTGTAACATGGTACTTATTTTTTTTCGCGCCTCTCCAAGTAACCCCGCAATCGCTCTGCTTCCCCCCCCCCTTTCATCGTCCGTCATGTCTCTTTGTCTGGAAGGAATGGAAGGGGAAGCCAATTTTTCGGGGGAAATCTTAACTGAGCATGCTCGGTTATTTTTAAAACTTGCTCTATAGCAAGGTTGAGTTTCTGAGCCTGAGTAGGGATTTTGTGGGCAGTTAGTTCCTGTCTGGTAAACGGTGAATACCATTTCAGCGTTCGATGTAGACGGTGAATACGAGGGTTAGTGTTTTAATATATAAAGATAACAGCATGTTATCTGTAAAATTAAAAAACCTGTTGTTTTTTAATATAATGTCTTAAAATAATTTAAAATTATGAATACTACAGATAGAATATCTTCTGGTGTATTTTAAAATTATCCGTATAAGTATCAACAATAAGTTTTTATGTCAGTCTAATAGATACCTTAATGCTTTATAATTATTAAAAATTATTACTTAAATTATAGGCTGTATTTTTAATTTGTTTTTAAAATAGAGCCTTTGTGTTATAACAACTTATTTCTAAACCTTACAAATATTATTTTGAACAAATTATCACTGTTATTACTACACCGTAGAGTTGCGTGAAATTGACAAACATGAAATAAAATTACACCCATTTTATGCCAAATTAAAAAGTATATGAAATAAATAACTCAAAGTCTGCTACACAAAGTTGACAATTTTCAAATAGTATGTTCGCTTAGCCAACAGGAGTTTAGAATTAGCGATTACTCGTTTTTTCAAAACAGAACAACTAATTGTTACTGATTTTAAAAGAACCGTTTTGGCATTAGGTGCGATCTGGCAAAATGGTATCTTTCCAAGCAGGGTGAATCTAAACCACGAGTTCAAAAATGTTAGAACCCAATATCTTGAAAATGAAAAATAATTAAAATGCAAATTATTTTAAATCCGGTTCGGTCCATCTGGAGTATTTGCCACCAGTAGAAATATTGGGTGGCGTTAACCATGCCATTATAGCAGTTAGAGTACACTTTGGATGTTTGCCTGTGCGGCTAGATGATATAGTTCGTGGGCTAAATACGCCAACCTGCAAAGGATTATGTATATGTAAAAATGGATAACAGTTTTCGGGGAACCTTAAATGAACAGTAATTATAGGTTGTGAGCATGTGTAAATTGCCAAATAATGAAAAGTCGCCATAGGTGGCAAATAATAATAAAATCTAATAATAAGTCTCTAAATAAAATATTAAAATTGAATTATTTTAATGTCCACATAAGCATAGCAACAATCGTTTATTTACTTTGTTTATAATTATTTTCAGAAGGAATATTAATTGTTATTTGAATATCTTACAAATAATTTTATTTATAAGTACGTAACATGTAATTATAAAATGATTTTTTAAAAATGGTTTATTTGGTTAAAAAAAAGGCTTTTTTCTAAGGATGCACTGAATACAGTTGACTCCCAAAAATCCGCTGACCAGAAATCCGCAATCTCCAGAAATCCGTATGCATAAGCGAACATAAACAGTGAAATTTGCAGTTAATTAAGATTGAAATTTAACAGCGTATATGACGTCATTCGTCATCATGGTGAATTATTTTTATGTTAGCGAATTGCTGATTTTCCATAAGTTATTTCGTGGGATTACGTTTCAAAAGCCACATTAGTAAATGCCTGGCACAATTTATGGCAATCTTCTTTATTCATTGACACAGAAAGTGATGAATTTGAGTGGAGCGGATTTAGGAATAATTTGGCTAAGGACAAGGCAAACGAGTTACTCTTGTATGCCCAGAGCAAATGTGGGGGAACGACTATGGATGAAGAAGAGAGCAATGTTGACTGAATGCTCAATCAGGATGAACCTGTTGAATTTCAAATGACAGACTAGGAAATTGTACAAAGTGTGATAAAGCCAACAACAGAAGATTCTGAAACTGAAATTTTTTTTTGATGAATGATTATTACTAGGTATTTAAAATTTCTCGAACAACAAAAATGTATCACTGACCAGGTAATTATGGTTATGTATAATATTCAAAAGAAACTGAGATTAGAGCATCCTAAAGTGTTACAGCAAACTACACTAACAAAGATGTTTGCAAATAAATAATTTTGGTATAGTAATGAATAATTTCATTTGTTGTCATCATATATTTAATTTGCTTACTCTTAAGTGTAGTTTTATGAAAGTTAAATTTTTATGGTAAAAATACTCTGTTTTAAATTTATAACCTGAAATCCGCAAAATCCTGAAATCCGCACAAACCCTCCCCCCGAGCTGTGCGGATTTCTGGAGGTGCACTGTACCATATTTTGCCGAATAACGAATACCGAATATTCGGTTACAATTCTAACCGAATACCGAATACTTGGTTAAAATTTATTAAACTTATTAAACTTTGATTGCAATGATTAATTTAATTAGTTTTTTCTTAAGCGATATTTCATATGGTGTAAAACTTCAAAAATTAAAAAGCTGCAAAATTTAATATCCAAGTGTGTTTCATTATATATTATTATAACTTTTTTTAATATTAGTGAAATGCTGGTAGTTTTTTTACCTGTATATTTTATTTAAAAAATTAGCAGTTTTTTGATTTTACATATTTATGAACACTTAATGTTATGAGTTTTTTTTCCTGGTTACTGTTTTAAATTTAAATTAGTTAGTAAATAGCAAGTTTAATGTAATATGTCATAAGATTTAAGAAAAATTGAAAAGTAACAAAATTCAAATTTAAAATCTGAGTATTTTCTCTTACATTAAAACTAATTTCTGATATTAGTTTTTTGTGTGATTGTGGAATGGTACGTTAGGGCTATCTGCCAAGCATGGGGAGGGGGCTCGGTAGGAGGACTTTCTAAGTGTTTTTAAGGCTTATTTACATGTGATATTAGTAAGTAACAACTTGAATCAGTTTAGTACTATGGTACTATACTATATCTTTCATTCACGATATAAAAAATATCTATTTGTTTACTGATTGGTGAATACTTAAATTTGTTTACTATTCGGTTGCCGAATATTTGAGTATTCGGCCGAATCGAATATTCGGTTTGTCTGCCGAATAGGCAGTACAGTATAGAACCTGTTATCCGGAATGGTTGGGACAGGGTGTATTCTGGATAACTGGTTGGGGATTAACATGACATCTACTGATTTGATTGGTAGCATAAATGTTTAATTCTAATCATAAATAGAGAGTAACCTTAATTGTTAATATACTAGAAAAATAGGTACTTACGTATTCTCCCGGCGGTCATTTCCGCCAAAAAAATTAGCGTCAAATATGCTGGCAAACTGTTGCCAATCGTATCTGAACCATAAATAATTTCATGTGTTTACCTTGGCGTAAAATCGATCGTCTTGGCGGACCGCCGGGATAATACGTAAGTACCGAAAAATAATATAAAAAAACTCTTTTATGATCAATATAAATAGTAATCATTTAGATAGGAAGTAGTAAATATGGGATAACTTCTTGAAAACTTAGTCACACACTGAAAAAATAAATGAAATACCTTACCAGATTGCTTACTTTATAAATTCTAGCTGTAGAACTCAAAATAAAAAAACAAAAACATTAGAAATAAAAAAAAACTCATTTTTTGCTTTTCTTTTGGAAAAAAATAGGAATTTAATTGATTGAAAAATGATTCTGCATAACTGGTTTCCGAATAAGAGGTTCCATACTGTATACCGAATATTCATGCATCCCTACTTTTTTCTAACCCTGACACAGCAGACATTAAAGCCATGGCAGATTTTATGCGCACCACCCTTCTTCAACGTAGGCAGCAGTCTCCACAGCAGGCTTAACCTAGTGAGGGATATAGTTAGTCCTCCCAAGCAGTGGTCAAGCCAATATTACTTTACTTTTGGAGTTGCAGTTAAACAGAAACCAAATTAGCCATTTACTGCTGGAATCATTTATTTTATATTCTACTTATTTCAAACTAAATATATATAATGTAGATAAATTTAGGATGTTAAATGAAACCCACGAAAACATTTTATGGCATATAATAGAGAAAACACATTTCTATTTTAAATTAGCATAAAATAAATTTACAAATATTGGTGTTGTGTTGTTGTTGCTAATGACCTCAGGCAACGGCGTGGCGGTGCCAGATCCTCCATAATATACAAATATTACAATTAAAAAATGTCACCCGAATTCGGTAAAATATGGTCTTCGGTGCATCTCGAGTTGGAAGTAAAATATTCTTAATGTAAATATTTACTACATAATAAAATCATACTTAAGCGAAATGGCCGCTTTGCAGGTGTTCTCAGTCAGATGTTTAGTTCGGCTCTCTAATGTGGGGTCTTGCAGCACTTGAATATCTGACTTATTGATTTCTCCACTTGCAATTCTGTCAATTAATATATCCATTTCTTTTTTGCTGTCTGGAAGAAGTGTAATGAAAGAAAATCAGTAACAACATGCAATTGATATTCTACATAAAATTGTTTTAGAGGGGCTGAGCTTTTTGTTTTTATTTCTACGGTTAATCTTTATCTTAAATTAAGCTACTTTCATTACAATAAGTTTCTGCTATAATTGCAATAGTAATTTAAACTCAATAATGTAAGCTTTTAATTAAAATTTTCTAGATGGTAGTTTTCATATCAATATGAATGTTACAATATTTCACGATTAAAATTTTGGAAGGGGTTATAGAGATCAGCCCCCTACACTGAATTTATTTTCAAGACAAAACAGAATATAGACCTTAACTCCAAACTGAATGATATTCCCAGGATACGTTGTTCCATTCCATAGAACATCTATGGTGGTGCATGTATCCCACGAAGAAACATCAATTTTTTCATACGAAGAAACAGCTTTTGTCAGTCTAAGTACTGAGTACTTGTTTTCCTCATAAAAGTGAACGAAAATGACCATTTTATTTAAATTAAAGGAAGAATCCATGTTTAAATAAGCTTTTTCGATACAACAAACGTAATCGTAATGTTCTCGCTGAAGCTGAAATAGAAAAAGCGATTGCCACTTTACTTTAACACAAACTACATGTTACCCAGGGATGGACGCGAGACGCGAGAATTCTTGCATTGTCTCGTGAGACGAGACGCGAGACGAGACAGGCATTATTTTTGCGAGACGAGAAAGAAAATATTTTGCGGGACGAGACGCGAGACGAGACAGAGTCTTGTCTCGCGCGAGTTTTTTCGCGAGAATTCTCGCATTTTTTTCCGTCTCGCATAAATACGATCTGAAAAGCGACAATTTGCCTGAAGCCTCTACCGTTTAACTTGCGTCTCCTTCGTTTTCGGTCCTGGTATACTATCAGCACTCTACAATACGCACAAACACGTAACATTTAAAATTAGAACAGACGAGAGATATACAAAACACACAAAGGAGAGGATAAAGAAAGAGGCGGAAAAAAAAAGAAAACAGAGAAGAGTTGAAAGAAAAATAATAAGTAAATAGGAAAGGCGGTACGGTATGTTCAAATCTGACCACTTTTAGACGGGGCCCGGGGCATTAAGTTTGGGGCCCCCCTTACTATCCCCTATTTTACGCATTAAGCCCCTTTACTGAGCCCCCCTTTTTAAAGCATTTTAACACAGTTTTGACCGCTGTTGTACTCGAGAATTGCATTTCAGTTAACTGTAGTTTTTGTACTTTAATCAAACCGTATTTATCACCCCAAAAAAATATCTCTAACTTGATCTAGTGATAGACAATTAGGTAATACCTATATTATAGAGGAAATTCAGTTTTTTCCCCACAATTACTATTTCAGTACATATGAATTTATAATTTAGATAATCGGGATATATATGGGCCCCCTTTTTCTTCAGGGGCACCCCTTGCCCCTGTGATAATCGGGTTTCGGTTATATCAGAGAGAGATTAGAAGTAGAGCAACTTGCATTCGCATTGATGCTTAGTCTGCGTAGGTTGAAATATGGTTGAATATCCTTGGTTGAAATATCCTTGTACCGATATTATCCTCAAACTTTCCCGCACGTTGCGGCGTGCGTAGGGGGGGGGGCGCCCACCCTGGTAACAACTTTCTAGGGGCGGTTAAATCCCTATTGTTGGCCTATTTTATAGAGATTAAAATGACATTTTTTATTCTTATATATTAATATCGGACGGAAAGAAATGCAAGCAATTTTTTTAAAAACTATTTCTCTTTTCGTTTATATTATCATGCTTTCCATTCCTTCGGCTTGCAAAACTTTTATAAATTTTTTTACTCCCCATCATTTTATCTTGCAGTTGGGTTCCTATTCTAAAATTATCTTCGCCTGTTAGATGTCTTTTCATTTTTTTTTAAATCCACACTGGATATACATTAGGGGAATTATGGTTTAATTTTTCTGTAAACAGGGCGACCATAACGACTGTAGTACTATCGCTAAAAATTATTGTGGAAAAATACAAACGGATAGTCTTCAACAAATTAAATGTTCAGTAATTTAAAATATAAACAAAAAATAAGACGTCTATGAACCAACTGAGATACTATAATGAAATCTAAAAATGCACACACGGTAATGTTATTGGAAATATTAGGCAAGTAATTATAATTATCGTTAATATAATCTTGTTTTCATTAATATAAAAATTACACATATTTTAGAGACTTGAAATTGACGTTAAAGTAAATAGTAGAGATTTAATAAAGACTAAAAGTGTTCTGTTTATAATTTTTCAAGGGTTATCTTACAACCAACTGAACGATAAGTAATTCTAATTTGTGTTAATATATCCCGCAGTAATTTCAACAGAGGAGATTACTTGAACTTAAAAAAAAAAAATCTGTTTTGTCTCATGCAGATATGATTTTAGTAAAATATTCGCTACTTCTCGTATGAAGAGCGGGTGCGCAGCTATTTTAAAACAAACGGCTGTCCATTTCATGTAGTGTCTGAGGTATTTATTGCTACAACTTGAACAGTATGATGTAGAACTACAGTATGATGTAGAAATAACACATTTTGAAAGTCGGGAGTTCTCTGCAAACCGTTAAGCTTTTCACTTTTCTGATTGCGAATGACACTGACGTAGTTTTTTGAGTCATTATATTGCAATGATGCCAGGTTAATACTCATGACGCAAACTTTACATCAAGAGTCAAATAATTTTGCTTTTATTTGAGATTCCACATCACTGGAATTAATTGAAATTACTCATGTTAGGAAAATTTTCGTTTACTACAGTGCGAAGAACGGGCACGCGCAGCTAGTAAATAAAAATAAATACTATATTTTCGGTGTGACATTATATATATATGTATTAAATCTCAATTTCTTTTACTTCAAATGCCGATATATGCTGATATAGTTATTAATATATCTACTAATGTGGCTATATGTAAGTAATTGTTATTATTAATATTAATTTTCAATAAAATCCCAATAATAAGTTAGTATAAAGTGGTAACGAAATCGCAGTCCTTAATTTTGCGAGACTCGCGAGACGTCTCGCGTCTCGCGCGAGACGAGACAGCAATTTCTTTGCGAGACGCGAGACGAGACACAGTGTTTGCGAGACGAGACGAGACGCGAGACGAGACAGAGGTTTACCACTGCGAGACGAGACGAGACAGCCCCGATTCTCGTCTCGCACGTCTCGCGTCCATCCCTAATGTTACCAAATAGATAAAAGTGAGGCATGCACCACTTCAACTAAGCACAGTTATACTTGTTTGAAGAAAAATTATTGCTTTTATTTTTCTATAAAATATCTATTATATGTACTATATCAAATTAAGTTTTTTCGAATTGAAACGCAAACCCATCTATTTGAACTTTTAACATCTTAAATAAAACATGGTTATTGCCTGAGAATAAATATTTTGCTGTTTAAAATTACATAAAATAATTAGACTTTATTTCCATTTTCAATTGTTTTTCAAAAGTATTAATTACATAGGGGTCTAATATTGCACCAGTCGGTTAACGCGGGGCCATCGCTAAGCAACGGGCCTGCTTATGAGTTGCCATCGCTAAAAATGAGTTTATCATTGAGGCCTGTTTTCCAGTCACAGTATTCTATTTTATTATTCTAAGTATTATACATGTTATATTATTTTATTATTTTAAAACAATTTTTTCATACTTTTGTCGTACTAAAGAACTTTAGATGTAGGTAATCGATTTGTGAATCTTGCGCCATTTTCTTTCATGAAAATTTATCCTAAAATTCGAACATTTTGCTCTGAATGTAAAGGTAAGTGAACGCTTATAATGCAGTTAGAAATTCAAAAAATATGTATGTAAGTCATGTTTAGTGAATAATTACTCATGTGTTATTTATAAATAAATTATTTTAATCAGAAATCGTATTACTTGAGTAGTTTTTATTCTTGTAAATAAGCATGAGGTTGTGATACTATTAAGACAATTTAATTTTTCCAGTTGAAAATGTTATTTACCAGTTATATATGCCTTGATTATGTGATTAAAACTTACATCTGGTACAGTGCAGAAATACAGTAAATTATAAATTATTGATTTTTGCCCGTTTATACAGAAACTTCAAATGTAGTTAATATTTTGTACAAGCGTATTACGCTTGCTCAATTCCTAAGTTCGATTGAGAAAGCGACAAAAGAATAATATATACTACATGAAATGTCTTTATTAAAGAATAATTAATTTAGGGATCGCGCTATAGAGCGTATTTTGTCAATTTTCTCCAATATACAGGATATCCCGAAAACACTGAAATGCGCTTTAATACATCATTTGTTAAAGATTAATCTTGAATTGTTCAAAATAACGTAGGAAATACGACTACGTTCGTGAAATATTCATTATAAAAATGTCTTTCTCATTTGTGTATTTAGTTATTTTAAAGTATATTAAATATCCACTTGTGAAACTACACTGTAAAAAATAAAAATAAATTTACGAGAATTTACCGCTCATTTTTTAGGGGAAATCTCGTTTTCGTAAATGAAGAAGAAACCCTCGTAAATCTACATTTTGAATATGAAGAAGCCCTTTTCTTACTGAAATCGCGACTGCTCCTTTAAATTACGGTAGAGTCTCGCTAATCTATGACGTCCGTGCCCAAATGTGACGTAGGACCGGAAATTTCCCGACCGAAGATGCACACAATCGAAGCGAAGCTACTATGACTTGTTAATCGAGTCGGGTGCGAGTCATCAAAGCGCGCGATTGGGATGAAGTAAAAGACAACATGATTTGGATTTGATTTCGATGCAAGATGCAAGACGAGCCAAAAGTGTATAATTTTCCGATTGTAATGAGGTAAGTGACTTGTTTCATTATTTCAATGTTGTAAATGTATTAAATACTTTAAGGAAATTAGCATACTTTTTCCCCAAACATTGAATGAAATCCTAAGCGTAAGCCTACCCGGTCGTTCTACGAACAAGAACATGCTATCGAACGAGGCCGGATACAACTGATTACAACGGCCCGAGAAATAAATGTAAACCGCAGACCACTTACATTTTATTCTGAACAAACATTCACATTGTATTTTACATTATTTAATAGAAAGAAAAAATGAGGGAAATTTCGTTAGCAGGTGTCCTAGTCCTCGCCAGTGCCGATCTGTCGCTAAGTTTGGAGTTCGGTCGATAGTTTGTTTACTTTCTACAATTTCCTGATCTTAAAAGAAGCTGAGACATTAATTGAAATGTTAATCATAGAAAAAAATTTTGAACTATTTATGTACAGGTATACAAGCATTTATTTTTGAAAGCTCATATAAAGAGTGTCTTTCTATTTGATTATATAACAGGCTTATATGTATACTTTGTAACTATGTGGTTATATTAAACTATGGAAATCTTTTTGCATAATTTTAATACAATATCTTAAAAATGATGTTCTTCATCTGAGCATTTGTAATTTTCGAAACAGTTCTGTCTCTATTTTAAGTTACAAATTCACTGTCATAAAAAACAAGTAAAAAAGGTAAACATGCTTGTGAATAATACCATAAGCAGGTGTCGGTTGAGTTGGCGACTTTTTTTTGTCGCCAACGTCTAACCTTGGCAACTTCTCTTTCGTGCCAAACAAAACATAAACATGCATAGACACATAAGCAACAAAATAAGCCCAGAACTACAATGCACTTATCTAAACACATTAAAACATTTGTACACATTTCAAATGCAATTATAAAGAAAATGTACATAAACAAAGCACTAGCTCTGGGTACGTTAAAAAATAAACCATAACCTTCAAAATATGCAAAATACTAAAATATGTTTCTGCACATACTTATACAGAGAAATTTCCGCTAAAATGTTAAAATCAGTTTACAATTTTTTGAAAAACACTCAAATAAACCGATTACCCCCCCCCCAAAAAAACTCAAAAATACTTATATATTCAATCATATTTAATCTGAATAGTGCACGTGAAATATACTGCAAATATTTTCATAAATTGTTAAAAACACTGTATAAATAACAGAAAACCACTATAATAAACAGACTACCTCCTCCCACTGTGATTTTTGGATTTAATACCTTCAAAACACACAAAATTTACACTATTATTCAGTATAGAATCAGATCTGATCAAACAATTCAAAAATCCTAACATATTTATTCATATTAAAACTAAAAATTATATGGGAATTCTTTAAATCAGGAGCAAACCCATATAAAAAATAAAATTAAACATCCTTCTTAAAACCTTAAAATTTTTTATTTTTTCATCCCAATTCATAAAAAATAACACAACATACTAAAAACCTTACATAATTATGAAAACACAAGACCATAAATATTTTTAACTATACACCAGTGTACCGTAAAGCAAAGCATAAACATTTCAATAAATAAAAGCTCCACATACCTCAAATTTTATTCATTAACAGCGGGAGTTTGTCACAAATGAATCCATCACAAGCATTCAAATAAGCATAATAACTGTAGCTCAACACATGCTAGATACATATTCTGTACAACTCGCAACAAACTTTTGTCGAAAATCACTCGATAAAGAATTAAGAAACAACTCATCGTAAAATGAACCGATTTCATTAGAGCTCATACAAGCAGAGGACCAGACGACACGACTTCTATTCACGGCGAATTCAAGTTCAGTTACTTTGCTGTTAAATTCCTTGAAATTCGTTCAACCAGTCACATAATTCCTTCAAAAAGCATATTTTCTCATGACATCATAAAACTATACAACCCCGCCAAAGGGTTGCTGAATAGCTAATCTAAGGGATAAAGCAAACATGATATTTGCTTTATCCCTGAATATAGTGTAAACAAAATCCTTTTGCTCAGCAGAATATGTTGTCAAAATGTCAAATGATCTCTTTATCTGTGTTCATTACTGTTAAAAATTTAGCACATAACTCATTTCTTTTAAGAATAGGCCCCCAGGCCCCCTCCCTCCCCCCCCAAAAAAAAATCTAGAGAGTTTAAGAAAAACCAGGCATTTATCAATCTGAAAGTAAATTAAGATTAATAATCCCGTTTCGGTTTACATTAACATTGCCAACTTTGCAATTTATTTATTATTATTAAATTTAACATAAAAAAGTTCAAACAACTTTTGATTCTTATTCCTGATCTTCATTATAATCATGCAGGGACTGGTGTGCTATCGACTGACATTCCTATGGTCGCATTTTAAGGAGTTGTGGAGAGTCGACTGAATGATTAATTCAAATGGATCTACATCGACTGCTGAAATTATACAAAGGTATTTTTTTAATTCAATTATTAACAGCAATTTGGTTGCCACAACAGTTGTTGCCAAAAAATTCTCTGTAATGCTATCAGCTAATGCTATAATCGTAATTAAAATATCCATTTGTTGAAATTTAGCATTATACAATATTGATACAATCCATCCCAAAGTGATTCTGAAACAGAATCTAAGAAAAAATATTCCTTGACGAAGGGTTTTAAAATTGGGGAGAATTACATTAGTTTTCTTTCAAAAAAATCTTTTATTTCCGAACAAGAAATTGCATTTTTGCTCAGTTATCAAGATAAAATTTCTGAGAACAAATGTAAAAATTTAAAACAAACCACTATTACATCAGTGGTTAAATAATTTAAAGAATAATCAATTATGAATTTTCATTTGCATTTGAAATATTTTATTTTACATAAGTTAATAGTCTTACTCGGAAGTATTTCCAATACTTAGTTAAAAACAGTTAAAATCCGTTTAAAATATTAAAAACATGGCACACAAAGTGTTTTGTCAAGTGCAAATTTGTTTATTCAGGGCCAGACAATAACATTTTTGTGCCCAGTGCACTTTTAAAACTTTGTGCCCCTACATATAGCTAGTTCAATTTTTGTGCCCCTATACATAGCTCTAAACTCAATTTTTTGGCCTGCTTCTGCACGTGTACCCAGGGCATGGACCCAAATGCCTGTGCAATAATCAGGGTGTGCATTTATTCAGAACAAGCACAGTAAATTTATGACACTGTTTTTTGATATATCTTTAATATATTTGCATAGTTACAGTTGTAGCTTATTATTATTATTTTGTATTTTAAGCCACTTATTGAACCAAAATTAATCTTGGAAATTTTGAACAAAATATGCAGTTTGTTCTGACTAAAATTGTCCAAAAGTTTACTCAAGTGCTAAAGTAAAAAAATGAGGAAATTTGTAATAAGCAATTTTATTTCAAAAAATAGATTTACACTATTTTAGGACAGAATTTTAGGTTTTTGACACTTATTGTCAAAAACTATGTCAAAAAGGGGTTTTTGACATGATAGTTAAAACCCGACAAAACCATCAATTGCAGATGCGGATCCAAGGGGAGGGTGGTGGGGGCAATTGCCCCCTCCTGGGCGAAGTCCCAAACTCTGTTATAATAACTTAAAATATATTATGAAGGTATAATGAAAATTAAGTAGCCTTTTCCTAAGGGGTGTATGGCGGGTACTACTCCCTGTCCTTTTTAATCAGAGCTCATATATAGATTTTATTAATAATATAATTAATTACATTAATTGGTACATTTAATTATATTACTTATAAAATGATTTTGCGCATTCTACCCCCTTTTTTCAGGTGCAAAATCGTCCCCTCCTTGAGTGATTTCTGGATCCGCCCCTGATCAGTTGTCAAAAACTTGCCAACCCTGAGATCCTCGCCAATTCTGAAGATGGCTGCGGGCTGAGCAGCCGAACGCGCTTGAAAAAACACTTGGTGTGTTATGTTTTCAATATTTTAAACTGATTTTAGTGGCTTTTAACTGTTTTTAACTAAGTATGGTATTTTACATTTTTTAAATAAATATGAATTTTATTGCTATACGCATATGTATTATTTGAGTATGTTTAAATTATTTACTTTCAAACATTGATAAAAGTTGAGTTACTATTGAAAAAAATACTTTTATCTTAAAATTTTTTAGAAATCATCTTTTTATTTTAATATCTATTTATGAATGATCATCAACTCAATCTAAATCTGCAAAAGAAAAATGTAAACAAAGACAATGGCCTATAATCTTCACAACCTTTTCAGGCGTGGATCCAAGGGGAGGGCGGTGGGGGGCGATCGCCCCCTCCTGGGCAAAGTCCAAAAATCTGTTATAATCTGTTAAAATATATTATGAAAGAATGAAAGTATAATGAACATTATGCAGCCTTTTTCTAAGGGGTGTATTGCGGGTACAACTCCCTATCTGTTTAATCATCGCTTATATATAGATTTTATCAGTAAAATAATTAATTACATTAATTGGTATAATTGATTATACTAATTAACTATAAAATGATTTTGCACATTCTACCCTCCTGTTTCAGGTACAAAATTGCCCTTCCTTGAGTAATTTCTGGATCCGCCCCTGAACCTTTTGGCAAAACTTTTGCAGATTTGAGGGAGTTGACTATTTTTTTATTAAAAGTTTTTTTTTTTTAATGTGTGTGCGCGTGTGTTTAAGACCTTGAGTATTTGTTATTCTTTAGATCGTTAGCATGTATGCTTTGTAAAGTATTATTTCATTAATTAATTCAAAATAATTTCACATAAATGACAAAATTTTCATGGTAAAATATAATACATGTTTTTTACAGAAAATGTAGCAGAAACAACACATCTTTATTAGATTTTAAATTTTGTAGACATTAAAAAAGAACTTAATACAAAGGCAAATTGTTTGTCTTGATGCCAAAGTTTGATAGTTATATTTGCAAAACATTTCATATTCAAAATTAATGTTGATATTCCTAGGTGTCGAAAAAATTTGTAAAATATTAGGTGCCAGGAAAAGATTTTTAGGAGCTTCATATATGTTCAATAATATTGATTTAAAATAAAGCTAGTTGCTAAGGGATATTTTTTGGTCATCTGTGCGACCTGGTGCCCGGGTTTTTTCGAACCCTGGATATTCCAAAATTTCATTGCTTAAGTTTTGAGAAACTAAGATTTTAGTGAAAAATATCTTGTGTTATAATTAGGGTGTATGTACACTATGGGGTCGTCCACAAATGTTAAGCCTGGTAAATTAACCTCAGGATTTTTCAACTTGTCCCAAATTGTAATCTTCTTATCCCAACTAATCAACTTATCCCGAAAAGAATTCGGGACAAAATTTTAGTTATAACATTTATTTTTTCCCATTTTTTAAAAAATCAATCATATTTCACTCATTTCATTTCATGAATGCTTAGCTTATATTTATTTAACTAAGCATCCTTAATTGGGGTAAGCTTTAAATTTATAAAATGTCCCCAAATTTTTTTTGAATTTGGGGCAGGGGCACCACAAGATTTGTCTCTGCAGTTCTTTCTTCAAAAATCTGGTCACCAGCCACCCGGGTGGTGTAGTGGCTAGCGCACTATTCTACCACCCTTTTGCGTCTGGGTTCTATTCTCAGCTTGGGATTGGTTGTTTGTGATCACCCTAATATTGTACTGTAAAAAAATAATGTAAACTTTAAAATAAATAAAGAACTTGTAATTAGGACGAACTGAGTTTGTGACAAGAAAAGCGACAGAGAGTTACAGTAAATGTGACAGCACATATTTTGGTCAAAATAAAGCATTTTAAATTTAAAAAGTTATTTCGAACAAGCAGAATTTGAAGGTATTTTTTTTAATAGTGGTGTGATTTTTCATGCGACAAATGAGATGGCAATTCCATTCTAGTTAAATCAATAGTAAGGTTTGTTTTTGTTTCTATTTTTGTTCCGGAGTATGGCGAATTGTGATACTTTCTGATAAAGGGGAGAGAGTATCAAAATTATTGAAGAAGTGTAAGAAATCAAATAGAATATCTCCGGTAGCAGAAACCGTGCGACATGGTGACGCCTGTCGCAGATTCTTGAGGTCTGCAGACTATTTCAAGAGTTCATATCGAACGATATCGCCGTCGACTGCACACAGTGATTTTATATCAAATCTTTCTCCATCCTTTTTTGTGAATAATCGTATTTTTGTTCATTGCAAGCCATTATTCTAGTTTTTGTATCAACATTTAAAATTACTACATATTTTTGATAAATAATGAGTGTTTTGCCAAAATATTTCTTAATCTTTTGGGTGAGTTTTTATTTTTCAACCAAATTTCGAAAATTTGTTGCATTAAAATATAAAACGTGTTTATAAAATTCATTAAAATGTTGTTTGAAAAAAGTGAATTGGCAGAAGAGATTTGTTGGCCAGTACTTCACAGAAAATGAGATCCTATTGAAAAAAAAGGTTGTTTCTTGAGTTGGCTAATAACCGTGTAAAAGTTTTTTGAAATTTGTCAATATCTTCAGGTGTCGCCAGCGGCTTTTAAATCAGAAATTTTGGGCCAAAATAGATTTTTCCCGAAAACACAATTATTCTTGCAAATTTTCAAAATCAATATCAGCCAAGTGCAAAAACATTGTTTCTTGGGTTGGTTAATAAGTGGTACATTTTTTTTGAAGTTGGACAGTATTTTCTAGTAGTGCCAGCACCTTTAAAATAGGGTATTTTGACAAAGAAAAAAATCGTTAACAGCTGTGAGGTAAAGTTGCTTTTCATCTTTAGAGTCAATCAAGTAAAGAACATTTCAGCACTCAGAACATTGCTGATATTGATTTCAAAAATTGTGTGTTTATTTATTTTTTTTGGTGTGGGGGGGTCTATTTGGACTCAAATTTTCAATTTCAAAGATTCCATTGACACCTGGAGATATTGTCAGATTTTAAAAATATTTTATGCTATTATTAACCTACCCAAGAGACAAATTTTCTTCACTCGGCTGATATCAATTTCAAAAATCTGCAAAAATTGCGTTTTGGCAGGAATTTGGATTTGTCTACTTTGAACCAAATTCCTCATTTTAAAGATGCTGGTGCCACCTAAAGATTCCTCCGATTTCGAAAAAGTTTTTCATGGTTGGTTACTAACCAACCCCAGGAACAGCTTTTCTGCCTTCGGCACTTATCAATTTCAAAAATTGGTGCAGTTTCAGCCTGCCCTAATGTTAGGGTGTCCCAAAAACTCTGGCCTTAGCTTTTATTAATATTGATCATATACTATACATTTCGAAGTTACATTAAAAAAAAGTTTAGATATCAGTTAACTTTCCTTAATTCAAATTCATTTAATTAATTCAAAAAATATTCAAGATTAAATCTAAATATATCAATGTAACATTTAACTTTTTATATGACACCATATGTTAATGAGGTGGTATGTGTAGAACTTGAACATTTTATCTTAAAAGTGTCAGAAACATGAAAATAATTATATACTGACTACAACCATTTTTATAACTTTTAAGGACTCATAATACATGTTGTATTATTAAAAAATTAACCTCTTTATATTTCTGCGGGAGTATTGCAGGCTGACGTTCTTGGTCTTACTGATTGTCTTACGATAAATATTGGAAAAGACTACCGTGGTAAGTTGATTCTGATTTTTAGTGACTGTCAAGCAGCCTTAAAGGCTCTTACCTCTTTTCAAGTTAAATTAAGGATTGGTCTGGAATGTACAAAACCTCCTAAGAGAACTAGAAATAGAGTAACTCTTTTATAGGTACAAGGACGTAAGAGAATTGAAGATACAATCAACTCCGGTTATAGTGAATCTCTGGACACTGGAAAATTTCATTCACTAAAACCAATGTTTTCCCATGCTGAACAAGGCACCTTACCTAAAAAATAGTACTTTATACAAATACTAAATGTTTATTAAGTAAATCAAACACAATGGATCACATTTATGGTTCTAGGACTATTGTTAACTAAAATGAGCACAATTAATTATATTTAATAATGGTCATTCCATTCAGTTGGCAAAAAGTGCTGTCACTTTTAATCTGTGGTATTGCATTGAGAATGGAAAATGACAGCTTCCAAGATCGAGTGAAATTTCGTCTTTTGGTTCCCTTTCAAAACTACTCTGCTTTTCTTAATATGTTTAAAGACTAGAATGCCTTACAGGAATGAAAAAAAATATGACCCCTCGCCCCCTCTTGCTCCTTTCTCTTCTTTAGTATAAGTATGTTGGACCAGACACGGACAATTTGCCTGCATTTGCGGACAGGTGGTTGATAATTTTTCTCTCTACTCGAACACGAGACACTTTTTATAGGAATCACCTCTGCCGTGCAAAAATTTTTAAGTTCACTAAAACCGAAAAATGCTATGTGCATTTCCTAAGTACGTTAATCGGGACTAATAAGATGCATTCACTATGTCTGAAGTTGACTGTAATGAAAAGATAGATGAACTGGCTAAAGAAAGTCGTCTTTTAATCCTATTGGTGTAAAACCTTTTTGTAGAATAGATGTGAAAACCATGAAAGGTAGGGATGGACGCGAGACGACTTTTTGCGAGACGAGACAGAGATTTACAGCTTTTTTGCGAGACGAGACAAACATTTTTATCATTATAATATAGGGATTTTTGCGAGAAGACACAAGCTTTTCGGCTGTTTTGCGAGACGCGAGACACCAATTTTTCGTCTCGCGTCTATCCCTAATGAAAGGCATCCCCCTTAAATAGAAAGACAAGAGACTAATAAAACTTGGTGTAATTTTTCTGGACAAAAATACACTAAAAGCATAATCCGCCCAAACTCTAGACTATTAGATTGGTAGCTGGACAGTATGTCGGAAGCTGGGACCTTCATGCTTCAGCCATCTGCTATAATCAGTAGTTATTGACTTGACCATAGTGGGGTAACAAATGCAGGGTTTCTAAAGATCTGAGAAGTCAGGAAAATGAGTTTTGGTCAAGGATTTTGGGGAAAAAAGTCGGGAAAATTGAAATAAATTGAAGAAGGGTCAAGAAAATATTTATCATTTGAACCTAATTCTAAAAATTGTTTTATTTTCATTTTCTTATTTAACCTTATAACATACCTGCCGACTCTACTGGATTTGGGGGGTTTCTACTGGTCTCCTGATTTTACATTAAAATATCCTGGTTTTTTGACGTTTTGAAGCTTTTAATAATCGGCACATTTATTTCCTTAGCAGTTCTGAAAGATTACCGCTTTCAGGGTATATTCATTCAATATACCATGGTATTTTGGTCCAGTAATAAAGAGAGGTCCAGACTCAATTGTGCCCACAAATGAGTGTGCTCACTCATTTGTGAAGAATTCTTGGAAATTTCAAAATTAGATGAGAGATCTTTTAGTTGTAACATTTGTGAGTTCAAAGCCCCAAAATTTTACAACTTTTTAAAATTTTTTTGTACATTTAAGAAAATACTTTTGTGGGGACCTAAAAAAACATTGAAGTTTTGTTTATTTCATGTAAAAAGAATTCTTTCTGAGCTCTTTTACTAATTCTATTTTTAACATCATGACCTTATGTGATACTAAAATTTCAAACATAAATGTTTATTTAAAAAAAAAAGGAAAAGTGTTAATTTTAAACACCAAAGCAGTGTGTCAAGTCAACTTACATTTAAAAAATGATGCATAAAATAGATGGTGAAATTTACTGGGTGAAAAAATGTCGAAGCATGTTTTGTAGTGCAGATAAGTAATTATAACTTTAAGATAGTGATACCACATAGATCTACTGGATTTTTTTCATGTGATGTTGGCAGGTATGTTATAAATTTTAAAATGTATCCTTTATGAACATATTTTAGTTGAAATATGCTTAGGTTTATACTGAATTATTATCGAACATGGTTTTTGTTAGAGTCCAGGAATGTCAAATAAAATTCTTGTATATATTAATTTTATTATTATTATTATTATTTGTAGAAAAAATGCAAAAAATATATAAAGTTATTAAAAAAAGGAAGTAATATTAAAAATAAGAATGTGAAATTGTTGAAAGCACACTAGATAAAAAGTCAGGGAAGATCATGATAAATGTCAGGAAAAGTCGGGGAAGCAAAAGCTGTGAAATCTGTAGAAGCACTGAAATGTTGTTAGCAAAACTTTCAGAAACTGCAGATGCATTTTCTGACTCCACCACTGAAATTCCTGTGGGACAATCTCTCAAATAAATTATATGGTTAATAAATTCTCAAAACTGTTATGCCCGTGATACTAATAAAATTAGATATGTTTGCTGTGTCATATACTGTGCTGTAATACAAATAAAGTAATTAGGAAAATAATTTTTAAAATATAATTTTAATTATGAGCACTCATTCTACATTTTCCTATTTTAAAAGAAAAATATGACTGCTTTTTGATGTTATTGCTAAAGGATTTTCAAATGTTCTTGAAAAATTTATGTTGATGGAAAGAGCTTGAATTTTTTTTTATTTTTTTTTTTTTTCGATATAAAGCATACCAAACAAAGCTGGGCCCAGTATGAGCTGAATATTAATATTTATCATAGTTGCAGGGTTAGCAGAGGATGACTAAAATCCATATATAAATTTCTTGTAAGCATTCATAATACTTTGTATAATTATTATTTTTTTTTTTAACAGGATGTTCCTTGGAATAAATCTTGAGAAAGGGACCAAATAGAGGAAATATCTATATGTAAACCCTGACGTTGGCAAATAAATCATTTTGTAATTTTTTGAAGTAAATATGCATTTTGATGTTGAATATATGTTATAGAAATTAAAATTTTGCATTCAGTATATATTGTGTATGTGTTTTTGTTGCTGTGTGTGTATGTGTAAGCACTTGATTAGAAATTAATTCATTGTAAAATTTAAGTTTTTTTCTCATTACTGTTATTGTATTCAGTGCAATAAAATAAATAACAATGAAGCAATTTTAACAATTGAAAGCAAAAATCCACTTATTTATATACATTACTTTTATATTGTGGTTAAAAGGAAGCATAATGATAAGAAGTTATCGATTGCCTCAGATCAATGTTGAAATAATTTTTCCCCCTTCATAAGTAGAAAATATATTTAAAAAAATTCGATTATAAAAATCTAAGCTTATTATTGTTTTATTTCTTAGTTTTTACAGTTTTCATCTCAATTTTCAAAATTCCTTAATTTTTGTCCCCCCCTTCTATTGGAATATACTATTAATGTTTTAGCATTGGAGTGTACAACTATTGTGTTGTAGATTTCCCTGCATAATAGTCACACCTAGACTTTCACCATGAAAAATTAGAAAACAGAAGTCGTGACTATTATGCAAGTAAACACGGTACTCCTCTTCAATTAAATAATATGAGGCCATACTTTTATCAGTAATGTGGGTATGTCTTTTCTGATTTTGAAGAAGTGAATAGTTTAGTTTTAGATAAAATTTTGCTTTTTTTATTTGCAAATAATATTTGCATTTATAAATTTTAACCTCTGTACTACCATTCGCTTTATTAGAGTAAACATTGTTATAGACTGTCAGTTTAAAAAGTGATTTATGCTGTTGACTTCTTCAAATTGCATTGATTAAACAAAATACTCTTTGGACACACACACACACAAAAAAAAAATTAAAAAGTGGAGTCCTGCTTTTTCAAACAGAGTTCAGAAAAAATAAGGATTTTTTTAAACCTGAAAACACAGGAGCAATTAAAAAGACGTTTGTGGGGAAAACCTGTCCTGAAGGCAGATTAAAATGAAAGCTGGTCACTTAAGAGTACAGGCCGGCTCCATTTATACAATCCCTGCACTTAATTTATGCCTTAACAAGTCAACTTATTGATATTTATGAAACTGCCTATTCTGAATTCCCGCTAAAACGAAGTGTTTGTCTCAATTTGTTCCGAATTGCGGGACTCTACTGTACTGCTATATGCAGGTTTATTGTTATACACAGGTATCATTATACAAAGGTTTCACTGCAGTCCATGCAGCAGTGAAATTATATTAAAAAGAGACTCAGTACCAAAAACCAAGTTACACTAGCCAAAGGATGCACAACCTTTCTTAGAGGATAGTCAGTGCCTGTCACAGAAATGTCAAGGGTCTGTATTTGGTAAATAATAATTGTTTACATTTTAAATCTTGAAGAAAAGGTCTGTCAAAAGTATTTATCAAGACACTTATTAACGAGTAAAATTGAGTGGTTATGTATTTAACATTAAAAATTCTAGTTTAATTGCCTGTGCAATCCCCATTTTTTATTAAAAGCCTCAATCTTCAGTGAAATTTATGAAGAATTTCAGCCTTGCCGTGCCACAATTAACTATTGAGGATTACATATTTAAAAAAAAGAAAAAACTTGTAAAGTTTGAAATAATACACACAAACAAAAAAAAACTAATAATCACTTGTATTTGGGTTAATCCTGGTCCAGACCAAAGGGCAGTCCTCAATATAGGTTAGTAAAAAATGTATGTTGCAGGTCATCCAAAAAGTTTGCCTTTCTTAGTTTGCAGAAACATAATCAAATTTTCTGTTTGTGTGTCGGTTGATGTTTTTGGCAGGTAATAAGGGTGAACCTTTTGTATGACCTGAAACATAAGTTTTGTACTATTTTGTATTGAGGGCTTTTCGTATGGCAATGCCTTTGTTGTACGAAAAATTTGGCCTCGAACAGATTATGCCCCAATATGAACTGATCATCATAATAGCAATTTTACGAATAGACAGTCAATTTAACATTGAATAATAATTAAAGAATAAGGTCTAAATACTTAATAATAAAAAAACTACCTTAAACACCTATAAGATTAAAATATTGTGCAGAAGTGCTTTTCAATCATATGTGATCATAGTTGTCTCCTGCCCATAGAACTTAGAAGGTAGTTTTTATCATTAAATGATATAATGTTTTCTTGGCTGTAGCTGGAGTGTATTTTTATAATAAATGCCCGACAGCCTATACTCGTGAAACCTTCATAAATTTACGGTAAATCCTCAACAACGTATAGTGTAAGGCATTCATAAAATTTCGGTCAGTACTCGACAAACTAGTGTGAGACATTCATAAAATTACTGTCAATACTCGACGACCTATGTCATAATTCATTGTCAAATTACGATCAAATCTCGACAAACTATAGTGTGAGACATTCATAAAATTACGGTCAATACTCGACAACCTACATAGTAATCTATTGTCAAATTACGGTCAATACTCGACAACCTATGTTGTAATGCATTATCAAATTACGGTCAAATCTCGATAACCTATGAATGTCTGACACAATCAAATTACGGTCAACACTCGATTACTTATGGGTATTGTGATTTTGCGGGCGCACGTAGTTTGACGAGATTCTCTTGGAATTTTTTGCTGCCGAGAATTGCCCGTAATCTAACTGTATTTTTTTTCACAATGTAAAATAAGCAATCGTGAATCATGAGAGTAAGCGCTTTGTTTTTCCATCAAATTATATGCATCTATTTTCATTATGTAAATATGTATCATAGCAAACAAATTAATCATGAGTTCGTACTTGAATTAGTAACACAATTACTACTTAAAACTACTTTAAATAACGTTTGAAAGCACTGGGAAGCTTAAGAAATGCCTGATGTATACGTGAAGACTCGAGCATCCGTAGGCCTCTTTGGATGGCTCATCAAAATACACGCGCAGGCCCGTTACTAATTGCGAAGGCCCCGGTTAACGTAACGTTTTGTTGCGTGACGTCACACGGAACTCATCCGAGGAACAACATCCAATCAAATTTCCTAGCAGGGTTTCGGTGACGTCCATTTGACGTCACGCAACCGAAACCGAACATCTGTGCGAGTAGATTCAGTTTCACAATCACAAATTTGGTTTTCTCTTTTAAATTTTTTTAGTGGCATCATCCTGTGTAAACGTGTTTTCCTCTTTCCTTGCGTTTGTTTTGTTAACAATTCGATTTTTTTGTTTTGTTTTGCTCTCTCTACATTAATAATGGGTGATGCAAACGTACCGAGAAAAAGGTTAGGTATAACAGATATCTATGTACGGATGAACTTATACCTAAAAGAACTTTAATTCGCAGACGTAAAGAACTGAAAATGGAACCTTTCCCAAATGGCAGCGAAACAGTTAGCACTGTCAGTATACCTGTAGCTTCTGTAGAAGAAGATCCGGGTTTTCTGGATGATGATCATCTAACAGATTTTGAAGATTTGAAGATAATTTATCATTTAACAGTAACAACAGTTTCTCAAATTCGTCATCGGATGATGAATGTGATAAATCAGAGGAACATTATTCTCCAAGATATGATAAATCAAGCATAGATATAGAAAATCCAGATGAACCTTTCTACCCTGAAGCCAAAGTTTCTAACGTTGAAGCATTCAATTTAATATTATCATTTATCATAAGGTTTAATTTATCCAAAACTTGCATGGATTGCAAATTAGCTGATTTAGAAAAGCCGGATGAGTGTTTATTTTGTAAAGAAGCTTTTGATCCTAATTCAAATATGAAATCGGGGCAATTTTTTCTGTATATGCCCATAAAGGAACAAATTAAATTTAAACTTCAAAACAATAATATTATGTCAGATATTCTAAAATATAAAACAGATTTTGATAGTGCTTTGGATGAAAACTACAAAGATATCTTAGATGGTAAGCTTTATTCTTCAGTGCCAGGTTTAAAGAGTCCAAATAACATTTCTATCCAGTTTAATATAGACGGCATTCCTATGCATAAGAAGGCTCAGTACAACATATGGCCAATACAATGTATGATAAATGAATTGCCACTAACAAAAAGAAAGGACAATATTATGGTTTGTGGATTATGGTTTGGAAGAGATAAACTATTAATGAATGACAATTTTTTAAAACCCTTTGTGACAGAAATGATAGAATTGTCCAGCGATGGCATAACTTGGACAGATGGATCTACTTCCATTAATACTAAAGTGTTTCCAATACTATGTACATGCGATGCTCCTGCCAGGGCTTTAGTTCAGAATTTCATGCAGTTTAATGGCAAATTCGGTTGTGGATTTTGTGAACACAAGGGCATGCATGTTGAGAAAGGTAGAGGGTTTTGTCGTGTTTACGACTATAGAGAAAATGTAGTTGTGCCATTACGAACATTAGAAAGCACCATAACATATGCAAAACAATCTATCACTAAGCAAGTAAGTGTCAATGGCATTAAAGGACCTTCAGAACTTAAAGTTATATCCATATTTTAATATAATTGACAGCTTTGTGCCAGATTATATGCATTCCGTACTGTTAGGTGTTACACGGCACATTGCTAACCTGTTGCTTGGGACATCCAACTAAATCTATTCTCTCAATAAATCGAACATTAGGACTCTAAACAGTCGCATTAAGCAATTGAAGCAGACTCATGAAATGATAAGAAAGTTGCGGTCTACTAATGATATCGCATTTTGGAAAGCATCAGAATGGAGGGTATTTCTTTTAACATCGCCAGTTTTATTACTAAATATACTACATAATACTGTCTATAAACATTGGTTATTACTTGTATATGGTGTTAAACTTCTTATTGGGATAAATATTAGTGAAGAAGAAATTTTATGTGCAGAAACAGCATTTAGGAAGTTTGTTGCCGGAGTTCCTGACATTTATGGAATTACGGAACAAACTTAACAACATTCATTTACTTCTGCATTTACCAAATGCAGTGAAATCGTGGGGACCTCTTTGGGCTACTTCATGCTTTGTATTTGAAGATTCGTTGGGGAAATTTAAAAAAAACTTTTCATGGTACAAAAGGAATATCATTACAAATAGTATCGTCTTATTTGAATAAAACATTCCTACAAATGATTATTGCTGAAGACAATAATATAAAAAATGATAACGTAAAGTACTTTGTTCAAAACATGAAGCGTGGTCATGCATTGACAAAAAAAAAAATCTGACTTTAAATGGATACATTTTATTTGGTAGGGGGGAAAATGTAAAATTACCAAGGATAAAGAAGCGCCTACTTGAAGAGACTTTCCCTAATTACTCAGAGTCATCATTGGCACTCAGTTTCAGTAGAGCACTGTTTACAAAGACCGTGTACAGCACAAAGAATTACTGCCAGCCTTTTCAAAATGCAGATTATCTTGTATCTGTTCAATTAAGGACCAATACGTGTGTCGAAATAGAAAACATAATAGTTGTTGAAAATGAAGTAGTTTTTATCGTTCAGAAACTTGCAACAAAGTATCTTAAGAAAACGGATAGTGATTTAGGAAACTTGTGTAAAGATATATTGGAAGTTACTGATGATGGACCGTCTGATATTTTAATGATTAGACCTAAAGATATTATATATAAATATATTTCTCTTCAAATTTCTGAAAATGATTCCAAGTATTTTATTCCATTAATAAATAATGCTGAGCAGTAATTTATTTTTTTAGCTGCATTTACTCTAATTTTATTTTTAATTGCATAATAATAAATAATTTAATGTTCTACTTGTCATTCTTTTATTTTCATACTTGTTCTAGAAACAATTTATTTCTATTTTTATATCTGTTACAGTGGAACCCCGATCTATCGTTCCCGTATTGATCGTTTTACTTCTATGGTCCCTGGACAAGTTGTATTTAAATAACGTTAATGAAACCCGCATTTATCGTTAGTCAAAAAATGTTTTTCCCGCGTTCATCGTTGTAAAATATTTCGCCTGACCGAAATTAAACCGAAATTCAGATGGATCCATATGGTATACAAATTTATTTATTTTCTGGTATGATTTCTTGGGTTGATGACGGTGAAGATGAAGAGTTGTTACATGAAGCAGAGCATGTGGTGTGAAATTTAGAGATTATATTTCCTTTAATATAGACGTAGCGACGTATCTTAAGAATGGAAGAAATGTGTGGTGACGCAAAATATAAAAATAATGGCGAAGAAACGGAGAATAATATTCATGCCGATGAGACAGCCTATACAAGTGCCAAGTTTATCGAACGCAATTACAGTATTTGAAATTATGTGAACTTTTATACACAAACATGAAAACACAGAAAGGCAATAAAAATATTGTAAATCTTTAAAATTTTCGTTTAATTAAAAAAATTAAGGAAAAACCCCGTGTAAAGTTACTGATTTTTTAGAAATAAATATCACTTAATTATCTACAATTTGTTTCTTTTACATTTTGGTAACAAATGAGTATTTTTGGTATGAATACATTGTGTGCATTCATAAATATTGTTTTCTTCGTATTCTGACTTTAACCTGCATGCATCGTTTTTTTATATGCGCCCTTGAAAAAGATAGATCGAGGTTCTACTGTATTAGTAAAAATGGACTATGTTCCGTATCCGGTGCTGTTTACATATCGATGTTTGTTTACATGTTTCGTTTGGTGATGGTTCTGGTGATGCACAGCGGGAGTAAAATACCGGTGTAAGTAAACTACCGGTGGTAGTTTTGATTGGCAACAAGAAAAAAACAAGTATCGTTAGTTTGGGAATTTGGAATTGGTTCATGTTATGCATTGAAAGGAGTGAAATACGTTATTGTATGAAAAGAAAGTGTGTGTGTGTTTGTTAGAAATATGGTGTGATTATAAAACTAAATAAAAGAAAGCATGTTGGTTATACGTTATAAGCCGGTGTGGATGTGTTTGTTAGAAATGTAGTGTGAATATAAAACTAAATAAAAGAAAGCATGCTGGTTTAGCATTATAAGCCGGTGGGTGTTAGGGACATTTCTGAGAGGTTAATTAAAAAAAAAATAAAAGTAAGTGCTTTTTTTTAACGAATGTTTGCATTTTTTTATGATTTTAATGTGAATTTTAAATTGATATTTAAAGTGTTTACGTTTTCGTTAGTGCTACAGTGAAACCTCTCCGAGCACTGTGTTTACATGGGGTGCGCACCATCTTGTTTTACCGCATCTATGATTTTACCGCAAAAATTGTTTTAAAGCATCACAGCTGATTATTATAAGAGTTTTAGTAAAGATTATTATCTGCTATGATTTTAAAATAAAATTTAAATTCAAATTAAATTTAAATTTAAATTTAAAAAAATAATGATTATGATTTTAAATTAAAACTAAATCTTAGTACTTTTCTATGAAATTTAATAACTTGAATACTTTTAAAACTTGCAACTCTAAAGATTTAATTTTAGGGACAAACACAAGTAGTTCTTAAAAGCAGTAATTTGATAGTCATCAAATACAACTAAATTATTGCATTTTGCAATTACAAAAGTATGATGAATATGTATAAATATGATAAAGCTGTACATCAAGTTGCTGAATACATTGAAATTTTTTAAGTTAGAAATGAAGCACTGGAGGAAGATTTTTGAGATGTTTTGTGCGAGTTTGATTTTTAAAGCAAACTAATTTTTTGTTGCAAAAATTTGGTGAAAAGCAGTAGTAAAATTTTTCCATCCCTGTGTCTTTTATGGAATATGACATTTGGATTTCCACAAAGTTCAATGTTAATATGTACTTGGAAAAATTTTACAGATTTTTAATAGACAAAAATAATGAAAATTTGAAATATTTAAATTTTCACATCCATAAAAAAAGTATATTTGAAATTGAAATATGTAAATTTTTTGCGAATAAAAAAATCAAATTTTTTGCAAACACAGAATTATACTTCTATTTTATGCAAAAAATGTGCAAAGTATTTGAGAACATAGAATGTGCACTTTTTTGTATGTATAAAAACTGCAGATAATTTGCACATAAAGTGCATACTTTTCCAATTTTTGCAAACTTCAGAGTTATGCTTTTATTTTTTGCACAAAATGTGCACAATATTTGAAAACATAGAATGTGCACTTTTTTCTATGCAGAAAAACTACAGATAATTTGCACAAAAAGTGCATACTTTTCAAAGTATTCAAAAATGGGCACTTTTTGTGCACAATCTATACTTTTGTGTAAAAAAAAGTGCAGACTTTTTCTAGCTGGGTGCATGATGGGCGGGATAGCATTTTGTAAGCTACACTTCTAATAGTCCGGGAACCAGCTGCCATTTTGGGGTCATCATCGCAAAAAATCCAAGATTATTTACTTTGGTTCATTATATATTGTAAATAAAGAAAATGAACGTCAGCTGATAGAGTAGCGGTGGGTATAGCCGCCCCGGCCGCCCAAATATGTTAAATAATTAAAAAAAATAATAAAAAAAAAGTTGATACTTTTTACATGTGTGTATCACGTTGTATACAAATGAAAAAAGTAGTTAGCTGACTTTATAGCGGTGTATTATATGTCAGCTGCCGATGATGATCCGCATTCGGCTGTATAGTGGTGGATTTTACATCAACATGTAAAGAATACCCTTTAAGTAAAACAATAATATAAAAGTTGACATTTGGTGAGGTGACAGTTAATTTTATCAGTTTTATGAAAAAAATAGTCCGCTGAGTTTTTCGTGGTGGAAAAGTCCTCAGCTAGCGATTGAAAGCTACAGCATATTGCTACACGTACTAGCGCCTGATGTATTTCACTTGCATCAGCTGATCACTTTTACACCGCTAAAATTTCAGCGGACAACGTCTTTCGGGTAACTCGTGTTCAACAGCTGAGCAAAAAATGAATTACACCTAACTTGAGGTACGAAATTTTCATTTTTGCGAAATAAATGCGAATTAAATCGAAAATTTCTTCGATGCTTACATATAGGGGAAGGTGGCCCAAAATGATTCCCTGAAGGGGAAAACTTGCACAAAATAACATAAATGTTAAATAAAACTTTGACCCTTCGCCATAATATTTTACACTATATTTTGCATCATAAACATATTTCAATAATATTTTAAGCCCAAACTGAGTAACGGAAAAAAAAATGAAAGCAGAATTTTGAAGAGTCCAAAGGATCCTTTTACCCTCACCCACGGGCAAAGTGATTCTTCATTTAAAAATAATTGCAAATTGTTTTTTTCTATTCGCAGAATAAAAGATGTAAGAGTAATTATGACTATACATAATGAAATAAAATAAGTTTTGCAATCATATGCATGCATAATTTATTTTATGAAAATTGTAAGATAAAAAGTGTCACAAACAATAAATGGAATATTTCAAAATTATAATTCAAAAATTGTGGCCTACAATAAACGCAGAAATGAATTAAATAATTCAATGGGGAGTTATGCATTTTGAGAAAGTTTGAAGGGCTGCCATGATGACTACCCTAGTAGCAAAGGGTCATCGGTTCCTGAAATGCCAAGGATCGGTTAGGGAGGAAGCGCAGCGCGCGCCATGCAAAGTTCTTCATCGCGTCGGGTGCTCTTATCTAGGATTTTGCTCCGGAATGTCCTCTCCCTAATAGTAGGGCTGGATCATCGGCAAGGGGAGGAAATTGGGCGTAGAGCCGTTGAAAAGCCGATGCGATTGGGGTTATATTCATCTCGGAAGAGCAAGCACCTTGCAATTTAGGATGTGAAGCCTATGACATTTGATGAAAGTTATAAACTGAACAATCGATAAAAATTGGGGTATATCCCAGCTAGCTAAAGTTTTCAAAGTACAAAAAAAAGAGAGCAAGATGGAAACTTTTAAGTTTCTTTTCTTCTCTTTGAATGCTGCCATCTGAACTTCATTTTTCAAGCTTCCGAGTCTTGGTATCGAACTGGAGAACTAACGCTTGGTAGGCGAGCATTCTAATCACTAGACGGGAGGCTGACTCGTATCGAGTAGACTAACGTTTGAAGTGATTGTTGTTTCAAGTTCGGAATGGGACCATTTAAGTTTCTAAATAAATAAAACTAGACTTTGCCTGCACACTACTCAAAATTAAAAAGACTTTGCGATTTCTATCCGTTTTAAGCATTTGGGACATGTGTACGGCTGTCAAAAAAACGTTTGTCTGTATGTCGTTCTGTCCTTTTGTCCGTGACGCTTTTCTTATTCCCACGTCACGTAAAACTGACTGAAGCGAAAGAAATAAAATTTGTTGACATGATAGGTGGTCACTTAACTTAAAGTATAGCCTTCGAATTTTTAAAAATATTCATTATAATGAATATTTTTAAAATCTCAAATATTTTAAAAATCTCAAAATCTATAGATTTTGAGATTTTTTGAAGATTGTTTCAAATTGAGTAAATGTTTGTTCGCGCATCACATAAAAGTGACTAAAGCGAAAGAAATGAAATTTACTGACATGATAGGCAATCACTCACCTTAAGCTATAATCGTCGGATTAAAAAAAAAAATATTAGATTTTGAGATTTTTCTGAAAATCGTTTCAAACAGCTTAAAATTTTGTTGGCGCATCACGTACGACTTAAGGGAATAAAGCAAAATTTAGTGACACGATAGGTGGTCTTACAACTTGAACTATGCCCCTAAAGTTTCTTAAAATTTGGATTAGATTTTGAGATTTTGCGAAAACTATTCAAACTGCTTAAATCCCAGCTAGACAATGTTTGCCCTTTTTGTGCAAAAAATTTGCATATAAAGTAAAAATTTTGAATACTTTGAAAAGTATACACTTTCTGTGCACAATTTTTGACAATATGGAATATTCACTTTTATGGAATATTCACAAAAACTGTATATAATTTTCATAAAAAGGGTATGCTTTCAAAAAATTAAAAAATATCCTTTTTTTATGCACAAATTGTGCACAATCTATACTTTTTTGCAAAAAATGTGCAGAATTTTCCAGCTGGGTATATTCATCTCGGAAGAGAAAACACCTTGCAACTTAGGATGTGAAGCCTATGACCTTTGGTGAAACTTTTAAACTGAGCAATCGATAAAAATTGGCACATATATCGTTGATTTGCATATTAGCTTGTTTATTTCTTTTATTGTATCAATTAATTCATGTATTTTCATATGCATATATTATTTTATAACTAAATATCCTTTTCTTCAAGGCTGTTCTAGGGAAGAATGCAAGTTTTTGAATGAAATGTCATTAAAAATTTGCACAAAGGAAATTTCTTATATATATATTAATTTCGCACTTTTTGAGGAAACTTCCAGAATTTTTAGTCGCTGACAAATTTTATTTTAAAAATGTTCCTTGTCTCCCCTCTTTGACAGAACTTGACTAAGGCAAGGTGCCCTTTTAGCTAGTACAAAACAGATACAGGAGAACAAGACAAATCTGAGAGCAGGAAGAGGACAATATGATTCAGCCTTCGGTCACCTGTCTTCCCGCGTAATAGCTTAGCCAATCAGCAACCTTAAAACAAACATATGGTGTGCATATGATGTTCTTTGCACATTAATGAAGGAACGGAAATATCGAGCCGTTCAGCTACTTGGCAGAAAGACCGATATAAACCTGTTTGCTCGCTTTACCCTTCGCAAACTTGAAAGCGCCTATCAGATCTCAGTGTAAAGATTCGATCATCGGGAAAATATGAACATACGAAAAATTAAGGATGATCAGTAATGATCAGGTGATGAATAGCCGATGCACCGATCATAGGCCTGATAAAGCCCGAGCAAAGATTGCTGCGAGGGTAGGGCCCAGTACTGGAGTTTCTTCAGCCGACAGATCATTTTACCCGGCAGTATGTTGCCCAGTTCATAATACTGGAACTCGCCAAGAAACATAAACTAAATAAGTGCAATTCCCATCTAAAACATACTCTGTTCAGTCAAGTTAAAGGCGGTTAAAAATTTTAATACATAAAAAAAATTAAAAAATAAATGAAAAACATTGAATTTTACATATTTGGTGAACCTTCATGGGCCTGGGGGGCTCATAATAAATTTTACTTTCAAAAAAAATTTTTTTTACAGACATTTGATGTCAATACACAACTTTATCCACCACAGGAGATTTCGATTTTTTAAAAAGAGTGAAAAACGACCCACCCTAATATATATAGGAATTAAAAATATTATTTTTAATATTCAAAGAATCTACTTTGGAAATTTTCATAAAACAGAGGGGGTGAAAAGTTAAGATTTTAATTATTTTCCTTTTAACAAATTGAAAACAATCCTTTCCGTATCATAGAATATCTAATATTTATGTATGCTCTTCGGCATTCTGCATCTTCATCTGTTTCCTTCAATAAAATATAGAAGTAAAACTGTATCTTGGATCCCTAATGTTGTCTTATTGAATCATATCACTCGTCTTTTCTACCGCTCTGTTCAATCAATAACAATCGGCTTGAAAATATCAGAACATCTCCGACATGTAGAAATAAGTTTTGCATCACTCATATGGCTTTCCAAAAGATGATAGCACCAAAGCAGTCATTTCCTGGCCATTAAGGAGTCAAGCCAACAAGCTTCTAGTGGGTCTGGACTCTTAATGGGTCTTAGAACATTTGCAATATCTTTTATACCACATTATATATAATATGAAATGACGAAGTGCAACGTACATTGACGGGGAGATTTCAAAGGAGAAAATATATAAGTATATAATAAAACAAAAGTATATTTATATATGAACAGATAAAATAATATGCATTATGCACATTTAGGTCCCTTGCTACCCTCTTACTTCGGAACACCTGCTGCTATATTCATAAAAGTGATGCCTAGGTATAGCGAAGTAGCCATGCGCTGCTGAATAAAATCACATGTTACCACCTGCCGGAAAACTGCTGAGCGAGCATTACTATTTCGAAAACGGAACGAGATAGGGGAAAACTGCGAACAAAGAAGTAGAGCACTGTCGATTTAGTTCAAAAAGTTCATTTTCCCTTTTTTTTTTTTTTTTTTCTTTTAAATTTCCTACACTGTTACGTGACAAAGCGATCTGAGAAAGATTAAAAAAAAAGCTAGTTATAACAATAATACTGCACCTTTATTTGAAATGATGAACTTCTCGCCGTCAGTTGCAATGAGTATTTGGATCCTCGTTTGAATGTCACGTTGCCAATGTTATAGCGTACAGCTTGATACGTTAGCAGAATTGTCCGTAATGCGTCGTTTAATGTACTGCTATGTTTGAGGAGGGGTCGTATACATCTGATGTTTCAGGTCCACAGGAATTGTCTAGTGAAGTTAGATCAGACGAACGGGGAGGCCACTCTTCGATACCTCCATATCCAATCATTTGGTTCTCGAAATCCTTGACTAGTTACTGCTTTAATGGAGATGTCTCGAGAGCAGGCGCACCGTCATGTTGAAACTATATATTCCGAAGATTAAACAACGGCATGTTCCCCACAAAATCGGATATTACATTCTATAAAATTGTAAATATCAAGCACCTGTTAACGTGCCATCGTAAAATATTGGGTTCATCAGCTTGTTATTGTAAACTGTACACAAAACAGTAATAGCAAATCACATTTGATCTCGAACGTTGGTGATAATCGTAATCGGTAATCGGTCTTGGCGTAATCGGTAAAGCTCTAGGATTCCACTCTGGCGTTGTGGGTTTGAATCTCATGCTACGCAAAAAAAATCCGCTTTCTAATACACCAATGCTGTTAATTACTTCATTTTTTAGTCAAGTAAATCTTTATTTACTTTTTAATTTCTTTCTTTCTTTATCCTTTATTTTTTTACTATCTACTTATTGATTTTTCATTATTATTTAAATTTTATTTCTACTTGTAAAATCTTTACTTTGGAAACAGAATTTTACACACTCAAAGTAATTCAGTTTTGACACTCCCAAATTTTTTTTAATCTTCATCCGTTCGCGATGCCACAGTCACAGCATTAATTTTTTTTTTTTTTTTTTTTTTTTTTTTTTATGCGTGTGCCATCTGTTGATGGGTTGTGAACTTTAAAAATATCAGATTACATTCTCCAAGTCAAATATTTTATGATATTGTTAAAATTTCAAATAAAAGTTATGTGTTACTATTGTTCAATTTCAAATATTTAAAGAGTGAAATTTGTTTTGAACTGTATTACAGCTAAAGATATGTCATGAAGCGAGTTTTTGTTGTGATGAAAAAACTGAAAAGTCTATGTATAGTGTTGTTTCGAAGGAGTGACTAAAAGATAGAGTAGTGTATTACGAGAGTTCAGTTCTCAAAAATAATTTAATTGCAATGAGAGCTCTTGTGATACACTATTTGAAGGAGCTATGATAATAGGCACAGAATTATATGATAATACATTGGACGTGTTGAGTGAAAAGAAGTTTTTAACTGATGAATTGATCCATACTCAAGAAGAGCGTATCGAAGAAAATTTCGAATCCGTTAAAGATGACTCATCTGGTGACTATGTACCAGATCGAAAAAAAATTAATATAGTCATAAGTATATTATTGATTATACTGTAGTTATAATTGATTATAGTTATTATATTCGAATAATCATAACTACAATCAATTGTAAAAATATACTTTGAATTGTAGAAATAAAATTTTCAAGTGGAAGTCCAGAGCCTTACCCATTACGTCACGATGCTACACTTCTTTTGCGTGTAACTTACATTTAAAGTTTTGGTGAAGTGGTTCAAAAATAAATATTAATTTTTCTCGACTGTATTAGAGTATTGCATCTTAGTATTTTACATATAGTATATCCACATGGTGTACTACCACTATGCCAAAGATCAGTGAAATCCGTTTCCCTCAGCCGGACCTCCCACTTGTTGGTATTATAATGTAGTATTGCTGAATGCTGAGTATCAGTCTAAATACGGGAAAACCCACTTATTCTTTAGAATTCTTTTGCTGTCAAACAGGTAGTAGGGCACTTGAAAGCTTTAATAATAATTTTTAAAAAATCCCTCTCTTCTCTTGGGTTATCACTGAACGTGGTAGACGTTTTTATGTGAAGGTCCCGCGTTCGAGCCTACCGCGCGGTTTTCGATCGATTGATCTGGAGTTTTGGTCGGTTTTCTCCAGATGTACCTTGAATACGCGTTATAAATCCTTAAAAGTCCCCCTGCGAAAGCACAAACTGACAACTTTACAAACGAAAGCACAAACTGACAACCCTTTTCGTGGGCAGATGCTCTTTGTGTAGTCTTGCCATATCATAAAACAAACATGCAAACTCTTGGGGTGTCATTGGCTCGTTAAAATGCTCTTTGCCAATGCTTGACACTGCCAACTTTCGTCATACGTGTATAGTTCTAACGCCATTTATGGTTTTCAAGCGCTGATTAACTTCCACTTTTTGTGGATTGTTTACTGCTGGGCTGTATTTATGTATCATATAGCCTTTCATTAACTGGTTGTAGTAAGATTTTTACAGTGTATTATACCAGCGTTATCAGAAAAAATGTCTGCTTCAAATGGGGTGTTCCTTTACACTTCCTTCTTAGTTATGTTCATTAGGGTGCAGTGAAAAAAACTTTTTTTTTAATTTCAAAATCCAATAGCTACCAAAAGTTGTGTTTTGTATTGAAAAAGAAAAATGCAAAATTTCAAAATTTTTGAAATATATCTTGAGGGTCCACTATTGCACCAAAGTATCACGAAAATTCGAAAAATTGAGTATTTTAGCATTATTTATAAGATAAAAATAAATATGTTTTTTAAAATCCAATTTCGATAAAAATTTGGGTTAAATGCTATTTAATGGCCGTGCAAAATTTTAGAATTGTCAGAAAATATCCTGAGGCTCCATTGCAGGGAACAGTGAAGTACAAACAGAGGGGAAAAGTCTGTTTTCATTGCAAATAATTGCTTACCCGAAAATGGTTTTAATAGTTTGACAAAGTACATATAAACATTATTATTATTATTATTATTATTAGGGAGCTGAGGGGACTGCAGCCTCCTCCCCCGCGAAATGGGACACTTTACTTAGCTTATAATTGGACGTTGGCTTACAATTTGATACCCAGTCCCTCTCCGAAATAAAATTCTTGCTACGCTACTGCTTTCCCTCAAATGTAAAAGCTGCAGTCGAGCTAGCCATGCTGTAAATTTGAAAGAGAAAGCTGCACACTAAATTACAAAATCTGTGTTTATTCTCGGCTTACTGAAGTGCAGTTTTCAGTTCTAGGTTAGGAAGTTTATTTGGCTACTTGATATCGATGGACAGTTTCAACAGTTTTTTGTAGCTGCCCTGGGCGGTTGCCCAGTTTGCCACACCGAAGAACGTATACAGGGGTGGGTCCAGGGAATCCAACCCCCCCCATCCGAAATTTCGTTTTTTTTGTTAGCAAAATAATAATGATAAAGAATGAAGTCTTTGTGTGAAAATTTTTGCCTTTTTTTACCGTTTGGACTCCGTTTGGACTCCTTTCTTACCGTTTGTTCAAAATTTTTGGACATTCCCCGATTTTTTTTTTTTGGGGGGGGGAGTATCTGGCCACTAGCTAAGGAAAGCTATAGGGCTCCTGCACTTATTTTCTTAGAAATAATGGGACAGTATTTTCATGTAATAGTCAAAATTAGAAACTACGCAGATATTTTGTTCAGGCTCATTTATTTAAAAACGCCATTTAGATTGTTAGTCAATTATTCCCCGCATTTACTGCTTTTCTTTCGAAACTTCTAGCAGGTGCAAAAGAAAAAAAAATAAATAAATAAAAAAAGAGACAGACATATATATCAGACGTTTTTCACAGCTTAAAACTGCTAGTCTCATATTTGGCGATATTAGGTTGCAATATTCGAATTGTTTTCGCAGATCTGGCTATATTTATTCAGATTATTTATTAGTCGTTTTCAGCGAATGTATTCGAACCTCCAAAACAAAGGGAGTTTAAAACACTATTGAACCCAAGGGCGGACACAGAAACTTTTTCGGAGGGGGCACAAATCGTAAATACTCATTTTATCTAGTGTACAGAACACTCAATATTGGTGAAAGCCCCATTTATCTAGTGTAAATATACTTTTCTCGGAGGGGGCGCGCGCCCCCTGCGCCCTCCCCCTGGATCCAGGGGGAGGTTTGATTGAACCCATGCTTAACCTATTAGAAAAACTAAAAATGCCAGCATTATACTCAAAATACTTATATAAGTTACAATAATATACTTAAATACTTATATAAGTTAATACTTATATAAGTTACTAGTTAATACTTATATATAGTTTAAAGAACAAATAAAAATACAGCCAATCTTGAGTAATTCAAAGTTAAAAGGACACAAGAAAAATTTCGAAATATTTAAAAATTTCGAAAATTATATATTTCCACAAAAAATTGATACATTAAAATAAATTCTAGGAATCGACCATGAATTCGAATTTTTCAAGTTTTATTTAGAGCAGTACGCATAGGGATGGATGCGAGAGGAGACAGAGATTTACACCTTTTTTGCAAGATGAGACAAACATTTTTAACATTACGAAACTGGGATCTTGTTAGATGAGAAAAGCATTTTTAACATTATGATATAGGGATTTTACGTGACGAGACAAATTTTTTAGGCTGTTTTGCGAGAGGCCTATTTTTCGTCTAGCGTTCACCCCCTAATACGCACGTTTCAGGGATACAAAGGTTCCACCCTTCTTCGTAGGGGCGTAGTGAATGAGGCAGGGACGTGCTTAGGGTTTTAGGGGGCCCTGGGCAAAACATATTTAGCGGCCCGAGATAAAAAACAATTAAGGGCCTTTCACTTTTCTTTACTTACAAAATTATTGTGGATCTTGTCATGTCTCCCCCCCTCCACCAGCACAAATCGCTACTGCTACTATAATTAAGTAAATTGCATTAACTAATTAAGATTTTAATACAATAAGTATCCATAATGTAAAAGCGGCATCTAGGTACTTAACATGTTGTAAATTTGAAAAAAGATAAGCTATATAGGAAATTACATATTCTGCACATTTAAAAGCACTAATTTTATCGAAATTTAAAAGCTTCAATCCCTCCTCCCCCGGCCCCATAAACGAAAAATTTGGGTTTTCGTCAACAAAATAACGTTAATGAAAGTTTGATCACCTGAAAGTTTGATCACCTGAATTCAACAGTTAGAGGCCCTGGAGGATGGCCAAGTTTGCCACCTCCTAAGCACGGCTCTGGAAGGAGGGTGGACTTTTCGTACCACCCGAAACGTACATATTGTTTATTCGATTTTATTAAAGTGCCTTTATAATAATGTATTATTTGCGTTAAGCATTTAACTATTTATTTCCGCGTTTAACCTGTTCGCTCTCATTATTGAAAAGATGCACTGGGGAATACTATCCTTCTTTGTCATGTTGCTTCTCAGTATGGGATTTTAAATGCCCCTTCCCCTCCTACTGCGCTAGCTGAGTCGCTGGGCCTCAGCAAAGCATTCAAAACCATATGCTAAATTGAGTTTTCAGCGCCCCTTCTGTTTTCCTGAATGGAAAACAATGGTAATTCGAAAATATTGTGCCCCTTGTATATGCTATGAACGGGGGCATATGCCCCTCTAGCCCCCACCCCCTTAAAACTTTTCACTATTCGAATATTCACTCTTTTGTTTGAATATATTTGATAAGTTTTATAAGCTACTTTCGTGCTAAATGGATAGTATGTAGTTAAATTCAAATTCCTCACAAACATAAAAAAAGGAACATTTTACACTTTCCACAGCATTTGAGAAAAACGAAGATCCCAACTTCACATCAAAAGCAAAACAATTTTAATATAAATATGTGTATGGTTATTACTGGTAATTACAAGCTGAATAATTACAAGATTTTATATATATATATATATATATATATATATATATATTATATATATATATATATATATATATATATATATATATTATGCACACTAAAGAAATGTTTATGATACGCCGGCGCCCACAGAAGGGTTATAGGCTGCTTCAGTAAGATGTTATGAAAAGTTGGCGTGTTTCATGAAAACGGAAGTGGCGATTTTTGAGTTCATAAGTTCTGGCAACCCACATTCAATTGAGCGCGCATCCCATTCTATTACGTTAAACAACGGCCAAATTTTATTTGTTATTTGATGAATTACGCATGAAGTACTTTATTAGGATACAAAATTTTGCAGATTCCTCATTCTTATATATAGCTTTCGAAAAAGTTAAATTGGTATTTTTAAACAGTTTCACAAAGCTAGTAAAATTTCAACATTTGGAACAGTTATTTATATAAAACAATGCTGTTTCAATGCTGAAATGTTTGTTAGCTCATAACTTTGATGGCCTTACCGTGATAACTTGGATACAATAATACTCGGATACAATATACTTGGATATAATAATACCTTGGAGAACTATCGATTAAAATAACAGGTAAATCTTAAGTTTTACTGTTTTTAAAGTACATACACTCACAGCATATTTTAGTGTATAAAACTATTCTCCTCCTTAAAATTTGAGTCATGTAGTATACAGCAGGTAGATAAAGGAATTTCTTTTCAAAATAGGTAACAAAAAATCTTTTGATCTAAATAAAATGTTACCCTGATGTTATGGGTAACCATATAGCAACTTTATTTATTATTACTTCCTGTAAGATTATGATTTATATATTAATGAGTATGTCATTTTATCTCTCACCCCCGTTACTAAAAATTGTCCGAAAAATGTGTCCCAAAAATGCGACATAATTTTACATATATTTAAATACTATTAGTTCACAACAGCTTTAATCTATTGCTACAGTATTTCGTAAGCTGTAGAATATGCATCACATGTATTTTTCTATAAATAGGTTACAATCCTAAAAATTTCAACATTGGGTTACCAGGCGAAATACACGAAAGATGAGATATAAACTGACATAGTCAATTAATATCGTTTTAATATGGCAATAATGAAACCAAAAAATTAGGGGGGGTTTCATGGAGGGTCTCCCCCTGACGAGGCTCGAACAGCCGAGTTTTATATATATATATAAACTGTAAAATATTAAAACTCATTTATAAATCTCTTTAATTATGAGATATTGAAATTAAACTGTTTATAAATGATTTTATGTAGGTTTTGACATGTGTTATATCCTCTCTCATAAAAAAAAAATATGTTTTGAAAATGAAAATTTGTAAGAAAATTACAGTTTGTAAAAACTGCACACAATTCACTAATGTTGGGCGAACATAATTTGCAAATGATGTACTAATGGACTTTGCTGTTGTTTTTAATTTTTCATGTATCCAGTTTTTTATCTTAAAATGTTACCCTTAAGCAATGTCTTTTTTTTTTTTTGGAATGGGTTGATAAATAAGCCGCCCTACCCCGGATCCGCCTCTGGCTCATATTTTAGTTATGGCAGCGTTACTGTAAATAGGCACTAATCCGGTACCGTGCCATTATATTGTAGTCACTGTTAAGGCACCAGGCCAGTGCCTTTATTTTTAATAATAGCCGGCACCCGGCCGTTTCATTTTGGGCATTATAAACTTAATGGGCCAGTGCCTTTATTGTCAGTAACGGCCGGCACATGCAGTATGCCAGTAGAGTGCCGCTGCCTTCCCGGGCTTCTGGCAAGGTACTTCTCGGGCGACCACTTTTGGTACGATTCGGTTACTTTTTGCAGTGCCGGGCCGGCGCTGTACGTGATGGCAGAAAGGCACTGGCAAGGTACTCCGCCAGCAGGTGTTTGTTTGCTGGGTCCACTTATGCATGATGGAGATGCCTTTATCATAAACCAAACTGAGCAATATACTTTGGCAATGTAGGATGTTATTGCTATGAGATCATGGATTTGGCTCCGCAACGTATAAGTTCAAATTCGGTTAGCTGTGCTTAACTGTGGGATAGGAGCAGCTATGGGATAGGAGTTAGCTGTGGGATAGGAACAAACTTAACAAGAGGCAGTTGTTCACAATTTTTCAGTTTTTTTTCCGACCGTACTAGAAAAACCTCTTAGTCTAACAGTAGGATCCTCTATATATTCTATTAAGTGCCTGAGCAGCAACTTATTTGCATGGAACAGGCAAATTAGCCATTGCAGTGGCTTTTGAAGCTCTCTTTCCGTCAGTTTGATGACACCACCTTTACGTCCGGTGTTGGCTACTGTGCCATCACAGCCAACAGTAAGTAACATGTCGGTTAATGTTTTTCTTTACAAGATGATTTATAATGGCGTCTTTAATAGCTGCTGCTGTACCACTTGCAAGAGAAACATGATCCAAGTATATGTCATGAGGCTGATTTACTAGAGACACATGCTCTTAATATAATATGTTTAATATTTGTTTCTTGATGATAGACTTTTCCTCTTTTCTCCATAGAAAGTGTAGAAACTTTTTTACCATCGAAAAAAATACCCCAAACATACTTTCTTCATTCTTGTCTTGCAGATTTTTGCGGGTTTCCCGTCTTTCTCATGTAACCTTGCTTGCATCCATAACATTTGGGATCATATCTTCAGATATTATACCCATGTCCTTCAATATCGCTGAAGCAATCATTGCTGCTAACCTGTCAGAAACCGCATAGTGATCAAATACCTTTGGAAATGTAGGCGAGCTAACTCATGTTTCCGAGGTGTTGTTTTTTTTTCCCTTGTAGATGTAATCAGGACTAGTTACCTTATGAAAGTTATTGTGCGAAATTTCTTCTTCATCAAAATTTTCCGCTGAATAGTTATAACAGATTTTTGACTTTTTTTTCAAGACGGCTTGCTTCCAAAGATTTTCTTTCATTTTTCCGCATCATTCTTATAGTTTCAATCTTAATACCGCCTATAGAAAGGTTTTGTTCGCCACTCTGGTCCTTCAGAAAAGCCTGTTCTTTTATGGGAACTTTACGAGAACGTTCGCATTTGAACTTATCAAATTAGCATTTGCAAGCAGCAATATCAAACAACTTTTTACACTCAGCTAAAGAACTATTAACTTTTTGCTGGACAGTCTCGCTCTGTTTTCTATCACTGCTAAACATTTCTTAAGGTTTTGATATTTATTTCAGAATGATCGAATCATTTGAAGAATTCTTTCTTTAGAAAAAATTGGAATTGATGCACGATTCCAAATTAACTCTAATCTGTTCGCAGTGATTACAGAAATTTCGCTGACTGTAGATTCCTTAGATTTCTTATCATGTTTCAAGTTATTCTCTACAAATAAATAAAACCGCATAATTTCTTCGTATGTGGGCAACATATTATCATCTAACTGCTTTGGTTTTCCAAGTATCAGGTCTTCAACATCACCTCTAATTTTCACATTCAAATTCATGTTGAAATGCAATATCAAAGCAGGAATAAAATGCGGTTTTGCCTTCTAAATAAATTCACTTTTAGCTAAACAGATTTTAATGTCTAGAAATAGAAATCACAAATACACAAAACGAGTTGTGAGATGATCTCACGGCAATTATTTCCTTTCAAAAGTAAATACATTGTGTGGTGAAAAATACCATCAGCGCCACCTGGTTCTGATTAAAAGGAAAATTTCGCTCTGTTTGTTCTTATTTGTTCTTTGCACGGGACCCTCAATATATATTTTAATACTTTATTTAAATTTAGTTATTTGTAAATGAAGAATGGAAAAGTTTTGCCTTCAAGCAATTTTTTGTTTAAAAAAATGATTTTTTTCTTTTTTTGACCGTTTTTGTTCGCTTTAGTGGACCCTCAAGATATTTACCGACAATTCGAAAATTTTGTAAAGTCATTGAACAGCATGTAATCCAACTATTTTTTGCTATTGCATATTATAAATCATAGATTTTGTATTTTCTAAATAATATTAAAATACTCTGTTTTTCGAATTTTTGTGACATTTTGGTTCAATAGTGGACCCTCAAGATATATTTCAAAAATTTAGAAATTCTGCATTTTTCTTATTCAATACAAAACACAACTTTTGGTCGCTATTGGATTTTGAAATTAAAAAAGAAGTTTTTTTCACTGCACCCAAATGTTCATGTCTAAATTCAGTGTATCATCTTAGTAAGTTTCTTAAAAGTAATATGCTGCCATGATTTCGAAAACAGTCCCGTGTTCATTTTATAGGTTTCGTTGTTGCATTTTTATTTTTCTGATTGTTTGTTGTTACTTGCTTTTTTTTGAAGGAACATCACTGATACAAGTCTTTTTCGAATACATTTTTAGTTTGTCCTTTCAAATTTAGCTCATTTTCATAAAGAAAATTTTAGCTTAAACGTTTAAAATCTAATTTTGAAGTGTATACAGATTTTTCTATCTCTCTGTAACAACATTCTATCGAGAAAGCAATAATCTGAAAAACTTCAAAAGAATCATTTTTAAAAGGGTAAGCTTCAATTCCACTTAATATTGCTGAAATATTATTAATATTATTGAAGCCAGATACTTGAACTCTAAAGGATATAATTCATCATTTTAATCACCCGATCGATGAAAAAATGATCTGTAATTACTCAAAGATAAACGGAAATCTCTTTGAAAAATCGTTTAAATTGCGTTGCTCATAATCGCTTGATTTAAAGTGGCCGAAATATCTCTTCAGGAAAGAGAAAAATTTCTGTGGTGGAAAAAGTTTGATAAGATTAAAATCTAGCTGTCTACTTGAATGTAAATCAATAAGAAATGTAAGAAAGAAAAATAGATGTAAGTTATTTATGCGCCATTTGTATAGCGAAGAATTTATGTATTTAAATATCACTCCCTTGATTTCGTTTTGTATAGCTTAAGTTTCTTTTACTAGAAGAATGTGTTTTTCAATATTTCAATTATTTTTATAAGTTTTTAATGAATTTTCTGTAGATATAAGTTTGTTTTAAGCATTTCAGTACCAGTACGAAAATAAATAGCCACCTAAAACTTAAAGCTTATATACTGTTAACTGAAGTTTGAAAAAAATTTTGGATGGAGACTCCACTCGACTTTCCGAACACTTAATCGGTTCCAAGCGTTTAAATAAATCTGAATCGGTGAATAATTCAGCAAAAACAAAAATTTAAATTATCATATGGTGTTTGAATATTTTCCCCAAATTCGTATATTTATGTCATTAATTTCAGCGTATCAAAAAATTTTTTTTCTTATCATTTCACTCAAATAATGATCAACTCTGCGACTGTCTGGAATATTTGTAAAGTACAAATATTTTAATCACTTATGAAGGTCATAAAACACACAAAACACAAACATAAAACGTTGTGTGTAAATTCTTTCATGTTTGCCCGTAAGAACTATGAGCGTTAGGTATACACTTTCTCATGATGACCATACACTCTCAGAAAAATTCGTCATTATACACTAATTTATCCCTAATTTTTCAACGAATAATTTCCGTACTCCTTGGAAACGTAATATTTCAGTGAATTCTTCTTCCCGAAATCGGAGAAAGAGAAAAAATTTCCTTGAATTTGAAAAAGTTCCTTCAATTGACAGGAGAAAAAAAGAAACGGATATTCGTCAAATAACGGAGATATTCCGGCAGTGCTGCTGCCAGAAAAATTTCTGTGAATTGAAGAAAAAAGTGTTGAGAGCGCGTCTTTATACACTATTTTAGTCCTCATTTTTCACCGAATAATTTCGGCACTCCTTGGAAACGTAATATTTCCGTGAATCCTTTCCGAAAATTTGAAGAAGAGGCAAAAATTTCGTTGATTCTGAATACATTTCTCCAATTGACAGAAGAAAACGGATATTTTTTAATTTACGGAAATATTCCGGTAGCACTGATTGCTGCAAAATTTTCGTGAATTGAAGAAATAATTTTGACAGTGTACCTAATCAAAGCAATGTAACGTAGACAACTTTATCCTGCTTTAAATAATTTAACAGTTCTGAAATGCGTTTACTATAATTCGAGTGTATATGCTGTAATGCATACGAAAGTTTTGGTATCCCTGTAAAGTAACTAAATGTCCTATACTCATGAAAACCTCCACAGTTTGTGAGACTGTGTTTTACAACTTGCCTACAAATTTTCAACTCAATCAAATGCAGTGTTCAATTGCTAATGTACTTCAAATAATTTGAGTCTACAGGCCGCAATGTATAAGAATGCTTTTCGTAACCCTGTAAAAACCTTTAAATCCTACACACATCAAAATCTTTAAAGTATGCGAGACAGTGATCTATAATATGCCTTCCTCAATTGAGCTTAATTGAATGCAGTGTATAGACATTAGGGCACTTTAAATCGTTTGCGTCCATAAGATCGTAAAGCATAAGAATTTTTATTGCAACCCAACAAATTGCAAGCCAAAAAATGATTAGTTATAAACACAAAAAATCTATGCGGGTCATGTGATCGCAACCTACAGTATACAGACATATTTAATTTGAGTTGAATCGAATCCACCATTTAGATGCGAGCGCACTTTCAAGAATTTCCGTTCTTCGGCAGTAAGGCATAAGAATTCCTTTTTGTAACCCTAGAAAACATTTATTACCCTATAAGCACGAAATTCAATTCCGATCGTACGAAGCTGTTCTATAATAAGACAAAGTTTTATCTTAATCGAATGCTCCGTCTTGGAACTATCGTGTTGACTGACACACACACAAACATACATGCATACATACATCACCGCAAAAACGTCATAAATGAATTCAGAATACCTCAAACGTGTAAATATATCACAATCTCACACTCGCAGAAGATAATAAATAAGTCGTACAGAGTAAGATGTCTGGGTAATAACACCCACAAGGTGATTATAATCAACAGAATATTTCAAAATAATCTTCAATCATAATAAGCATATCTTATTGTTAAATTAAAATATTTTCAAAGGCGTGTATCCATTGTCAAACTAAGAGCATATCAAATCGTTAAATAAACAATTTTTACTGTTCGGTATTCAAAGCTATTTGACTTAAAGACAAAACCTTTCAGGTAAGCTAACATTGATTTCGAAAACATGTGTATATGTATTTAAGAGCTTCGTATATGTTTTTACTTTTTCTAAGATCGTTAAATGTTATCTTTTAAATTTACTTCCTATCATGACGTACAAATTATTTAAATATTAAAATATTTTGGCTAGGGCTGTTAGACTTAAGTTTTAGATAAACACTGCATTCTGAGACCTCATTATCGGAGGGTAAGGGGGGGGGGGTTAAAATGAGCAGACATTTTTTTTTAAATCAAAAATGTAAATAGTTTGCTTTTAAATAAATTTTGGTCTATATTTTCACACATTAGTAAATAATATCTGTACTCATTAGCAAAGTTTATAAGGGGTATTTAGAAACGAAATATTATCAAGCCGAATTACACACCGCCACACAATACATAAATAAAATGATTTATAAAAAAAAAATTCTTTTTTCTGATAATAAGCTGTTTACACTGTTTCTAAACTGAAAAATAATAAAAGAACTTTTTAAAAATTTCAGGAATGTATCTGTTTTTTGAAAGTGTGTTGGAGACACAAGAAAATAAAATGGATTCCATAAGCAGATAAAAGCTAATATTATGCTTCCAAATGCAATTATAAATTTTTTAATGGTTATAAATCTTACCAACTAATGTCTGAAAACAAAAAATTATTTGAAAACAATTTATTCGCATTTTTTATCAAAAAAGAACATCTCTATACATACCTTCTATAAATATTACAGTCTGAGTAAAAACTTTAAGACCAGTAAAATTCGTGAAAAAAATGGAAAATGACACAAAATGAATTCAAATATTATTGCAGTATTAATTGTTAAACTTTATTGTTAAAAAATAACGCATTAAACAGAATTTATAAAGTATATAATTATCAGAAAAAGTCGCATATATAATTTCGGTATATTCAACTTGAGTAAAAACTTTAAGGCCAGAAGCAATTTAAAAAAAATAAATATACATATGCTACACTGCGCAAAACAATTAGGGGAGCACAGGGTTTTAACGAAATTCGTAAATAATTACACCGATAAGTAACATAAAATAAATTCGTAATTTAAAGCCTAGCAAGAAACAGAAGAAGAAAACTTCATATGCAAATCAAAGTTCATGACGTCAAAAACCAGAAAAAGAATATAAGGGCAGAAATCGGGATGTTGCAGAAGCGTCTGTTTCACTGCCTTAACTGTGAAATTCGATAGCTCAGTTTTTTTCTTTTTTTGAGAAAAGGTGACTTGAAAATGTTTCAACAACGTGATTTACCGGAATCCATGGCATGGCGTATTATAGACAGACTGAAATCCGGGCAAACACAACGTAGTGTCGCGGACGCTGTTGGAGTCGCCAGAAGTGTCGTTGCAAGGCTGTGGAATTGATTCCAAGAAACAGGGAATGTTAGACGTCGACCAGGGCAAGGTCGGCCACCCGCCACTACAGGAACTGATGACCGGTATATAGAGTTAACAGCTCGTCGAAACAGAACAGACAATGCTACTCAGCTGCAAAGAAAGTTGCTCTTGGCAGCAGGACGAAAGGTGTCCAACCAAACAGTACGCAATAGGCTTCATCAGGAAGGTCTCTATGCACGTAGGCCAATGGTCTGCATTCCGTTGACCTCACGCCACCGTGAGGCTAGAAGAAAATGGGCTGCTGAACACCAAGATTTGGCGCAACATGATTGGAGCCGTTTCCGTGTTCACAGACGAGTCCCGATTCACTCTGGAATGTGATAAACGACGTATTTTGGTATGGAGGGAAAGGGGCACTCGAAATAACTTCTCATTCGTTCGTGAAAGGTCACAATAGGAATCAGCATAGGGGGACGAACGGACCTGCATAGAATTTGGAATGGTACTTTGACGGCCCGAAGGTATGCAGACGAGATACGAGACTTCATGTCACACCTTACGCTGCAGCCATTGGAGATTCTTTTGTTTTCCAGCATGATAATATCATACCACATACAACTCGTCTTGTGGAGAACATGCGTGAAGCTGAAACAATACGGCTTATGGAATGGCCAGCGTGCTCTCCTGACCTGAATCCAATCGAGCATGTTTGGGACATGCTAGGACTACGCATTGCTGCGAGACCAAGGCCTCATTTTACTAGCACTCCTTGGGGAGTGGAACAGTATTCCCCAAAGTCTTATCGATAACATCATCGCATCCATGGAAAACAGGTGTGCAGCAGTCTTGGATGTTCGAGGAGACCACACGCCATATTAAAATTCTTGCATCGTTTTTAAACAATACTTTTTTATCGTTTGCATGTAACAAAATTTTTGCCCAAATTCATCTTTACATGTTTTTTCCATATATTCAAAGAAATAAAGCTTAATTACAAAATACAATTTTTTTACGTCTTTTTTATGTATTGCGCATTGATACGCGTGTACTATACATTTCATGCCAATACGTGGCTGTCTCGCACGGTTTTCTTAACTTCTTTGCTTGTTCTCCTAATTTTTTTGTGCAGTGTAGTTTAAATATTATGGAAATTGCTTAGATTGTGACAACTCTTAAATTTGCAAATTTGTCATACATTTCTTCGGAATTTTGGAACTCTTTGTGAAGATGGCAAAAGGTACGAAGTTAACTGATCATGAAAGAGGGCAGATTGGAGCTCTTTCTTCAACAGGAATGAACAGATGAACTATTGCAATAACTATAGGAAAATCAGAGACTGTAGTCAACATTTTTTTTTATAATTTGAAAGACAATTATGGCAAAAAGAATACAGGGGAAGACCTAAAGCTTCGTCTTCACGTGATGGAAGAGGAGTTTGCAAAATCGCATCTACTGGAAAGGACTCAACCAGGAAACTTATTCCGGCGACAGGTTTAAATGTTTGTCAAAAAACGGAGTATAACACAATTAGAAGTTCTGGAAGTTATATTTATACAGCAAAATTGGTTAAGCCACAGTTGCTGCAGAAGCACAAAATAGATTGTTAAACTTCAGCCAGCAAGTAATGACCTGGGATAACCATTGGATAGAAATATATTTTTCTGTTTTTTTTAAAGGAATTTGGATGGAGCAACTTTGAAATGGCCAGCTATCTTAACCCAAGATTTTAACCCATTAGAGAATTTCTGGGGTGACTTAGAAGAGTTTATGTAAATGAGAGACATTTTACATCATCAGTAGAACTGAAATCTACTATCGAAGATGAATGGTATAAAACGACCCTGAACTTTGAGAAAAACAAGTTTCATCCTTGAAAGAAAGAATGTTTGAAGTACACTCATGTTCATAAATTAAGGATAATTCAGAATCGCACAGAAATTGATCTCTAAAATAAAAATTTCACCTGTGGAATGATCACACACATCTTGAAGAAGAATATGCAAATTACAGGAAACCACCAGATGGCGTGGATGGTACGTCACAATGACGAGAGTGTAAGAGAGGGGTATATAAGGAATGGTGGCAAAGAAGTAAAATTGTTCACAAGCGCTGTGAAAGCCTTTCAGTGCAAAAACCGCATCGTTATGGCACAAAGGAGGCATTTGGATGATGTTTTACGTGGCAGAATTATCGGACGACTGGAATGTGGACGTACCCAGCTGGAAGTATCCGAGGAACTTGGAATCGCCCAGAGTGTCATCTCCAGGCTTTGGTAACGATTCCAAGATGATGGTAATGTGAGTAGACGTTACAGCACAGGTCACCCCGAGTTACAACGCCGAATGAGGACCGCTATTTGGCAGTTACTGCCAAAAGAAACAGACGGAGTACAGCATCAGACCTGTCTCGTCAGCTCTCTTCAGCTACCGGTACGACAGTTTCAAGGCAGACCGTGTACAGACGCTTAGGGCACATTGGTCTATATGCTCGTAGGCCTGTCAGATGTGTTCCACTTACCGCAACTCACTGTCGCCTGCGATTAACCTGGAGTAGAGAGCATGCATTGTGGACACCGCAACAGTGGTCTTGTGTGATGTTTTCCGACGAGTCCAGGTTTAATTTGGAGTCTGATTCTCGCCGGACATTCATCTGGAGAGCGCCAGGTACCCGTTACCACCAAGAGAACACCATTGAAAGACACCGTTACGGTGGTGCAGGATGGCTCGTTTGGGGAGGAATTATTCTTGGTTCCAGAATTGATCTGCATGTTCAGAGTGTAACGATGACAGGCCACATCTTTCGGGATGTCATTCTGGAACAACATACACGTTTGTTTCGGGGCGCTATGGGTGCTGAATTTGTGTTTATGGATGACAACGCCCGTCCTCACCGTGCAAACATTGTAGACGAATGCCTTCAATCGGAGGATATCACCCGTATGCATTGGCCAGCATACTCACCGGACTTGAATCCAATAGAGCATGTGTGGGATATGCTTGGCCGACGAATTGCAGCCCGTCAACCCCCTCCCACCTGTCTACCGGAACTTCGGAGTGCATTGCTTGATGAGTGGTGTAATATTCCCCAAGATCAGATTGATCATTTGATACTCCGCCTGCCTAGGCGTTGACAGGCCTGTATTGCATCGTCCGGGAGACATACTCCGTATTAACCATCCTACTAACCATGTTATACTGTTTTTTGTAAATAGGTTCTTTTTTGAAATTTGGTCAAGGGAGTAAAACTTGCAATTTTTATTAATTATGTCAAACATATAGCATCTTTTTTGCTCTTTACTTTTTGTTTAATAAATAGACTTTACAAATAAGTCAAATTTGTTTTGCTTCTTTCTATTTCTTTGCCTGAACTTCATTATCCTTAATTTATGTACATGAGTGTAATTCGAAGGAATGGCTCCTACACAAGTTTCTAAAAGTTTGTTTTTCCATCTTATATGCTATTTTCTATGCTGGTCTTAAAGTTTTTACTCAGGCTTAAATATTGATCTGTGTGTTCTATAATATTTTCTGATTATAAAATATTTACAATTGAATTATTCTGCATTTTTTTCTTTTATTTAACATTAAGAATTATCAATCAAATGATATTTTAATCCTCAGTTTAAGATTTTTCCATTTTTTCAAAATTTTTTACTGGCCTTAAAGATTTTACATAGGCTGTAAGTCAGAAAATTCTGTCGTGAATATGGAATTAACTACACTATTAACTAAATAAATAATGAACGTTATTAGATAACATAACGTACTAGGGCTGAAAAGACTGCCCCGACTGAAGAGACTTGGGTCTTACGTATATATATTCGGGACAATCAGAAATTTGCATAATGCAGAATGTTAGAATAATGTAAATTTGCATACTACATCAATTGTTAGAAAAACCATCTATATAAATAAAATTAGACTTTTGTCTCTCCATTTGTTGGAATTCAAAAATTTTGCGATTTCTATCCGTTTCAAGCACCTGGGAATCCGGTGCGACCCTCAAAAAAAAAAAGTTTGTCTGTCTTTCTGTCATTCTGTCCGTGACGCTTTTTTTGTTCAAGCATCACGTAAAAATGACTGAAGCGAATGACATGAAATTTGGTGTCATGATAGGTGGTCACTCAACTTAAAACATAGGCGTTGAATTAAAAAAAAATCTTGGTTGGATTTTGAGATTTTGCGAAAATCCTTTCAAACTGCTTAAACTTGTGTTCGAGCATCACGTATAAACGATTGAAGCATTTGAAATGAAATTTGGTATCATGATTGGTGGTCACTGAACTTAAAACATAAGCGCCAATTTTTAAAAAAATCTTGAATCAGATTTTTGAGATTTTGCGAAAATCGTTTTAAACTGCGTAAATTCGTGTTCGAGCATTACGTAAAAACGACTGAAGCGATTGAAATGAAATTTGGTATCATGATAGGTGGTAATTCAAGTTGAAACACTGGCGTCGAATTTTTAAAAAAATATTGATTAGATTTTTAGTTTTTGCGAAAATCGTTTCAAACTGCGCAAATTTGTGTTCGCACGTCACGTAAAAACGATTGAAGCGAATGAAACGAAATTTGGTATCATGATAGGGGGTCATTCAACTTAAAACAAAAGTGCCACATTTAAAAAAAATCTTGATTAGATTTTGAGATTTTGCGAAAATCGTTTCAAACTGCGTAAATTTGTGTTCGCACATCACGTAATAACTGCAAAGGTGAAAAAATGATATTTGGTGAAATGATAGGTGGTCACTCACCTTAAACTATAAGCATCTAATTAAAAACAATCGATCAGATTTCAAGATTTTGTGAAATTCGTTTAAAACTGGGTGAATTTTTGTTCACGCATTACGTAATAACGAATAAAGCGAATGATATGAAATTTGGTCACATGATAGATGGTTGCTCAACATAGATTATAGGTGTACAATTTTTTAAACATTTTTATTAGATTTTGAGATTTTGTGAAAATTCTGTCAAAATACGTTTATATTTCTTCAAGCATCACGTAATAACTACTAATACGAATCATAGGAAATTTGGTGATATGATAGGTAGTTGCTAATCTTAATTTATAGGCGTTGAGAGAGAGAGAAAGAGAGAATTTTAAAAATATTTTGATTACATTTTGAGATTTTGTGAAAATCGTTTTAAAATGCTGAAATTTTGTTCCAGCATCACGAAATAAAGACTGCAGAGAATGAAACGAAATTTGGTGACATGATAGGTTGTCACTCAAATTAAATTCTGGGCTTCCAATTTTTCAAAAATATTGATTAGATTTTGAGATTTTGCAAAAATTATTTCAATATGCGTACATATTCGTTCGCGCATCACATAATTACGACTAAAGTGAATGAAATGATATTACTTAGTTACTCTTTAACCTTTGATAAATTTAACGATACATAAAAATTATAACTTCGCTTTCTTTACTTTGGCAACATACTACATCCATTATGTGTACTCCTACAATACTGGCGAAAGTTCTTGCTTTTTGAAAATTTGCATTCAGTACTAACCCATAAACGACGGGTACTTCAGCTAGTGATAATATTTTTACAATGAGTTTCCCAGTCTCTGAGAGAAAATGCCGGAATGGGATTCAAACCTGCAGAGTCTAGCTCCGCCAGGTCGCGCTCTGCCAACCAAGCTGGGGCGATTGCTGGCTTTTCTTCTCACGGCATAGCCCCCTCCTTAAAGGGTCATCTCGCTGTTCCGATAAAAAGCTTTTCTTCTGGAGCGGACCATGGGTCTTTGGTAGCCATCTTGGTTTCGTGTGTCCTTAATTTTAGTTTGAGTATCTTCAATTTTAGTTTGGGTGGTGAATCATAATATGGTTTCATTCGTAATGCATGAACATTATCTCTGGGTATTCTTCTTCGGGAGGCAGGATCGAAATCTTGGTTACATCTCATAGGTTACATCTGATAAACGACGCAACAACTGATAGGGTCCGAAATACCGTCCTAAGAGTTTCTCGAAAAGACCGACTCTTCGAATTGGGGTATAAACCCATCCGAAATCTCAAGGCGTATAAGACACGATTCGGTGTTTTGAGTCGTAACGTTGGCGATCTTTATCCTGAGCTATCAGGGTTCGTGTCCGGGCCAGCTGTCTTGAATCTTCAACCCTGACAATAACCGAGTGATGTGATAGCCATCTACCTCATCAGGAGAGAATGGAAAACATCGTGTTCAGCGTTGTTTCGGTCTCACGTTCATTAAGTAAATGGAAGGATATAGAACCCGTCGTCTCCTGCTTGGCGGTATGTATTATAAGGGAACGTCACAAATGATAAATTTCGTCCCAGTTTTTCTGCTCAATGTCAACATACATGGTTAGCATGTCTGCCAACGTCTTATTCAAGCGGTCAGTCAAACTAGTTGTTTGGGGATGATACTCCGTTGTCTGGTAATGATCTATGTTACACATTGTGACTGTTTTGGAGACAAGTTGAGATTGGAAGACGACCCCACTATCTATGAAAATTACTCGGGATGCTCCAAGTTTTAAAGGAATTTCTTCGAACACGAACTTTGCTACTCCTTTAGCATCAGCAGTTGGTGAGGCTTTAGTCACGGCACAGAGTGCCAAATAATCCGTTCAGACTATGATCCCCTAGCTTCCGCGAGCAGATTTTGGAAACTTCCCAAGAAGATCGAGCCCTATGCGATGGAAAGGGGCTACGGCTGGCGGGATAGAGACCACGCGTCGTGGTGGTAGCTGAGGAAGTGATTTCCTTCTTTGGCATTTCCGGCAATCCATAACATGTAGCGTTTTGGAGTACGCTAAAAATTTAAATATCGGAAAGACTCGATGTAACAATAGAAATATTTTTAGGAACAATAATACAAATTTTCTTGATTAAATAAGTCGTACAAGCACAAAAATAAACCGATCAAATTGTCCCGCCTGAAGATGTAGGTTCGCTGCTCGAAGAACTGTCCGGAGCCACAATCAAGGTTCGTCCACGAGACAGGATGTCTCGTCCCAAAGGTCTCGGCTAATTGGTGGTCGTTTCCCGGTCTCTTTCCGAGGAAAAATAACAAAACGTCGAGCAACCCAGACGTGTCAAGTCTGGAACTCTCTCTCCGAGATCTCGGCAAGCTCTCCTCTCTCCAGCCCTTCTGGTCACTTTCCCAAGGGTTCAATCCCTTAGGGGTCGGAGGCCGCCAAGCATGTCCACATTTCTCCCCTTTCGCTGGGGATTTCATCATCTTGTTCCAAGTAGAGACCCTTTATTCCTAAGAGACTGGACAAGTGCAAGTCAGCCGCTGATTGGACAAGAAGCCTTTTTTTCCACCCGAGGCAGTTTTGAGTCTTTCGTCAATGGGAGAAGCATAGCGCATGAAGGAGTTCGTGAAATAAAAGATTATTAACAGCAAAATAAAAATAAGATTCTTTCAATTTTACCTAATGTTTGCTAAGATTTGTTTGCTTATTTCTATCGTATAAGTTTTATGTATTAAAATGACGAATTTAATTGACAAAATACCAAATTTGTAGAAATCCGAATACTTTGGGCGAAACGCTGTTCCTTTGTTTTGAGAGTTTTTCTCATTATTTTTAGTTAAAACTAGAGATGGGGAAAGAATGAACATCCTGTTCTTCTGAACCTGTTCTCAAGAAAGAACGGGAACACCCTGTTCAGTGATCACGGCAAAAACATGTTCTCAGTTCATTAAGGTCCGACACTTCAAAATTTTATGGCAGGCAAGATCGTTGCAAAAATAAATTTTGGAAAATGCCTTAAAGGTGAAATTTCTCATTAAAAGGCGTGATTAATATTTTTTTGCTAAGAAAAATTTTAATTCTGGGGGACCAGACCCCTTCCCCCCCCCTCCTACCCCCTCTCCTGTTCACACCTTGGCTACGTATCTGATGGTGGGGACAGAAGTTCACAGTTTTAGCTTTATCAAATTCTAAGTAATTGCAGAATCTTAGCTATTTTGAGAAATAATGATAACGATGATGATTATCTGGGGGGGGGATAGAACTTTTAGTTCAACCTACCATAATTTTAGAGTGGACCCGGGCTAAGAATAAGAAACTTTCTTCTCGTTCAATACGAAATGCACTCACAGGAAAACAATTCGTCAATTTTTATTATTCCAGCCAAACTACGCAATTTCAATCAAAGTAAAAAATTTAATAATAAAGAAAATGATAGTCTGAAACAGAAATAAATCGAAAAAAAATATTTTATCAACGTCAAACAATAATATAAGCATTACACTATCTCCATATAAAACGCTCTCCCTTCATAATCTCTCAGCCATCTCCTTTCGGCTGAAAAAGAACCTGTTCCGAGGAGACCTCTCCTATTGGCTGAAAAAGAACCAGTTCTTTGATCACGACTGGGAGGTGGAACACCTACTTCAGCGTTCTTTCGCGGACGGAGAAAGAACGGAGAGCTAGGTGTTTTTTCGAAGAACGGAGAGAGCTGGTGTTCTTTTGGGAACGGAGTAAACGAAGTGTTTTCTGGTGAACGGGGTGAACGGCGTTCTTTTGATCTGTTCTTTTGTTTTAATTCCGTTCTGAGCTGAATACTTGTTGTCTGAGCTGAATACTCCAAGTCTAAGTTGTAGACTTGGAGTCAGAAGTAAGGCCGTACTTAGAAAAGGGGGGGTCGTATGGGTTTGGACGTCTCTCCCTCGACGTTATTACAGTATATGTATATGGTGTATTTATACAGGGACGTAGCCAGAATTTTTTTTGGGGGTGGGGATGGTGAGGGGTATGAATTGCAGTGATGTATAAGTGAACGAAATGTTCTCGCAATAGTTAAAAAAAATTTTAAATCTTGGTACATAAGTTGAAAATTGGGTGTGGAGGATATATTCTGAAATTTTTGTCCGGGTATGGCCCAGGTCTGAAGCCATTTAAGCTGAATTTCCGAAGCCATGTAATTTTATATGCCAAAGTCGTATTCATTTTCTTAACTCGGAGTCGGAGCAATACTGAGCCTGATACTTACAGCTTTTTAAACGGAATGTCTTTAATTTTTAAGCTGGAGCATGTACTTTTAAAGCTGAAACTGTACATTTTTTTTTTTCTTTTTTAAGCTCTTAGAGCGTATCGACTATTTTGTGGGCTCCCCCATTGGAAATGGGCAGGTCCACCCGATACGTATATTTTTATTTGTAGTTGTAGCCAAAGAAGGATTTTTTCTTTTTTTAAAACCGAGCCCGATCCATAACCTCTTGGAGCTAGACCTGGAACAATATATATTTTTTAAGAGGCGGAGCGAACGGTGAAAAAGGCTGAATTTTTCAGCAAACGACTTCATCATTATTATTTTGTTAACAACATTTTAAATTGGGGGGGGCAGACTTTCTGATTCACCCCCTTTGGTACGGTCTTGCATGAGTGCTTAGATAGGGGACAAAGGATCAGGGCCGTATCCAGAAAAAAATTTATCCAGACAAAAATTTCGGAGGGGGACCAAACGAAAGAAAAAGGCTGAATTTTTCACAAAGACTTCAACTTTATTATTTTGTTAACAAAATTTTAAATTTCGGGGGGAGGGGGGACCAGACCCCCTGGGTACGGCCTTGAAGGGGGTGCTCTCTCTCCAGCTTTCGTTATAGTGAACACTCTTATAGTATTTTGATTTTTTTTTATCATTATTATTTTTGTATTAAAATGTTTGAAAGTCCGAAAAAAACTTCTACAACCCCCCCCCCTCCCATTCCTCCAAGAGTTACGACTATAGGGTAAAAGCTTGTGTTACTTAGGTGCATTGTGATAATGTGGATATTATGTGCCCGAGGTAATGTACTTCCCGACGGCCCCCTGGCACATTATCCAAGGTCAAAGTCTTGCGTTACTTTCGCTTTATCATGAAATTTATGGTGTGGACTGGGAGTCTAGGAAAGGAGGGGGTGGAGGATTTCATTGCAGATGTTCAGCTTCAACGGTCGCTCCTGTTGTGCGTCCGGCTCTTTTACTGCAGTAGTGCTGAAGAAGAAAAAACTAAAAGAAAAGGGTATGCAGTCACGTGGCATATTGTATGAGACCGTTCAAGGATTAGTTGAAACAGATCATTCCTTTGCGCTCTTACTGGTACAACTCTTAGTTATGCTTATGTTTGGATAGTTTTTCCTCATGCATAGAAAAAAAAGTCGTTTGTTTGGACAGATTTTAAAGTTATTGATTCCGCTACTTCCAAAGCTTTGTGCAATATAGTCTAATCAAAATAAACAGTTATAAAATTTATGCCATTTTAGGAGCTGTCAGACTCAAATATTGTTTACTCATGTAAGCAGTATTGTATCACTCAGGTAAGTAATCGAAAATTAGGCCTGGCCTAAATAATTCTCTCTAGAATTGAAGTTTTTCCATTTCTTTTTACATACATACTATGAGTAAGGATAACAAAAGTTAATAAAAAGCACAGAAAAAATTTTGATTTTAGAAATATGTGCATATTTAACACTATATTATAGAGCGTTAATATAATTAAAATATTTTTACCAAAAATTACTGTTAATATACTTGATTAAAGAAAGCCAGAGTCGTGTTGGTTGCAAATTTTTTTTAAACATTTTGCAATTGTATTAAAGCATAATACATGTTAAAAAGGACGTATATTCTTATTTTTAAATTGAATAAAATATAGTCATAATAAAGCTACGATAAATCAAAGAACCTGTTCTCAAAAGAACAGGAAAAAGAACTGTTCTTTAAAAAAGAACGGGAACAGTGAACAACTGTTCTTTGAAAATAACGCTTTTCCCCATCTCTAGTTAAAACGTATTGCATATACTCTAGAATCGATAGATTATACGTTTATGTAGAGTAATCTGAAAGTTTCCATCTTTATTTGAAAAGAAATTTCAAGTTTTTTGAGGTATTTGAGGAAGCGATTGATTGGCGAAATATTCCTTGATGTTGGCTTATAAGATTCATTTTCGGCTGTCGCCAAACTAAAGCTTGTGTTTGTAAAAAAGCGAAAACATGCGGAGAAAGTAAATTAAATGCTCCGACAGGTAAGAAAACAAAAGTTCTAAGTAATAAAACAGTATTTTTACATAATAATAATTGAAATCACGTGTTTTAAAATTGTAACCTTAACTAGTCAGTAATCAAAAACCATGTGATTTCTTTCTTTCCTTTTCAATGTGGGTGTATCCTTTTGAAAATCTGTTTTTGAAAAATATTACTCTACATATTTAAATATGGAGATTTTGATTTTTTAATATAGCTAAAACATTATTCAATCTGTACTCAATATTTACGCATCTAAACTAATTTTCTAATACGTAGTTATACATATATTAGTGTGTAAAATACATCTTTACTTAATAGAAACACATTAAATACGGTCAATAACTATTTTAATCAAAGCTTTTGTATCAGAAGTAATTTAATGTAGAGTATTTAACTTATTAATATTATATTTAGTTTATTATTTATGCCATGTTCAGTAAAAAATAATTTACACATTGTTCCTGTTTCATAACGTATTATTTTTATTCAAAATTAGAATTTCTAAAATAATTTTAAATTGAAAAAAAAATATTATTAGTTATACTAATAAATGAAGACATCGTTAAATATTTGGCATATACACTAAAAATTTAACTGTATTAATAGTTAACAAAAGTAAGTATATATTTCTTCAAGAGCCGTTTGCTTTACTTTCATTTTAATATATCTCCCTTAAGTTCAAATTTTGTTTCAGCCAAAGAATTATGAATTGGCTAATTTGCTGAAAACTTTTGAATTGCTTTTATCTAAAGTGAAGACTTACTTTGTAAAATTACTTACTTTGTATAAATCAATAAACGTTATTAAAAATGTCTGATGTTGTTTTTATTTATTAGTTCATTTTTTCCCAAGGAAAAGTTTAACTGCTGTGAGAAAAGCTTAGAAACGTTTAAATATTTTTCAATCCTAGGAAGTACAGAAAACTGGGCAATGCTTATTTTGTACAATTCATTAAAAAAATCACTTAAAATACAGCTTAACTAATTACTATTGTCCAGAGTGTTCTTAAAAGCAATCACTCTTCTACATGTGAGTGTTACCGCAGCTGATTGTGTAAAGGGATAATAAAATATTGAACCTGTATCTGGAATCACCAGTTGTTTCACAACGATCGTAATTCTAGACTCGCGGGGGATAAAAAAAAAACTCGCGAGGTGGACGAAAAAATCGCCCATGAAGTGAAATTACCGATGGGCTGGCACCAGTAGCAACCCCTAACTTGGTAAAAAAAAAAAGGGCGGGCTAAGCATGCGCAGGGCGATCAATCTCCTTCATTGTCGCATCTCTACCCATAAAGGATCTCTAGTTCCAAGCAGGTGCAAAATTGGCGGAGGGGACGCTACCTGCTTGTACATTACAATCACCCGTTCGAATAGAAAGCTAGAGAACTTATAAACTATACAATATCGAACAACATTTTTGTACATTCCCGGCTAATTAGGGATGGACGCGAGACGTGCGATACGAGAATCGGGGCTGTCTCGTCTCGTCTCGCAGTGGTAAACCTCTGCCTCGTCTCGCGTCTCGTCTCGTCTCGCAAACACTGTGTCTCGTCTCGCGTCTCGCAAAGAAATTGCTGTCTCGTCTCGCGCGAGACGCGAGACGTCTCGCGAGTCTCGCAAAATTAAGGACTGCGATTTCGTTACCATTTTATACTAACTTATTATTGGGATTTTATTGAAAATTAGTATTAATAATAACAATTACTTACATATCGCCACATTAGTAGATATATTAATAACTATATCAACATATATCGGCATTTGAAGTAAAAGAAATTGAGATTTAATCCGTATATATAATGTCACACCGAAAATATAGTATTTATTTTTATTTACTAGCTGCGTGCCCGTTCTTCGCACTGTAGTAAACGAAAATTTTCCTAACATGAGTGATTTCAATTAATTCCAGTGATGTGGAATCTAAAATAAAAGCAAAATTATTTGATTCTTGATGTAAAGTTTGCGTCATGAGTATTAACCTGGCATCATTGCAATATAATGACTCAAAAAACTACGTCAGTGTCATTCGCGATCAGAAAAGCGAAAAGCTTTGCGGTTTGCAGAGAACTCCTGACTTTCAAAATGTGTTATTTCTACATCATACTGTTCAAGTTGTAGCATTAAATACCTCAGACACTACATGAAATGGACAACCGTTTGTTTTAAAATAGCTGCGCACCCGCTCTTCATACGAAAAGTAGCGAATATTTTACTAAAATCATATTTGCATGAGACAAAACAATTTTTTTTTTTTAAAGTTCAAGTAATATCCTCTGTTTAAATTACTGCGGGATATATTAAAACAAATTAGCATTACTTATCGTTCAGTTGGTTGTAAGATAACCCTTAAAAATTTTAAACAGAACACTTTTAGTCTTTATTAAATCTCTACTATTTACTTTAATGTCAATTTCAAGTCTCTAAAATATATGTAATTTTTATATTAATGAAAACAAGATTATATTAACGATAATTATAATTATTTGCCTAATATTTCCAATAACATTACCGTGTGTGCATTTTTAGATTTCATTATAGTATCTCAGTTGGTTAATAGACGTCTTATTTTTTGTTTATATTTTAAATTACTGAACAGTTAATTTGTTGACGACTATCCGTTTGTACTTTTCCACAATATTTTTTAGCGATAGTACTACAGTCGTTATGGTCGCCCTGTTTACAGAAAAATTAAACCATAATCCCCCTAATGCATATCCAGTGTGGATTTTTTTAAAAAAATGAAAAGACATCTAACAAGCGAAGATAATTTTAGAATAGGAACCCAACTGCAAGATAAAATGATGAGGAGGAAAAAAATTTATAAAACTTTTGCAAGCCGAAGGAAGGGAAAACATGATAATATAAACGAAAAGAGAAATAGTTTTTAAAAAAATTGCTTGCATTTCTTTCCGTCCGATATTAATATATAAGAATAAAAAATGTCATTTTAATCTCTTTAAAATAGGCCAACAATAGGGATTTAACCTCCCCTAGAAAGTTGTTACCAGGGTGGGCGCCCCTCCCCCTACGCACGCCACAACGTGCGGGAAAGCTTGAGGATAATATCGGTACAAGGATATTTCAACCAAGGATATTCAACCATATTTCAACCTACTCAGACTAAGCATCAATGCGAATTCAAGTTGCTCTACTTCTAATCTCTCTCTGATATACCCGTAACCCGATTATCACAGGGGCAAGGGGGGGGGCGGTAGTCCGGTGCCCCTGAAGAAAAAGGGGGCCCATATATATCCCGATTATCTAAATTATAAATTCATATGTACTGAAATAGTTATTGTGGGGGAAAAACTGAATTTCCTCTATAATATAGGTATTACCTAATTGTCTATCACTAGATCAAGTTAGAGATATTTTTTTGGGGTGAAAAATGCGATTTGATTAAAGTACAAAAACTACAGTTAACTGAAATGCAATTTTCGAGTACAACAGCGGTCAAAACTGGGTTAAAATGCTTAAAAAGGGGGGCTTAGTAAAGGGGCTTAATGCGTAAAAAAGGGGATAGTAAGGGGGGCCCCAAACTTAATGCCCCGGGCCCCGTCTAAAAGTGGTCAGATTTGAACATACCGTACCGCCTTTTTTATTTGCTTATTATTTTTCTTTCAACTCTTCTCTGTTTTCTTTTTTTTTCCGCCTCTTTCTTTATCCTCTCCTTTGTGTGTTTTGTATATCTCTCGTCTGTTCTAATTTTAAATGTTACGTGTTTGTGCGTATTGTGGAGTGCTGATAGTATACCATGACCGAAAACGAAGGAGACGCAAGTTAAACGGTAGAGGCTTCAGGCAAATTGTCGCTTTTCAGATCGTATTTATGCGAGACGGAAAAAAATGCGAGAATTCTCGCGAGAAATCTCGCGCGAGACAAGACTCTGTCTCGTCTCGCGTCTCGTCCCGCAAAATTTTTTCTTTCTCGTCTCGCGTCGTCTCGCAAAAAAATGCCTGTCTCGTCTCGCGAGTCAATGCGAGAACGCGAGACAATGCGAGAATTCTCGCGTCTCGCGTCCATCCCTACGGCTAATATAATCTTTTCCGTATTCTGGCTTAAGTTTTCGCGAAGCCAAGATGTCCTGCAGTGGGGGCGTCGTGGAAGTGTCTAAGTTTAGAAGCAGGAATTTCTTTAAATTTATTTTCTTCTATTACGTTGTATATAAGAAAAAAATTCTTGTCCATTTACAGAACAACTGTATATAACAGAAAAAAAAAACAGAATGTAAAAAAAAAAGAAAAATTAAATGGTGTAAATGAAACACACTTTAACTGAAGGAAATGCCTAATTAAGAGATCAGCTAACTTATAACTGGGAACCCAACCTTTCTGTACCTAATAGCTCATTCTAAGAAACCGGCCGGAGGGCGGGCACGAATTATTTTTTCCAACTGAATTTACAGTTTCTATTTACAGTAAGTCTACACAGGGAATCGAAAAAAACCCACTGACCTCGGTTTTTATTTCTTAAATAATTATTACAGACATTTACAATAAATTATCAATTTGCGTAAGAGAAGTTACAGATGTTTATGAAATCAATTAAAATTTTCCTCAGATTAAGTTTAAACAAATACAAAGTTAAAATTTTTATAAGGCACTCGTGCAAAAAATTCCCATTTAGTATAATATGAAACCTACATTAATTGGGTGATGTACAAATTTTGAGCATTTCGTCCTAAAAAGCTTGAATTTTTATCACGGTAGCATAGCGGCGGGGACACGTAAAACGATCGGTGGGAGCTATGATGCCCGCGGGAATAGAGTTGGAGACCTCTAGCTTATCGCATTTAACTTTTGTAACTTTATCTATACATCTATACTTTTATATAGTTTTATAGTATTTTAGTTCACTAATGAGCGATTTCAAAAATGATTGGTTCTGCAAGTCAACAAAAAATTTTCTTAAATCAAAAGGCATTTTGATAAATCAGTTTGAATAAAAGAAAGTTTTGTTAAATCAGCAGAACGAACCTACCAAACTGTGTTACGAAACAAGTTTTGTTAAATTCAGCAGAACACTTTTTTGCATATATATATATATAATATCTTTATCCCATTTTTTCTGAAATACTCAAGCGTTTGCAGAAATATTTTGAAATTTTACTTCAGTAGAGTTCCTCTAACACCATCAGTATTTCAAAAAATTGGGGATGCTAAAATCTGAGCGTCTCCTTACATGATTAACCCAATTATGTCTAGTGTCCCTTTTTTGGGATGGCTTTTTGCACTGTCAGTCGAAAAAGTTATTTATTTTTCCTAGCCTTTATTCACGAGTACTGAACCTCAACTCCACAAAATATTTTAACATGACCAAGTAGGATGTTGACATTTTAATTTTTATACATAAAGATTTTAAAAGAAATCATCCCTTGTTCTAGAAGTTGACATCAGAAATTTTTCTATTATTGCTGGTACTAGCAAAAATCGAAGAAAGTCGCAAAAATATCTGGGCACGAATGGGTTAAAGCACTTATGAATCCTGAAGTATGTGCTAAGCTGCCGAACTATTCATCTCCACACTTGTTGCATAGTCTGTACTACCCTAAGAACTCTAATCACTGCAGCTGTTAGCGAAAGTTCATTAATATTTTTTTTTATTACTTCGTTGAGCCAAATGCTCTACTCTTGCAATGCTGACAACTTCTATAGAGTAAACCTCTTACTTCAGGAAACCCCAGACAAAAAGTCTCATTAAGTCATTAAGACACATGGTTCCCGCACGACTAATTTATCGTGGTAAGCTAGGACGGCAAGAACAGAATTGGAGAAATGTGTGTGTAGCGTCTCGATCTCTTTCAAATTAACCCATTCGTGCCTGGATATTTTTGCGACTTTCTTCGATTTTTGCTAACACCAGAGTGATTGATAAATTTCTGATGTCAACTTCTTGAACAAGGGATGATTTCATTTAAAATCATTATGTATAAAAATTGAAATGTCAACATCCTACTTGGCCATATTAAAATATTTTGTGGAATTGAGGTTCAATACTCGCGAATAAAGGCTAGGAAAAATAAATGACGTTTTCGACTGATAGCGAAAATGCCGTCCCAAAAAAGGGACGCTAGGCATAAATGGGTTAATTTCCGCTCTTTCGAGTTCAGAAAAAACGTCAAGTAGTCACAGATAAATTTTAAAAGCTCTGATTAAGCTCTGCTTGTCAGATGGTACTAAAAAACGTTTTTTACTATAAAGTGATAGCCAGTAATTCCAAACCAAACATTTAAACTAAATTTCTTTTGGAATGATTTAAATTATTTACAGCTATAGCTTTGAGATTTATGTTTTAAACTGTGTAAATTATAAAAGCTATCTCAAGTGAAATTTCACTCATTTGCCTGCGCATGATTCCCAGAAAATAGCGTTCTTCATATTTTATTGTAACCAGCTATTGGCAAAATTCTAGATCTGAAAAGAAAATTAAAAGCGATCTTAGACAACTTCAGAACTAACCAATTTTATACATACAAAATGATTAGGGATAATTAAGTGACACTTGGAAATCTTCCTATTTTTATTCATCAATTTAGAAAAAGACATCAGTTCTTCACTATAGATTCCTGAAACCTATTTATCATTGGAGAAGTGAGCACAAATTTTAGAATGTGATGGAAATAGGCTCTAAATATTTAATCCGTAATTGCATGAATAAAGACGTTCGCTCGATGGCCACGAGTGTAAGCTAAATTTCCGAAATCTGTTTTGTGAATAACTAATTATTTTTTACAAACACACGCAGTTTCAAAGTAATATCTGAAATTTTAATTATTCACGATATGAATCATTTGTTATTAAAAACTATATTTTATATGTGAAATTTTGCGTAAGAAATTTAGCTTTTACTCTAAAGCTGCAGTGAAAAATACGATGCAAATATGCATTTCAGAGTTTTTTCAGAGTTTCAAGTCTTTTGCAGTATCATTTTATTCGCCGATTGTTTATCAGTCGATTCGAATGATCACGCACAACAAGAGAAAGGTATTAAATGCATCTGTATCTATTTTTTTATATGATGCAATTTTCGAAGAATAAAATGATTTGCTATAAAATTCAGCTTAAAAAGATAATTAACACTTTAATACCATTTTAAATGTATTTACTAACCAATATATGAAAATTACCCTCTTTGAGTATTTGACTATGGGGTTCTGAATCCTTTAGACATGCCTTACATTCCTATAAACCTCTCTAGATAGGATGCCCTGTTAAACATACCTGTACATAAATTTATTTTGGTACAGTAGTAATATTTTAAAAACTCCATTTATTTATTTTATACACACCCCTCTTGAAGGTAAATGTCTTTCTTAAAGGCAAGTATCAATTTCGTAAATATTTATTGACACTGACAGGTTTGTTGAAATTTTCGCAATATCCTGTGAAAAAGTAAATTAATTTTAAACTGTTTCAATATTTAAATAAGACGATTTTTATCGTTTCTTTTCTAAAATTACCGAAAGAGAGATGACCCCTGTGGAAATTTAAACTGAAATTAGCTTAAGATTATTAGCTTAAGTAAAATGGATTTTTAAGTATTTTAATTCACGCCTCTTAATTAGGGTGTCTAGGTAATAACTGTCAGAAGTTTTCAAAAGGTATTTCTAACTTGAAAGCAAAGATGTTGTCATTTAATATCCGAAAGCTGCGAGAGAATTTGGTGGAATGATCTGGAAAACGAAGCAATTCATGTTTGATAATGAAAGTTTATTTCTCAAGAAAACATTCAAGATAGTGAGATCTCGGAGTGAATGAGTCTCTTTCACAGGGAATATTTAATATTCACCTGTTTAAGACTACCAGTAACGACAAGAAAAGCATTTTAATAAACTCAAAGAGGCAATTTTTTGTTATATAATATATTGTGTTAGGGATAAAGTTATTGCCGATTTTTTTCACAAGATAGTATTAGATTGAGTACATCAAGCAAAACTAATTTGATCGGCATATACTTAAGTTCATCTGAAATGTAGTAATTCAAGTTGCTCTTTTTTGAAAAAAAGTACTGAATGCTATCATTCGTGTCAAAAGTTACACCAATAAAACATTAGTTTATATAATGGAAAATTCGAAACATTTTGAAATTCTATTTCCATAAAGGTAAGAATGGAACACAAGCTGCCAACAAAATTTATTCAATTTATGGTCATGGCACTGTATCAGAAAACACAGCCTTCCAAAAGTTCACTCGTTTCGCTCTGTAAATTTCGATGTCAAGGATGCAACTCGCTCTGATCCTCCTTTGATTGAAAAGGTGGATGATATCATTCAAGAAATTCATCAACATTGGCATATAAATAGCCATGACATGGCTGAAGATCTGAAAATTCACCACAAAACCGTTTTAAACCCTTTGAGTGAGAATGGATACAAAGAAGCTCGATGTTTGGGTGTCGCATGAATTATCAGGAAAAAAAGTGATTTACCATCTGAGAATCAGTACTCGAACTCAATTGAATTGATATATTTTTGAAGCAAATGATTTCGGGGTACAAAAAGTTGATCACAAACAACAGGAATATAAAAAAGATCGTGATCAAAGAGATGAATCATCGCAAAGGCTTGCCAAGCCAATTTGACACTAAGCAAAGTTTACTCGGTTCCATGTGGGACTGGAAGGAATTCAATCATATTAAGGAGCTGTTACCACCTGGTCAAACGATTCATTCTGATATCTACTGTCAAAAATAAAGCAGATTAACTAGAAATTGAGGGGGAAATGCTGCAATTTTGATCAGTAGAAATGGAAGGGTGTTGTGTTCCACTGTAGCAAAGTGAGACCATATACGTCTTTGATGATCCGGAAAAAAATGAGAGATCTTGAATGGGAAGTTTTCACGTATCCATTATATAACCAGGACCTTGCACCTTCCGATTATTAGTTATTTCAGGATCTGGGAAACCCCTTTAATGGTGTAAAATTGAGTTTAGAAGAAGCCTATGAAAATCGGTTGGTGAGATATTTTGCCAATAAATGACAAAACTTTTACGGAGATTGAGTAATGGCTCCTATCTAAAAATTACTAATGGTCATCGATAATGATGGCACATTTTTTTCAAAAAAAGTTGTTTGAAAAAAATGAAAAATTTGATTGAAAAATGACTAAAATTCGGCAAGAATTTTTTCCACCACCCAATGAAATGCCAATTGATTATTGTTATAGTTTGTTTAAATTTTTAGTGTGGAATGTAAGATTTGAGGTAATAAACGTTGCAAACTTTTATAATCATTATAATCTTATACGATAAAGACTGAGAGTGAACAACATTTACCATTTTATGGGCCAGTTTTTTAAACCAGAAAGCAGGTTTTCCTACAACTGCCTTGTGAACGAAACCGTCGGTGAGACCAGTGAGAATTGCAGAGATATAATTCCGTTGTCTCGAATTTCGAAACTCGAATTAATTTGGAAGGTACAAATAAAAAATAAACTCAAAATGAACATCACTTTACCCGGCTTGCGATTTTCAGCCAAATGAAGTGATTTCGACTGTTGAATCTCTGCAACGGACAAACATGCTACTTTCAGAAAAGAAAAGAAAAATCATAAATTTCTTTTTTTTATTTAGTTGTATCTTCATATCAAATGCAAATCTCGTCTGAAAGTGTTACAGTTAATATTTTTAGACTGGGGCAGACAGCGAAGAACTATATCATCTTCCCGTATACAGAGTGTTCCCAAAAACTGACGTAGACTTTTATTTCTTAAATATTGATCACAGACATATACAATAAAATACAAAATTACGTAAATAAATTATAGAATTTTAAGGTATCGATTAAAATTTTCAGGAGATTAAATCGTAATAAATACAAAATTTAAATTTTTATACGGGCCCCGAATGATAAAATTTTTCAGTTAGTGAAATATGTCCAACACATTAATTATTTTATGTACGAAATTTCAGCTTTTCTTCATAAATAGGCTCAGAGATAAACAAAGTTGGTAAGGGTTTATGCAATACCGATGACAGAAAAGTATGTATTTATGTAATTAATGTTTTCTTTCGTAATTTGTGAATACTTAGCAAACACAACCCTGGTGGATACGTTATGGACCGACACATGCATTCCAGCCCAATGTTGAGTTAGTGGTACCGAATACGTCAAAATCACCTCCTCGTGACCAAAAGATATTCATCGTAATGGCATGGCTTTGGATCGGTGTCAGCTTAAACGGTGCTGATGCCGAACCAACCTTACGCCAGATTTGAGTCAAAAACATTATGATATACGTCTGGTATTGGCAAAAATAAAATACCAAAAATGACCAGCAGCCTTTTGATTTGCATAGTAAGTTCATAATTAGTTATCTGGAGCAAGAATACACTCATTAGAAAAAAAAATAATTATATAAACGACTGTTTATAGCTCTGGGTCTAATTTTGTTAAAAATACATTTAAATAAAAAACTTTACTATTTTGAAAATGGTACTAAAAAATAACAATGGCATTTAAAATAATATAAATAAAATTTTACTGGGTGATTTTATGAATTGAGAACCTACATTCTTAGAAGCCCCTAATTCTGTATAATCTTCAGGTTTGATAGATTCATGAGAATTTACTCGCACCGGAATGGTATGTGGTTAAATATATCGTATATCCCGGTATATATTATGCTCTGGCGTGTAAAACACATTTAGGATAGGTCAAGCAATTTATATCATGCATTTTATATTCGGTGTAAAACACGCACACAAAAAAATGAAGTAATTTTTCGAAGTTAAGACTTAAAAGTGCCTGTTATACGCCGAGGTATACGGTATATACTGTTCAAAGAAATTAAGTAAAAAGAAAGAGTTATGCACAGCGATATACAAAAAGTTATTTTTCCACAAAACAATTTGCCGCTCTTTAATTTGCGATAGAAGGCAGCAGGCAGAGCCGAAACGCACTAACCACAGGTAGACAACAAGTTTAAGATTGCTATCCATAGAAATAAACCGAAGCTAGCTTCCCTTATATCCAAAGACGATCCTTGAGTGACCGTGGGCATAGAATTGGAGAGTATGTACTGATTTTACATAGTGGTGAAAAGCTAGATTTCCAGCAAGACATCGCTTCCGTCCTGTATGTACATGGATGTATGGAACACGGCGCTATTGAAAAAAGTGAAGAAAACTCCTGAATGAGCTGCGATTTCTGGGCATCCATGGAAACGCGATCTTCCGATGTCATTTTTTTCTATTCGAGAGCCATTGAAAAGTGGTTTAAGCCAACATACATTTACTTTCATATCTCTGAGCCTTCTTTTTCGGATAGAAGGCTGGAGTTTTGAGTATCAACTAATTAATTCATCGTGCACATTTTATTAACCTTGTACATGCCAATATTCCTTTTTTGCAACATCATGCTTAATATATTTTTTAAATAAACTGTTATATATCAATTAGAAAAACATACTGTTTATTACTGACAGTGTGATTGATTCTTTGATGTACTATTTATTTTTTAAACGTAAAAATTTGAGCCCAGAAAAAATTCTAAAAATCGCCTTTTTTTACAATGTTTGCAGTACACAAGGAAAAATGTTCTATAAAATTCCCAAAAATTCAAATTCACCCTAAAATTACCCAAATACCCAAACTAAAATTCCTGTATTACCAAAGGGTAGATTCAAAGACATATAATAAAAGAAATTCAAATAACAGCAAGATATCTTTTCTTGCATAAAAATGCTATGTTCCAAAAAAGGAACATTGGCATGTAACGATATACGAAATCAAGGGTATCACATGATATTTTAAATATTTTTGAAGGGTGAAGGACTAGAGAGGAGTAGAGATCCTTCCCCTTACCCCGCTCCCCTCTAGAGAGGAGCGGGGTAAGGGGAAGTTGTCTTATCTCTTACCCCTTAAACAAAAGGAGGGTGGTTATTGCTGCATTCCTCTTATTTGATCTCAGGTGCTTGTTTATTCTGTTAGCATAGAGCATGTGTTCTACACGAGGGTTTGTTTATTTGTTTTAAGTTCTTTTTATGCAGAGGGAAAATGTGGGAGGGAGTGACATCAAGTCACATGTTTTTATTTCTACGCTTTGCAATTTTTTGAAACCATTTCAGTAAGAATTTGTATAGATGTATGTAACAACAATGTACATGGTGCAGTCGAAGAAATTTCTAATTACAGATAATGTTGATTTAAAAAAAAAATTCTTTATCGATGGTTGAAACAAGTCAATCACAGATATCTGTCAATTGCCCCTTGATGAAAACTGGTACATTACTGATGAAGAAGAAACAAATAATAGTTTTGAGCTGATTACACCTGGAGACATTTGCGGATATTAGAATTTTAGAAAAGAAATTATTTTAAATTTGTTTCAGACGAAGCCTAAAATAACATTGTACGTGCACGCCGTGCCCATCAGTCGAAGTTTGAAAAAAATTCAGATGCACATTACGTAGCTACATAATAAGGGCACTTTTATATTATGCCAAAAAAAAGTAAAGTAAACATGCGTTTTGAATGCAAGAAAAATCTCCCTGTACACTTCCCACCATAGACATTGAAAAAAACGGCTGAAAAGTGATATAATGAATTTGTGTTTTAGCATGTTACAAAACTTCGCATAACTGGTTGAAATTCTAAACACCCTCTTAAGAATAAAATATTTTATTCTTCCTTGATGAGGTTATTTTACATTTTTTAAATTGCATTTATTTGTACTATTAGTCAAGTGTATGCAAGCATAAAATTATTTTTATTGTTATTTTATGCATTTTTGCAATACGTTTCTTATGAAATATAACACTACTTTTAAAATTACATTAGAAGTGGCCCAAAATGATCCCCTTAAGAGGAAAACTTGCATAAAATACCATAAATGATAAATAAAACTTTGTCCCTTTGCGACAATATTTTACACTATACTTTGCATCATAAACACATTTTAATAATATTTTAAGCCCAACCTAAGTTATGAAAAAAATAGAATTTTAAAAATATGTCAAAAGGATCATTTTACTCGCACCCAAAGGCAAAATGATTCTTCATTCAAAAATGACTGTAAATTGTTTTTTATCGGCAAAATGAAAAATGTAAAAATAATTATGACAGTAAATAATTAAATAAAATAATTTTTACAGTCATATAGTATGTATAAGTCATTTTATGAAAATTTTGAAATATAAAAGTATCACGAACAATCAGATGGAATTAGGGGCGTAGCCAGAAGTTTTTCTTGGGGGGTTACGACTACTACAACTCATATATATGTATACGTGTGTGTGATAATGTAGAAGAATATACATTTTGTATGGAAAAAAATTCCTCATGGGGGGGGGGGTTATGACCCCTCTACCCCCCCCCATTGGCTACGCCCCTGAATGGAATATTTCGAAAATATAATTAAAAAATTATGGCTTACAATAGATGCAGAAATTAGTTAAATAATGTAATGGGGAGTCAAGCATTTTGAGAACGTCTGAAGGGTTGCCATGGTGACTAGGACCTGGTACTGGAATTTCTTCAGTCGATGGATCATTTTACCCGGCATTATGTCTGCCACCTTTAGGTCATATTACTGAAACACTCCAAGAAACATAAAAACTAAACAAGTGCAATTCACATCTAAAAACATACTCTATTAAGTAAACCAAGCCATATTTCTGTGCATCAAAGAATGTATTTCTAAATAAATAGGAAAGTTAGTGCTTACCTTATAAGAGATATGATAAAACCCAGCTTCTTGAAAAATTCCACTCAGCTAAGTAATACACCGACCATTTAACTATCGCCATTGCTTATTCTTGACTTTGTCAACTAGTATATGTGTTATGAATGAGATAGCACTGCTTGTGTGGAAGAAAACATAGGCGGGTGTTTTAACCCGCTGGGATTATTTTAGGCCAACTTCCCCTAATTTTTTTTAATTTGGTTTTGCTTAAATTTTAGAAATTTCACTCCAAATTATCAAGTAAACATTTATTTCTGCATAAAATTTTAGATTTATCATACAGATTTTTGTTGTTTACATGAAGCAAATATAGAACAGGAAAGATGACGTTACATGAGAATATTCCAAAAATGGAACATCGAAGAAAGTTATGAAGGATTTTTTTGGGGGAAATTTTTTTGTTTTATAGTCATTATGGAAGTATTCCAGTATAATTTTGATGAACTAATTATATATTTTATTTCTGGATCCTAGTACTGAATTTAAAGGGTTAATTCGGGATTTTTTGGACGGGGGCTGTGTAAAAATTTAAATTTTGCATTTACTCAGGTTTAATCCCCTGAAAATTTTAATCGATACCATAAAATTTTCTGTATACCTTATTTTACCAAACTTTGTATTTTACTGCACATATATATGATATATATTTAAGGAATAAAAGCATAGACAGTGCTTTTAGGACATCCTTTATATTTGTTTGGAGTTTTTGGATGTCGTCAATGCTACATGTTTTATGATTACTTGGACTTTATCAAAAAATCTACTACAGAAAAATTCGGTTTCTCTGCCAAAAACGAGAGTCACTAAAGGGGACATAAGGGGGACTAAATCGGACATCCTCGGTTTTTTTTACTTCCTTTGCTCATTTTAATAGAAACAAAGAAATTGACACATATGAAATAATAAATATAAGAAAATACTTACAAACTCTACAAACAATTTATGGATTAATTCACAGCAATCATGCATTTCCGAACGAACGTATGTATATTTATTTTGTAAACAAAATATTTCTTCGACACAAAAGACGTGGCAGCTTATCATTTGCTGTGCACCACCATGCGTTACCATTTCTTGATCTGGAACCGTTAAGATCGAATTTAATTTTCTCCTGAGTGTAATTTCAAACTACTTGGGAGAATATAAAAAAATAAATTTGCAGTACCGTAGTTTTGTTGCCGAAATCTGGTAACAAGATTGAAAATTTCGATGTGAACGGAAATTTTTGACCACTGTTTAAAAACGAGTAAGCAAACCCATTTGACTAAATGCTGTGGAAAAATATAGCTTAAAATTAAAATACTACATTAAAATTAAAACGTGTAATTAACATATTTAAAATATTGTTGTTTACTTTTCATCTTTATCTATTTTATACTTAATTTTTTTGTATTAATTTAATATAAGAGCACTCAATATTTTACCGAAGCATATGCAGATTCATTTTTAATGTGAAGACCATCACTGAATGCAACATTGAGAAAATGTGGTTTACGTGTCTGCAATAGGAATGAAAGTAAATAGCATCATTATGTTTAAGGATATTCGTTTTGGAGCATATCTTTATTCAGCGAGATCTTAGGCACATTTCTTTTCCCTAAGCTTGTTCGTTTTCTGCATAAATATTTACCTGATAAAGGACCATAAAATGCTTTATGAATTTCAGCACATATCTCAGCGAAAGCTTCTATACCTTCATTCTTCTATAGCAGAGTCTGACATCTTAATATAAAGAGCGCATTATTTTATTTCAGTAAAATATATTCAAGAAACAGGGATAAAACTGAATTGTTGGCATACTTTGTGCAATAAAGCAGCAACACTTTTTTTTTAAACTAATGATTTAGTGCTTTCTTCATTATTTTACTCTAGATTATGTAGTTTTCAAAGAATTTTCATTTATGAAGATATTATAAATATATATATTTTTGGTATTTTATAACATTTTATACCGTTTGAAATGTTTCAGATCCTTTACTGAAGAGAAAATGAAAATTCTTGTAAAAACACATTTATCAGTCTTTTCTTTTTTTTTTTCTTGTTTTAGTAATCAGTCAGAAAGGCAAAGTACAGGACGGCCCTTAATTAAACTTATGATTTCAGGTAGATTGAGTAAGAGTTTATATGAAATGAAATTATATGCAATCTCCCATTTCTAGAGTCTGGTCAAATTATTAGCCACACCTATAAATTTATGCAAAAATTTAATTAAAAGCTGCTAAATTTTTTAAGGATCATTTACTGCAAATTTAATTTGTTTCTCTGCACAATTTACTTCATAGGTGATATCAGAAATAAAACATTAAATTCACTGAAAAATATTCATTTTTTATTTTTGGAACAAAGTTGTCAAACTTAATACTAATACTTTGTTCAGGAACCACACACATCGTGAAAATTGATTCAGTTACTCCAACTGCATTCATTTTCGCGGCTAGCAGCAAACTAGGTAGACAAAAGCGAATGCATAGTTGCAAAAGTACGTCAAAACCTGTAGCATGCGAAAACGCAACTAAGGCATGTCCATTAGGGTGGAGCAAACCACAATTGCCTCAACCAGACATTAATAAATTGATGCTCTCTCATGTACTAATTAATATTATATTTAGTTTTCCTATTTTGTATCATGTCTAGGGGTCGCAACTTATGAAAATGTGTAAAATAGCATATTTCATTGAAAAAATACTACACTGAGGTCATGCAAAGCCAGTAATTACTACAATATTGTATTCTAAAATGAATATTGTATAATTTGTAATGAAATATTGTAGGAATTAATGACTTTTCACTGCTTTGCTAGATAAAGCAGACAGGTCCCGTGATTTACTGGACGCTCGGATTTGTTTCACACAGTAAAATTGGGGAGATGAGTTCAAAGATAAGATAGCGACAACAACTACAATGACAACACAGAGTTTTTGAAGTAAAACTTCTTTAGGCGCAACTAGGGAGTAACTCAGTTTTTTTTCTGAGGGAAGTAACGCTCAATAAAGGAAGTGATGTATCTTTTCCCCCCCTTGCTACCTTCATTTGCGGAACAGCCCTCGAGCGTTCGTTCCTGCAAACGTCGACTGTGCTCATTACGTGTCGACATTACTCCCTACCCGTTTTGAAGCAAGATCTTGCCTGATGACTCTGTTCAGTGGATAAGTGGACCGGCTCTTGTCAGAGCCACTGTGGGAAGCCTTTCGCTGAACAGGCGGCGATCCTGCTGTTTGTCTCTCACTGTTGTTACAGGCGGCGACCCAACCCGTCACCTCCGATAAACAAGGCCTACGCACCTGTTATGCGAAGGCATGGCATTTTTCAATCATGCTCTGGAAAAGGTGAAGTTTAATACCTCACAAGTATATGCGAAGTTTTTAAGATTACTGCAAGTATAAAATACAGTTTTTTTCCCTCAAAGTTCCCAGAGTTCATTCACACGGGGACCGCCCAGACTTCGAATTTTCAGAGAATGAATCTCAAGACCACACTGGGCGATATCATATTTCTGTAAACAACGAAACTGCGATGCAAGGAATCGTTTCGCCAGACAGAGTCAAAAAACTCATAATTTTCAGGTTTGCAAGGAAAAGGGAAGCCCCCATGTGATTTTTTATCTCCATTGGCTACAATCAAAAATATGCAGTGGATACTGTGACATTGAGCCAAAAACATAAGAATTAGCCAAATTGGCGTACGTCAAGCTACAGAACTTCAGTAACGGTTTTGTCAGTTGGATTTGAAATTTCGAAAACGCAAGCCAATCCTCTCGGAAGATTGAAGGGTTTGAGACCCAGTCTCATTTCTCCTGAAATCGTCCGATGCCTTCGGCTGGATGTCTTTTTCGTCGCTGTTTGAAGAAAATAAAAATTGATTATTAGAAATTCCCTGAGATTCTTAACCCATTCGTGCCTGGATATTTTTTCGACTTTCTTCGATTTTTGCTAACACCAGCAGTAATTGATAAATTTCTGATGTCAACTTTTTGAACAAGGGATGATTTCATTTAAAATCATTATGTATAAAAATTGAAATGTCAACATCCTACGTGGCCATATTAAAATATTTTGTGGAATTGAGGTTCAATACTAGCGAATAAAGACTAGGAAAAATAATTAACGTTTTCGAATGATAGCGAAAATGCCGTCCCAAAAAAGGGACGCTAGGCATAAATGGGTTACTGCCTGCCACTTCTTCTATCTCTGCCTAATATTGAAAGTTACTAAATATTTCAAAGAAAAATTACCGACTGCTGTTGCTCGACTATTCATTCTTCCCTGCTAATTATGCAATCTACATTATTTCATGTACTTGAATTTCGTTCATTTAAAAAATTATTTTTCGGAGATCGAGCTGTTCCGCTTAGCGCTTATTGAAAGTCATTCTCCTAAAATGCGACTCACTTTTTAAATCCCTGGTTGAAGATGAAATTTACAAAATATTTCAAAGAAAAATTACCGACTGCTGTTGCTTGACTGTTTTTTTTCTTCCCAGCTCTTTGTGCGATCTACATTGTTTCATTTGATTGGTGCATTAAATCTGAGGAGAGAGACTATGAATTCTTGATTAACGACAGTATCCATATAAAGTGCATCACGATTCTAATTAAGCGCAAGGAATATCCAGTTTGAGGAAAAGAACTATCCACAATAATGATAGTGCTCCCAACAGATGTACTAACCCTATGCTCGGACTATGTCAGCTACGGAAAGTTATGAACTGGAGAAGTATTTCACCTGCCCTAACATGGTATGATTAATTTGACTTCATTTGATATTTTAGTTTGTATGAAGCGCACTTGGTTCGGTCTTGGCACGAAATTAATGTGTGATCAAATTGACTTTACTAATTTTGTTTGTATTAAGTGTATTTCAATATTTTTGAGTTAATGCAGGATGCACTCTTATTGATATGTATTTTATTTAAGATTTTGCAAATGTCTCACAGTCGATGAGAGAAGGCACTGCTTGATAAAAATTTCAGCGATAAAAAATTCATCCTGCATTACTTGTATTTGCTGCGTATTATAATGGTTTGATTAATATTGAGATAATATATTTGTAAAGATGGGATTTAATTAATTGGAAAATTTTTTAGATAAATATTTCTATAAGTAAAGATATGGTTTAAATAAATTTAAGGTTAATATGCAAATTGTTAGGGTACCCTATTTTGAATATAATTATCTGAAATCATTAGTCGTAAGGTGTTACTTAGAATGTGTTAATTATAAACTATATGTGCAATGAATATAATATACAAATAAATAAAGACATGTCTGGAAAAAATATAGTTATTATTTGAGTAAACAAAATTTTAGGATTTAGTAGTGTCTATATGGGGATACATTTCAGGTAAGATTTTAATATTTCTCTCATATGCACAGCGCAAAATTTGTACTAACCATTATAATGATCATTGGCTCCCCTTTTAAATAAAAACTTAACACAATCCTCCCCCCAAAATTTTAGCAGCACCGAATACAGAAAGTGGCACAATGGTGCATTCTGTAGTCCAAGCTCCGTCGCTTTACTCACATGTTTTCAATTGCATTATTACAATATTTAATGGAATTATGAGTTAAAACTTGACATGATTGGTTGCCATGATACATAAATATTGTTTGTTTGTACTTAAATAGTATGTAATCTTTTAATATTGCTCATGTGTTTTTGAGTTACTTATAATAATGAGCCAAATGTAAATTTTTAAACAGAATAATACTTCGAGCAAAACAAGCAGAGGAAAACAAAGGTTTAAAAACACTGCCATAGAAAAACGCAGTAATAGATCCTACGTGAATTCTATACCAATCGACAGAAGAAAACACCAGTTTAGGAACACAGTTAAAGAAAAATATCACAGCATAGACATTCTCTCGATTCAAACCCTACGGGAAAACGTTTTAAGAGAACAGTGAAAGAATAATAGTTCAACACGGACACTTCCTTGAAGGTAACCCGATATCCAGACAGAACAACGGTTTAAGAACACGGGTATGTAACACCACAAAGAAACTGCAAAGGCTGCACTGGTTGTAAAAGGTTTAAGAATAAAATAAAAGAATAACAAATGGACATTCCGTGGATTCTAACCCAACCTCAAGACGGAGCTACGCTTTAACACTGGGATGGAACACCACAAAGAAATGGACCCTGGCTGCTATCAATCCCAAACAATAGTCAGAACCTGCAGTTTAAAAACACGGATGCAGAATAATAATTTGAAACCTACCAGCGCTTAAGCTGGTAGGTTTCGAATCAACGCTTAAGAACACTGTGATAGAAAAACACAAAAATTTAAAAATTTACACTACCTGCATTCGAACCCAACAAATGGAGGAAACTATCAATTAAAGAACACAGTTAAAGTATAATACTAGACTATGAACATCCCCCCCCATTCAAACCCAAGAAAGACGCAACAATGGTATAAGAAAACAGTTAAAGAATAATACTACAACATGGACACTTCCTGCATTCTAATAATTATCATGAATTACCGATGATTCTTACTGGAGATTTTCATGATAATTTTCACTATCAAGAATCTGAGACGTCAGTTGATATTTTAAAAGAAAAATTTGATCTAAGTACGAATACTTCTCGACTTCAATGAGAAACGCGTTTCAGTACAACGATAGATGCTGTATTTTCAAGAAAATTAGCAAATTTAGAGAGTAAAGTTTATGTTTCCAATTATAGTTACCACAAACCTATAACTTCATACATAAAAAATTATGATGACATTCAAGTACCTATTTCCAAGGAATAATATGAATATAACATTTATATAATCTTTGTAAAGCACATGAATAATAAATATAATTAAATTATAATATGATATTTATTTTCAGTTAAAGTTTAATCATTTCAGTGATATGTGTCGTAAACGTCAAAGAAGTTTTACTTCAATCGCGTGTAAAGATTACACGCACACACTTTTTTTTCATTTTTGTTTACCGCAAATCTTTTTGTTTGCTTACCACCACACGCTCGCTCTTGTCATTTTCCCGACCAAAAATGGTAGCCTTCTATTCTTCTATTTATCTTGCCTTGATCATCTGTCCTGACAATAATTCCTTGCTTTCTGAAATTAACTACCTCAAAACCGTTGCCGTGAACAGAGGCTATAATTTGTCGGCGAATTGAAGAAACTGCGTAATCCACGTAATGTCGTATTATTACGATCACCCGTCATTAAGAACACTATTGTTCTCCCTCACTCTCCAAAAATTAGTACTCGCATTGTAAAAATCTGAATAAATTTAATTTTAAAGTTTTTTTACGGGTGCCCACGAACAAATTGACTTTCTCTTGCCTCAAAGACCCCATTGAGACTTTGAATTCACGGGGCATTTGCAGTATCAATTGTCGATGTGGTTTATATTATATCGGAGAAACTAAATGTGCCCTTAGATTTAGAATAATGGAGCGCATAGCTCTTCTTAAAAAGCATGAAACCAACAACAAGTCTTCCATCGGTAAACATTCTTGGGATACCAAACATACTTCCGACTTAAGTTCAGCTGAACTCATTTGCAAACCCCGTTACCCCATTCAATCAGATTTTCTTGAAGCATCAACAAAAACATAAATACCCTTGTCAACGTTGGTTTCACTGTCCCCACCCCCTCCTTTCTGAATGTTGGAAATTCCTCTGTTCTCAGCCATCTTAATTTCCCGCTTTCCTGTTGGTCTTCGTAAAACCCTCTTCTTGAATCCCTGTTTACTATAAGCCCTGTAAATCATAGAGAACGACAGTTCTACATAAACGAACTCAACCCAACTGTCAACAAACTCCGACACTCTATATATACCCTAGTAGCACAACTACTTCAAAAAACGTTTAAATTACGTTGGAAACACGTTTTTTGACGCTAAAAAACGTGTTTTAAACGTTTTTTGGACTAATTGTGCTACTAGGGTACAGGTAATTCCGGGCTTTCTGTGGTGTCCCCTTTCATCTTGGAATCCGCTCTAACAATTTATTTTTAAAAAATATATAATTTTAATCGGTGCTGAAATCGGTAATTGACGTCGCCGGTTTATTTGGGTAAACTCGTTATTATTTAATCCAGTTTAAAGAGGGGACTATTTAACTCCCGCGTAATAGCACTCAAACAGGTTTAACTCAGTCATGAATTGGTTTGAGCGGAAGAATACGCCGCGCTTATGTTACCAGGCTGCCAGTTTATGATTTTATACAATAAACATTAATAAACTTGTTTTTGGTGGGATTAAAAAATAGATTTAGTTATATCAAATGGTTGAGTAAGAAATATGTACAATTTTATCATTAAAACATTTATTTACAGATTAAAAACTAAGATTCTAACGGTGTTATTGACGAAACATTCTACGAGCTGATTACAGGCCGATCGACTGAAATGTTAGAATTTATTAATAGATTTGCAAGATATATGTGTGAGGAGAAAGTAAACAATTTAGAAGGCATATGTGAAACGGATGTTTCAATACATTACCATGAAAGTAAATGAACGGAAGAAACATAAAAAAGTTAAAACTTGCACAGTGGTCGTGAAATAATGGCGTCGCCTTAGAGCAAGGGATTGGGTTGAGAAGCCAGGGTTCTCTCCTCGCTGTATCCTAAATTTTCTTCTTGCTCTTTTATGCGCATTTTCTTACATTAAATCTCTAGAACATTTAAAAATATCTAACAATCATAATAAATAATCATTTAAAAATCTAAATTATATTTTAGTCTTATACATACATACATACATACATCATACATACATATATATATATATATATATATATATATATAAGGAATGGGCCTTACGCCATCCCTTGTTGAAATAATCGACACAAATCCATTGGGGTTCTAGGTTGAATAGTTTATTTCAAAGTTCGGACAGAGGGCAGGAGTCCGGCCGGCGACCTTATTAGTTCCGTAGCTAACTTCTTACATCGCAGTCTAAAAGCTAAAGCTCGAAGCTAAGGCTAAGCTCCTGAAAAACCTTCACGTTCCAAACTCCTAAAAAGCCCTCGAAATTTCCACGCTCTTGCTTAAATACTCTTTAGTTACTACACCTGCTGGCAGGGCGCAGCACGATTGCGAAGGCGTTACTCTCAAACGTAATTAGTTAACCAGATTGTCAATCAAGACATGAGAAACACCTGCTTACCCAGGAGTTCTAAAAGCGCGTCGTAACGAAACCGCAGAAAACTGAAAATACTGCTGAATCAACGATTTTACTCCTTATCTAACTTAAAAAATTGTCTCCGAGCGTAATATTTGTATGGCCGAGAAACAAATTTTACAGTAAGAGTAACCGAGATTAAAGAAGGATTTTTCGAATAACATTAAATTAAATTAGGTTAAATTAGAAAAGTTTATTTTATTATTACATATCCCCCCCCTCCAAGCGGAGGGCAACCGGCTTGCCTGCAAGTCGGTGACACTCAACCCGAACGGAACGAGATAAAAATTTTGAACTGTGATTTTTTTTTTTTTTTTTAACTCTGAATGTAGAATTGAGATCACCAGCCTTCTCCGCATACACAATTTCTCAAAATACAGTTATGACATAAGAAAACATTCATTAGAAAATAATATATGTAATAGCACTAATAATTGTAAATTTTAGTATATTAACGCTCAAGGGATCCCTTATATAAACAATCGTTAGTTCAGTTGAGCCTCTACTTCATTGTCCAAAGTTTAATGTTTATATCTGTTATACTGTCCACAGTCATTGACACAAGAAAAGCGAAAGTACTTGAGGCTCTCCTGGTAGATTGTAATATTTGTTTACATATGTGAGCACATTCACGTAGATGCATTTTCAGATTATTATCCTTCTAAGTTAATTAATAAAATATATCATTCAAATAAGTAAACACTATACAAAACACATACTGGATCTTATTCATAAAATATAATAATACTAATTTAATTTCACTAAAGTATAAAGAATCGAAATGTTCCTGCATAGTAACGTATATACAACACTATAAAATATCACACTATATCTGGAAGTAATTTTGGGATTAATTTTTCATATAAAGTGACCAGTATATTATAACAATTGAAATGCAAATAAATAGTATAAGGACATGACAAAAAGATATAAATGAGTATATTTGCAACATAGTAATTCTTGGCAATATGGTTAAATACAAATGTAAACAAAATTTGTGTGATGTATACAGTGTGTAATGTAAAAATGTGGAAAATTAAAACTGAATTGGGAAAAAAAACCACAATTGCATAATAGAATTACTCAGGTAGTCTATTCATGGTATAGTTTAAAATTTTGTGGACTATTATAATATCTCAGTTTAGATGAATGCACAATCTCAGAATTTCTTTTGAAATGAGGGCTAGGTTTATCAATTTCAAAGTTTACTTCAGAAAGTTGTTGTATTATTTTATATGGACCTGAATAGGGTGGACTTAATTTACGTGTATTAGGATATTCAAATTCTTCGTATATTACTTCATCACCAACTTTAAATTTTACAGGGAGAAAGCGAGCATCATATCTGACTTTGTTTTTGTTATGATATTGTATAGTTCTTTCCTTAGCTAATTTACGTGCTTCATCAAGAGATGGATAATAATTATTGTTTGGCAATAATGGATCATAAGGTAAAGTTCCGTACATTAAATAACTTGGTGAAAACTATGTAACAGAACGTGGAGTTATGTTATATTGATTTAAAACTTCCTCTAGTAATTTAGTCCATGGTACTTTAGTTGATGAAGCGTTAACTTTGCATTTTAACCTTGTGACAATAGTCTGATTCAGGCGTTCCTCTTCCCATTCGTTTGTGGGTGATGACTGCATGTCATTAAATGTTTAACATTATAATTACGAAGAAATTTTTTAAATCTTGTAGTAGTAAAAGCTGGATTTCTGTCAGTTAATAATTTTTCTGGAACTTGAATTTGAAATATTTGTCTTAAACAGTTTGTATAAGTTTCTGTTGTGACACTTTTAGATGGAAACCCCCACACATGACGAGTTGCGTGGTCTGTGACCAAATGCAAATACATTTTAGTTGAATTATAGTAATTAAACCCACCAACTGTGTCCAATGACAGACATTCAAAAGGTTTATCAGACGGAGGTACTTGCTGCAATAATCAAAATCTTTTTTGTTTACATTTTTTATTTATTTGGCATGTGTGACAATGATTGACATAATTTTCAATATCTGTATTAATATGAGGCCAATAATATTGAGGTGTAATTAAATTTACCATTTTGTATATTCCTGGATGTCCAAATTGGTTATGAGTTTTCTCGAGCAGGGGTAATCTTAAAGACATAGGTACATAAATCTTATACAGTCCTTTTTTCTTAATTACAATAACATCATTTACTTCAATTAAATTTTTACCATTTACTATGAAATTTTCTTTCTTTTGAGTTTCTTTAATTTCATTTACATCAAGAAGATGGACATGGTGCGAGATATGTTCTACAGCAGGTGACCGGGATGGCATATAAGCTTCAATATTAGTGGAGCCTTTTAGATATTTAATTTCATAATCAAACATACTAAGTTTTAAGGACCAGCGGAAAAAGGCCTTCAAATTTTAAACATTTTTTAGCCAAGTTAAAGCCGCATGGTCAGTATGTATGATGAATTTTTGCCCATGTAAATAATGATAAAATTTGTCCAAGGCATCCACAATAGCCAAACATTATAATTCGGTAATAGCATAATTTCGTTCATAAATTCTTAAGTTACGCGAATGATATGCCACCGGGTGTAAAACTCCCTTTTCATCTTCCTGCTTCAGAACACAACCCACTCCATGACTTAAAGCATCAACAAAAGATGACAGGGACTTCTTGTGTCATAGAGCCTTAAAATTGGCTTTTGAATCAATGCACTTTTTAATTTTTGAAAAGCATCTTCAATATTTTGATCCCAAACATAGGGGACATTTTTCTTAAGTAGATTATTTAACGGTGCCCTGGTCTTAGCATACTGAGGAATGAACCTCCCATAAACATTAATAATCCCAAGAACTCTCAGTAGTTCTTTTACATTGGTCGGTTGTTTCAACTTAGTAATAGCTTAAATGTTTGGATTACCAGGAGTGATGCAACCATTAGAGACTTCATATCCAAGGAAATTAGTTTTACTAAAAGGGCATTTAGATAACTTCAGCTTTAAATTTTCTTTAACGCAAATGTCAAATAATATTTGTAAGTGATGTAGGTGCTCTTCTTGAGATTGAGAATAAACAATAATATCATCAAAATAATTACATGCAAAATCAATTTTGTATTTATTTAGAATTCTTCTTATGGTACGATTAAATATTGCTGGCGCTGTGCGCAATCCGAAGGGTAGAACTTTCCATTCAAATAAGCCAAATGTGGTAGCAAAAGCCAATTTTTCAGTATCTCGGGGATGCACGGGCACATGCCAATATCCACTCGCGAGATCTAGTGTGGAAAAGAATTTTGATTTTGCTAATTTATCAAGAAGAGTATCAATTCTAGGTAATGGTTCTGCGTGTGTTTTCATAATAGCATTGAGTTTACGAAAGTCAACACAAAGACGTGTTTTCTTTCCTTCCTCTCTCTTAAGCACCAACGTGACGGGTGCAGAGTAAAGGGAATGGCTTTCTTTAATTAAACCGGCTTGTAATAAATTTTGAATTTGTTCTCTTATTTCACTTTCCTCCTTAGGGGAGGTTCTATAAGCTCTTTGTGCAATTGGTAATTCAGATGTTAAATGAACTCTTTGTGGTTCCATGTTAATTCTACCTACATCATATTTTGTTTTGCAAAAATGTTGACGTATTTAGCTAAGAGAGCAGGAAGTTCACTTTTATTGGCTAACTGAAGATTTTGATTATTTTCCTCAGTGGCTGGAGTAAAATCAAGCTCTTTAGCTTCATCCTGATCGATTTGGATCTTACTGAGGAAGTCATCACTCATTTCATATGATGCGAATTCATCATTACAATTTGGATACACATTATTTGGATTACTTTCATTACAATAATTATCTTGACAACCCTCATTTTGATTACTTTCATTACAATAATTATCTTGACAAACCTCATTTTGATTACTTTCATTACAATAATTATCTTTACAAACCTCATTTTGATTGTTTTTAATACAATAATCACTGTCTGGAACTAAATGCAAGGTTTTTTCTGTGGACACATCATCTGGAAGTGACATTAGTAATATATTTTTTCCCATTTGCGAAATTTTATTTTTTGTACAGTCTATATATAGTTTGAAAGCACAACAATGTGGTAGACCAATTGTAGTGCAAAAGGGGAGCCCACACACGAAGAATAATTTACAATATCTAGACATCATGGAGCCAGATGTGTCACTACGGCAAAGTCAAAATTGCCCCATAATAAATTACAGAAATTTATAGTGGGCAGCTGAGTTACGAGATGCAGACATCGTGGTGCCAGAAAGTGTCACGAGGGGACAGTCAAAATTCCCCCATAATAAATTAGAAAAATTTATTGTAGACTGTCTCAGATGGCCAATGTTACGCAGAAAGACGTAGATTAGGAGGCGTAGAAAATAAGGACGGTGAACCAATCACAGAAACGGAGAAACAGAAAATTATGCACGTAAAGGGGACGTGAGCAAAAGGAACCCCGGATTGGTTGCTAAAAAAAAGCGAAAAGAAAAAGGGGCTCAAGAGGAAAAAAAGAGTCGATGAGAAGTGACGAGAGAGTCGAGATGAAGTTCAGAGAAAACGGACTTCAAAAGTGATGTGGTTGAGTGAGTGTGTTAAAAAAAATGATTGAAAAGATTCCGTAGTGAACCAGCAATTTTATTAAAAGTGAGTGAATGTGGCCGAGCTTCAATTGCTGAAAAATTACGATATAGCAACCTAGATGTCACGAGCCATCAAGCATAAAAAAATGCCCCACCAGTGCATCAGCAGAAAAGGTAAAAAACCTTTGTATTGATTTGTTTTAATCTTGAGTTGCACTATATCTCCCCGCTCTCTCCTATGTATATAACCAGCATTCTCACCGCGAAACAGATTTTATGATTAATCTTATTGAATATTCACAAAAGAAACAAATAATGTCACGGTTATCATTATTTAATGTGTAAGAAAAAGGAAATTGTATAAGATATTGTAAGTTTGGAAAAAGTCATAATAATTAAAGAAAATGTTTTAAATTTTGTCTCTTTATTTGAGTCGGTAACTATTTTATTTCAGGGACCTTGAAATAGGAATGGTATTTTCTTTTAGCAATTACAGGTTGAAGGATTATTCCCGCAAGGTAGAATTTATGGGTTATTGCAGACGACATACAACACTTTATTTTTACTTCACCAATTAAGACATAAGGTAAGTTATTGTTTACAACATACATCTCCACAGTTGGTGTAATATCACCAAGTGTCAAATCTACAAGGCATTTTTCTCTTAATTTTAAAATACCTTGGTTTGAGCAGCATTGATCCCATATTTATCATATTGAGTTTGAATATGATATTTCTTAACAAGATGTTTTGGACCAATGGTTATGCTACTTCCGGTGTCAATTGAACAAGGTATAGCTTCAGTTTCATGTACTTTTCTAACTACTTTTTGAGTTTGTTTATGTTTGGATCGATTTTGAATAAGTTGCCCGGGCAAAATTAATTGACCAAAAGAGTTAGTTGTACTTTCCACTGAGCTACGTTCGATGTGATTGTCTGAAGTAGCGGTCTCTTGACTGGTATTGTTTGTTTGTTTGCTAACAATCTGACGTTGGGTGACAGTAGATTTCTTAAGAGGAAAGTCCTTATGCCAATGAAAAACATTAGTAATATTGTAACTAAGACATATTTTGCAAGGAGATGGTGGTAAGTATTCATGATAATGTAAATTTGTATTGGTATTTTGAGTATTAGTCCAAGGTCCCCTGGGTACGTATGTACTATTGTGAGGGGTATGATCGCGGCGGGTTATTTGCTTTCGGATACCTATAGTTCCAGGGTTTTGCTGAGTTTGAAAGATTGGGTTGAGATTCATTATTTGGTCTCATGGATCACCACTGGCGAAAGCCCTGGGAGTTTGGTTGGAAATGTGTTGGAGGCTCATGTCTTTTGTCTACTACCTGCATTTTGTTCAGTTTGTGTACCAAGTCCCTCCATTCGGTTGTTGTCTTAGGAGAATTTGCCACAACAAGTTGTTTCAATTCTTTGGGTAGCCCGTCCGTTAATCCATCTAATAATAATTTTGGTTCCCGTTCCAAAGCTCTTCCTGCCTGTAATTTTTTGTGGTAATATTCGGAAACATTTTCTCCTATTCTGAAAACAATACTTGAAAAATCACTGAGTAAAGGTTCTCCAGGGGTAGCAAATTCCTCATGGAATAATTGCACTAACTCCTCCCAATGTAGGACATTTAAATTATTATTAACAAATAAAGTAATTGCCTTTCCTTTAATGAACTTGTGTATATTTCTTATTTTCCATACATTATCCATGTTTTCATAATTGCAATAACCGTCAAAATAAACAACCCAATTCTTCCATTCCATTCCTGACTCGGGGGCAAAAGGAATTATTTCTAAAGGTCTGTCATAATTTTGTGTTTCTCTCTTTTCGGGTATTATGGATGACAGTTCTTTTGACTTTCTTAGCTTCTGAGAATTACCATTACTGTTTACTAATTCTGACGAAGGAACTAATCGACTTTCGGTTTTTGCAGATTCGTTATTACTATCATTTTTTTCCGAGGTTTGGGTTTTGTCATCGTCAGCTATATTTTCAGCATCCTCTATATCACTGTTTACTGTAAAGGTTTCAATGTAAGTCTCCAAATCCCTCAAGGTGGATAGGAGCTTACGTGCTGTCTCCTTTCCTTAATCCGAAGGTTCTAATTGAAAAAAATTAGCAATTCTAATTAATTTAATTTTATCAAAATTATCACTAATATATTTTAGCTTTCGTTCAAATTCTGCATCCCCAATTTCAAATTGGAATCCCTCAAATTCCCTTAAATTAGATCGATTTCTCTTCTGCTTATCTGTTTCAAAAATAAAAGAATGTACGGATTTAATTGTATCTGACTTAGCTGATTGAATGGCTAACTTAATTTGGGGAATGTCTACCAACTTCATCTTGACTTTATTACAATAAAAATTTAAAATTTACAGTTATAAAACTTCAAAGTTGTCATCACTTTTTATATCACATACAATTTAAAGGAATTTTTATATTAACTTTCAAAATTATAAATAGTCTCATAATACATGACTATCATAACCCGTTTCTATATTTATTTTTTCAACATAGATATTAAAAAACTAACAAACACATGACTATCATTAATAGAGAGAGAAACACCTTACCTTGTATTTTAACAAAATAAATTTTAAAAAAGCACACTAATATTTTTTCTACAAATGACCAATCTTCTTTTAAACTCTTGAGTTCCACAAAAAAAAAAAAAAAAAAAAAAAAAAAAAGCGTAATTTTTCAATTGTGAATGGTGTCTCGTCAAAATTTAAGTTCGCCGTCGGTCAATGTCCGGAACATTGGCTTCCACCGGGCGAGATCGTTCATTCTTGAATTCTGCGTAATATCTTGTCATATTCATGAAGAAAACGTCTGTCACCCATGTCTGTGTTTAGCAGAGTTTTATACTTCAAAATTTTGAGCAGTGAAAGCTAGTAAGAAAAATGAATTGAGGGCTTGCCAGGTAAAAGATGACAAAAGCGTTTACCTTGATAGTTCTTTTATTTTAGTAATGAAGCATGAAGGCTTGTATACAGATGGGGATGAACAAAGGAAACAAGAAACAGGTATTTGATGTGGTACAGCATCTATGTGTCATCGAACATTCTGGACAACAAATCGAACCGGGGTCGAACAGCATCACCTTGAGATAAGCTTGTAGTGGCATAATCAGAAAGGCTTTATTGGAAGCTGCGGCGGGAAGGCTCCAGGTTAATCGTTTGACTCAGCTCAGAGCATCTCACATGGCTGGCTTCGAGCGTCCTTCTACACGCATCTGTCGCATCACCCTTTTCGCCTCCTCTCTCTCCACTCTCGCGGCGAACGGCGAACTTTTATCTGTTGGCCAGGCAACGACGTCACCAAGGTCTGCGGACCTGTGACGTGAAAAGAAAAAGGAGAAAATAGCTCCGCGGCAAGTCGCCGGGAGTACAGCGCCTCTAGCGGCCAAAAACAGAAACACATTATGCAAAACGTTTTGCAGCAATTAGGTGCTTGTTTGAAGCGTTGATATTAGAATAGTGTTAAGTAAGAACTTTAATTAATAAAAATAAGGGCTATCTGTGCCTTTAGATTTTAAGGCAAATAATTAAAGTTAAGTTATACAGCATTCAGTTATAATAAAGAAAACACAGCCACATGTCATGGAACCTTTAAGGTAAGGTTTACAGTTACTTTTCCTAACAACCCAAAGCGTATCTAAGCTATCCGTATATGTGCTTTGCTGTCACCATTACTTTCGTAGCCGGACGCACTGTTCTGGGATACGGGGAACGCACAATCGTATGTTTCAATGATGACGGTGAGCGACGTCGGTAACTGAACGGGAAGGCATCGGCGACACATCGCACCATGGAGAGAGGATCAAACGGCTGTAGGGAGAACCATAGTTGCTGTCGTCCGCGCTGAATCACTGGTCCCTTACGTCCGCTCCTCGGAGAATACGGAAGAAAGGCTGTTGCCTCTGCTCGTGCTCTGGTGTCTGCCTGGGAAGCATGCGGAGAAAAGAAAGTTGGTTCCTTTCCGCAGCCAGCCCGACTCCCCCAGACGAGATGTCGGCGTCTGATCGGCATCCGTCAGCGTAAGCGAACTCCTCGATTTTTTGGTGGTTTCCAAGCAGAAACAATCCTGCTCGGCTTATGTAAGGAATGGGCCTTACGCCATCCCTTGTTGAAATGATCGACACAAATCCATTGGGGTTCTAGGTTGAATAGTTTATTTCAAAGTTCGGACAGAGGGCAGGAGTCAGGCCGGCGACCTTATTAGTCCCGTGGCTAACTTCTTACATCGCAGTCTAAAAGCTAAAGCTCGAAGCTAAGGCTAAGCTCCTTAAAAACCTTCACGTTCCAAACTCCTAAAAAGCTCTCGAAATTTCCACGCTCTTGCTTAAATACTCCTTAGTTACTACACCTGCTTGCAAGGCGCAGCACGATCGCGAAGGCGTTAATCTCAAACGTAATTAGTTAACCAGATTGTCAATCAAGACATGAGAAACACCTGCTTACCCAGGAGTTCTAAAAGCGCGTCGTAACGAAACCGCAGAAAACTGAAAATACTGCTGAATCAACAATTTTACTCCTTATCTAACTTCTAAAATTGTCTCCGAGCGTAATATTTGTATGGCCGAGAAACAAACTTTACAGTAAGCGTAACCGAGATTAAAGAAGGATTTTTCAAATAACATTAAATTAAATGAGGTTAAATTAGAAAAGTTTATTTTTTTATTACATATATATATATGTATATATATATATATATATATACATAGCAGATACTAAATTCTAAATATCCATGGTTTGATGGATGTTTTGATGTAGGGAAACATTCATAAATAAACAACATATCTATGATGAGCAAAATATATGAAACCAATGAATGGGATAACGATTATGCGGACAAATTGAAAGGTGAAGTACGGAATGGAATATGTGGGGTAGGTAATAAGCATCGATTAAGCTCGTCAGGCCCCACAAACCGAACACTTACTACCAATATAAAAACAAAATAACAGGATTTCATTATAGTTACTTAGCACAAAAAAAGCTAAATGTGTAACTGTGGTGGGCTATCCTGTTAAAAAGCAAGCATGAAAGGAAATGACTTTAGATGACATGGCCAGTTTGCATTAAGCCTGTAAACATGGCTCATCCATGGCAAATGCATGTTCCCAGAATGTTAGGTTAAATGTTGAACAAAAGGTAAAAATAAAAATGAATAAATAATTTAAGAGTGAAATAAATAAAAGTTGAGCTATAAGTAAAAGTTAAATATAAAATATATAATTTGAGAGTGAAATATACTAGAAATATCAGAAATGTTAAAAAGAATAAAAGCAAGACATAGTTTGGGTTTATAATATTTTAATAGGAATACATCTAACTACTCCTAAAGTTCACTTTGTGCGTAATATGCCATGAAATAAACTAAATAGGCCAGTTTTTTCCCCCATGTTCTATATGTGATGATAAGTGAAAAATCAAACCTATTTTTAAAACAAATGCAAAACTCCTTTTTGGCAATAGTATTTGAATTTAAAATAAACCCGGTTATTACGAGCAAACGAATTTAAATTTCGTTATAACATAAATTGGATAGTATACACTCATATATAATGCTAATGCGAAGGATAAATAAAATAATTTAAAATGCGGTGAAAATCAAAATAAGTAAACATTTTGTTTACAAGAGATTACTTTTTTAATCATTTGGACATTCCAATTTTTTATACTTGTATCCGAAAGAAAAGAATTTAATGCTGGTGTCGAAAGAATCTTTAAAAATAAAGAGCTGTCATCTGTTGAGTTCTCAACTAAAGAGGATTATGGGCTTTTTTCTTCGTTGAAAAGAAATTACGCTACCAAGAAACATTTTACAGTGTTCCAGAAATTTTAATTAAGAGCTAACCTACTTGCTCTTCCAGTGATAATGAAGGATTTTTTTTCTAATTTTTCGCTTAATTTGAACTCTGTTTTCGTTGAATATACAAGGTATTCTATTAGGTAGAGTTTTCTTTTCGAAGTTGTATGGGAGAAAGGAAATAAATTAAATTTACTAATTAGTTTATATTTTATGACATTTTTTCATACAAAAAAATGAATGCATGAAAATGCAAGTAGGAGCGCTAAATGGACAAAACCGCACTTTTTATATAAACCGTTATAAATGAAATTTAGGAGCATGATGTGAGGAAAAGAAAACAAATTCTAAGCCTAAATCTTGAAAGAACTAAAAATATTCTTCCTTTAGCAGTTTTAATTTCATAATAGATTTAATAAATAATTATAGCATTGAACATTATTTAAGTGTTCAATGTTATAAATGAAAAGAATGTTTCTGGATAATACATTTCTCTTAAGTGCTAGATTACAGACATTATCTACAACCATGTATAAGCAATATTTTTTATCAAACTTTTAGTTCAAAGATGTATAAAATGATTTTGAAAGGATTTTGAAGTTCAAAAATTGCTCATACTAAAGTCATATTGGTAATGACATTATGCAGCGCCATATTTCCACGTGACAACGCGTACACGCTTAAATCTATTGATTAAAACTAACAGTCCTTTATTGATTAAATTTCTTATCGCCTGATTTAAATCCTTTTACGCTAAAAATTTCTCCTTAAAGACAATAATTTGTAATCTCCTCCATTTGCCTCAATGCTCCCAATCCGCTAGATTCTATTTAACTCCACTTTTCACTAAAATCTTGTCTATTTGAGAATTCTGTCTCTACCCCACGAAAAGATGGTTGTAAGATATCCTATTACTATCACGTGACCAACGCTCTACTATCACGTGATCAACGCTCTTCAACGGAAAACGGTACACAGTCACAACGCGGGAATCCTGGCTGTGGCTTGCCGCGGCCATCGAAGAACAAACATATCGTTATTAAAAATATGAATTAAAGTTTCTAAAGAGGATACCGGATGTACTTTGCTGTGCTGTACTTTGCCTTTTGCTGTCGGTGATTACTTCTCGATGTATTCGCTGGTGATTTTATGTGATATCCGAATACCAAATGCAACTTTTTCATATTCAGAGTTGTGAAATAAATTCAAACTAAATGTGGAGAGGATGCTTTCGGTAAAAATTTTGTTTTAATGGACATAGTTTCTTAAGATTGGATTATAAAAATCTCGTTGCTGTTGTGCAAATGAAGTTATGATATCTTCAGTGAAGTGAGTAAGTACTATTTAACCTTTTCATGTAAATAAATTTAGTTGCTGCTTTAACCAAATCTCACAGCTGGTTTAACCATGATTGCATTTCTGTATTCTGACTGTACTGTGAATTCGTTTTATAACTAGAGACTATAGTGAAATTATATTCTATTTATTAAAAAAATACTTTGTTATAGTGTATTAAGATATATGTAATGTATTTGCCTTGATTTAAAATTTATTTTCTCGGGCTTACAATCATAGATTACAGCTCTCGTATAAAAAATGAAGAAAACGAATTATTCAATATATTAATCAAAAACAGCAAATTTTCATAAAACACCCTTTTACTAGCTTAAAATAATAATCTTATTGAGTACAGATATATTAATTTAAAAAAGACTGATTTTGTAAAAATGTTCATTATATAGATTAAATAATAATCATAATTAAGTACAGTTATATTAATCAAAAATGGACAGACACTCCTCTTTTTTGATTATGGAGCTGTTGTATAATGCTCAAAAATTGAGAATTTTTCGCTCCATTGATTTTTGTCGATTAATGGAGCAAATTTTACTCAATCGGGAGAATGGTTGTTTGAAGTCAAAAATTGAGTAAAAATATACTACGTTTGATTATTATTTTACTCAGTAGATTTAAGCGTGTAATGTCATCACAACGGCACTGCGAATATGATTGCTGCATGGGTAATTACAGTGTACCAATTCATCCTATCTCACCCATCAGACGAGGTATAAAAAATAACCATTTATCCTATGTTAAAAAATTTGTAAAACGCGAAGGCTTACTTAACGCATGTCCTTTAGCGGTAAAGGAAATAAAACAAAGCCACCTGAAGTTAATAAATGTGCCCATTACAATATACGGTAATGAATGTAGAAATGAAGAGAACAGTAATTTTCATGCATGTGTATTTGAATATTCTAGATCCACGCGAACGAACGTCGGTACAAAAAGTTTAAAAATATATTTATTTATAAAACCTGCGTAGTAATTACAATCTACTAGCACACATAAAATTTGTAACCCAATACGGTTATACTCTTATTTACGAACAGCTAGTAAATGTTGAAGAATTAATTCTAAATTTTACAATGGTTCAACACATTATGAAATGAAATGATGCTTGAGTGTTTAAAGAGAAATAAGATGAGTGGAGTTAAGCACAAAGATTAGAATTATTTTTAAGGATGAAAATCAAGATTATGACTAAGCAACGGGTAATACAGTGATTAATTTTTAGAATTAATATTATTTCCTACTAAAACTAATTCCAAGTTTTTAAAAGGAAAAATTATGTATAGAAATGAAACATAAATCCAATAGGGTACTTGGTAGAATAAAACTTCTAGGGTAAATTATAAGATAAATAGCAAAAATTATTATTGTCATTATTGGTATCTTTCATAATGATTCAAAAATAATTTTAATAGGGTACAAAAGCATAATGAAAAAAGGGTCTTCAATAATTGAAGGATTCATAGCAAATAAGTTAGTTAAATTATTTAAACTTTTACTAATCATGGTCTTTCAAGATCAGAAATATACATCCTGTATGAGCACTCAAATTTATTATTTACTTTCTTGCAATTATTCTTTTTAAGCAATATCATTTTTTCCACATCTCAATTCTTTTTTATAGTACTTTTGGCCCCTCAGAACTCTAAGAGTTTCTACGCAAATTCACTTTTTTTTCCTCTTTGTCACTCTATAGTGAAACATCCTTTTCCGAAATTCTATTCTCGAAGATAAAAGTATTCCAGAATTCATGTTGCAAGAAGTCTACTGTATTCTACCCTTTTAAATTTTTCTATAGCTCAGCGCAATCAGTAGTTCTTATAGTAGTTCATTTCCACGCTCTGGGACCGGGGCCATATACAGAGTACTGGCATAAATGCAAATGCGGTTCTTAAAACACACACAATGAACTGTAAATGCACTGTAGAAGTAAATATAAGCATACGGTGCAGATGTAGTGTCAGTATACCCTGAAAGTTGCCGTAAATATATGTATAAACAAATAATAGTTCCATATAGAAGTAATATCACCTGTGCCATGAAACTGACTGCATTACTATAAAAATTCCATTGTATGTACAGTAAAACCCTAATAGCACAGATGGTCACAAAACAGTCGCTGTAACGTCACAGAGGGTCACAACTGTCACAGGACTATCACAAAGTAGTTACATTGTGACATGTGAGTGATGCAACTCCACTGTGTGGTCACTGCGACCCGTTCTTTGTGACCAGTCACCAGGTGACGTCACTGTGAAGTCACCCTGTGACTACTGTGTGATCGGTCACTAAGTGATCGCTTTGTGAAGTCACTGCGGGACTGATTTGTGACTGCCGGTTGTTGTGACGTCATAGTGACTGTTCTTTGCGACTTAGCAAAAAAACTTATTTGTAATCACATTTTTTTGAGTGATACCTTATTTCAAATATTTAATGAGCAAATGCTAAAATACTTTCATACTGTGTAGAAGTGTTTTCCGTACACCCAAAGGCAGGGTCACAGTTAAGATTTTTTTTTTTGGAGGGGGGAGGGGGTATAAGGGGAAGAGTTCATATTGTGCTTTCAAATATTTTAGTACTAAAAACTAAAATAAAGCTAATGAGTTCAGTATGCTATAAAAATGTTCGCTACATCCACAGTGAAACCCCCACCCTGTATATGAGTTCCTATGTACAGAATATGAATTTTATCTTCTTATAAAATTCATATTCTGTATTCATTATTTTTATAATTCATATTAATTTTTCACAATCTTGATAAACTTTTCCTGAAAAAAAATACTTGAAGATTTTTTCAACGTTAAGCCCCTTTTAAAATCTACCGTCATGTAATAGTCAAATAGAAAGCAATGGGTTCACTTATTATATTTTCTTTACGCTGCGCTGTTTCGTTGCTCTTGAATTAAATGTTTTGATTTATCAGGTTGTAATGAAAGTTTTCCGCCATATCTGCCTGAAATGCTAACTTCTAACTCCTTAGATAACTGTTTTTGAACTTTCGGTACCAAATTTGCACAGTGTCACATGATACAACAATAGTACTTAAAGCTGTACTCATAATTCGTTGATATTATGTAGCTGCCTTTTTGCAACACAACTGGAAGTAAATGATGGTTCTAATTCTCTAGAGTGATAGTTTTATTTGAGACACCTTATACTTAATGATAACTATATTTTTTATAGATTTCACAACACAGTGTTATAAAGTAAACCTCTTTCTTTCAAATGCCAAAAATCGTTTGACAAAATATGAGCAAATACGCCAACGAGAACTGTGTGCTGTCGAAGTTTGCGGTGGCGGGAAACTTTCGTTACAATCTAATACCTCGGGGCCTCACATGGAAAACTAGATACGCAGACCAGACAGGGTTGCCAGATCAAAATTCCTGAAAATAGCCAAACGGCTTCTTAAAATTAGCCAAAAATAGCCACTTTGATTACAGCGCCATCTTTTGAATTTTCGAGAAAACTTTAAAAAAGTTTAGAATGTAGCATAGATGTTCTTCACAAGCGCATTTTTGTGGTTAAATTAATAACAATAATAATAAAGATTAGTAGATTGGATCGCAAAAATAAAGAGTTATTACTTAGAAAATTTTTAGCGCTAGAAAGAAGCAAGGACCGTGCACAAGGCCCCAAGACAATATGCACTATACAGTATACTTTCAACGCAGGGGACCAGAATGATAAATCAGGTAGAATGCATCGATTAGGAGACACTTTCCTTATGTAAGAGCGGAATGATAAATCGAATTGAATGCATTGATTAGGAAACACTTTACAACGTTTGAGAGCTTCAACCCCCCCCCCCCGGAAGAAAATCGAAATAATTATTCATTTGTGTGCTAAATTTACTCTCGTAATTAACTGAATAACAAATTACATTTTTACATTCTCAGAAGTTATTAACATTTATTAAATGATGCATTTTTATGAAGAGTATATATTCGCCAACAATCACAGAATCCAGCTATAATTAGCCAAAAAACAAGTGGCTAAAATTTTTGTTTTTCTTTTTAGCCAGCAGCCTCAGAATTTAGCCATAATTAGCCAAAAAACGAGTGGCTAAACAAAAATTTTTCTTTTTAGCCAGCAGCTTCTGAAATAAGCCAAAATGGCTAAAATTAGCCACATCTGGCAACCCTGAGACCAGACGGCTAGCCCACGAAATTCTTGTGTGCTCAGTTACTTCTCCCGCGTCGAGTTTACAAGCGACGATTTGTTATCGCGGATTTGGCTACATTAATTCAGATTATTTATACGGATGAATTTTTGTTATGCGTTTGAAGACAGAAAATAAAAAATTGCTAGTCTATTTTAATAAGAGGTATGTATAAGTGTCATTATATATGTTTCTTTTCAAAGGATCTTTTAATAGTTTATTGGAAATTTCAGGGGCTGCCCGATACGGTAAAGTAAGCATCGCATCGAGGCGCTGTCTTTGAAGGGGCGCAATATCGAGCTCAAAACGTGGAAAATGTATAAAAGGAGAGCCTTTTTTATGTTTGCAGGGGCGCACCACGTACCCAGGGCCGGCCACAGGGGGGGTGCTGCGGATGCAAGGCACCTGGGCCCCGGTTTCAGAGGGGCCCCCAAATCCGTTCTATATTTTTTATTATGTCTCTCTCTCTTATCGTGAAAAATATAAAAGATTTCTTTAAATTAAAGTAGACTGATAGTGTTGTCTCTGCATCTTTCAGAGCTAAACATCATTTATAAAAGTGTCTTTCTACGAACACTATTCTTTGACAGTACACCCCAGCTCTGATCAAATGTCACTTCCCTTCGCACCTTTCACCGTGGAAAGAGCGAAAACATCAGTTAGAGAAAAATACAATTATCAGATCTGGACCATTGGTCATAACGACCGCTCATTATCGAATTCTTTGAAAAGAACCGAAACACGAAGAACAACGGAAGAGGCCTTTATGTTATCAAAACCAAGGATTGATTGATTAATACCTGTGGCTGTGGGGGCCCCCTCTAAGCTAACTTTGTTGATACGAAGTACGTTTCACGCGTCTGGTATTAATTTGAAGATAAGAGTACACAAAGAATAAAAAATGACCTGCATTTTGTTAATGGGAACATTTTTTTCCCCGTTTACAATTGTGCAAATGTGTTGGTCAAATCCTATTTTGCAGTTACTCCTTCTCTCAAAGTTACTAACCGAAGTTGAGCCATTGGAAGTGTCTGCTTGTACTAGACTTTGTACGAGTCTATTAACTTTTGTGTATATGTTATATATATTTTGAAAGATTTTTCTTGAATTTTATGACTTTCACGGGCCTAAATTATGGATTAAGCTGTACCAATTTTATCATCGCGTTTTCTACATTTGAAAAAAGGTAAGTCGTTATTTTGTTTATAATAGCCGAGATTGCAAATAATTAGATAATTTTCGTCAAAAAGTTTTAAATTATGTTAAGTTACACATTTATAAAAGTTTAAAATGCATTTTGATTGTTCCCGTAACTCATATTTACGCGATTTAATCCTTAAGCAATAAATGAGTATATAGAGTAAGCGAAGTTCTGCAGTCAGATGAAACAGTTATTCTGCTCCATTTTCTAATAGAACCCTCATACTTAAAATAGCACTCATACTATATTTGAATATTTACAATATAAAAGCGGATAAAAGTACACATAAAATTGGATGATTGAAATGTACGTCTCGGGCACATAACCAGAAAAAAAAGATAAATCGGGGAGGGCCCAAAAGGAGGCATTTCTAATTAAGATAGCATTTCTACGAAAAAGCTTGATTATTGACATCCAATTAAGAAAAGTATGAATTTCGGAAGGGGCCGAGGCCTCCATTGCCTATTCTCTGGCTACGTCCCTGATACGTATGTTCATCCACGATCCATTCTTAAACATTTCATCGCATCATTTCTTTTCTAAAGTAGTACTGATTAGATTTTAAAATCTTAGAAAGTTTGAAACAATACTCCAAATTCATCTGAATCTCTAAATTAGAGAGCAAGATCATCAAAAATGTCACTTTCCAAAAAATTGAAAGTGACATTTTGAAAAAGTAAAAAGTGAAAAAGTGAAAAGTGAAAATTGAAAGTGAAAAGTGTTAAATTAATGGACTTATATTAAATTAATGGACTTAATGTGAAAAAAATATACAAACATACATTTTGGTTAATTTAACTTAAGTATAAAATTATTGATTTTATTTAATTTGTTTGACCTAAGCTTTAAGTCATCTCCCCGCCCACTTCCATTGTAGGCTTCTTTTCCAAATTTTAAATAGGTAGTTGGTCAACAAAATATTTATTTTACTGTCTTCATTACTAACTAAACTACTCTGAAACAATTAATGTCACTCTCGGTGGTCGGTGGATCCCCAGAGTGAAGAGATTCATATTTTCTCACATTTTTCAGTATTAGTAATGTAAGTTAACCAGGGGCGTAGCCAGAAATTTTTCATGGGGGGGGGTTACGACTACTACAACTCATATATATGTATACGTGTGTGTGACAATGTAGTGAAGAATATACATTTTGTATGGCAAAAAATTCCTCATGGGGGGGTTATGTCCCCCCTATCCCCCCCCCTTGGCTACGCCCCTGGGGTTAACTGAAATGGGTGATAAACGGCCCCACAGGTTTAGCATACATATTCAATGCGGTTTAGACCTCCAACCAATGCCGGCTCAAGGTACCGGCAACTCGGGCAGCTGCCCGGGGAGCTATATGTTTAGGGGCGCCATGAAAACATAATCTTAGGAGAGAGAACGGATTTTTTTTTTTCTTTTGAAGGTTTATCCAACGTCAGACTGTCCCACTTGCCCATGGTCAGGTAAGCTTCCTTTGTAGCTTCTTCCTATTCTTCGTTATCATCGTCGTCTTTATTGACTTTGGAATGTTAAAAGATTTTTTCTAAGAAAGGATTATCAGAGCTGGTGAGGTGGAAGCCAGTAGAAATTTTATAAATCACAAAAATATTCCTCGATATAATCAGGTTTTACTTGTTAAAAGCGAGTTATACTCCCATAAACTTAACATTGTACCAGCCAAGTATTTCCGATTTCCTCATTCAATCTGGGTTTTTCTTAAATAAAGAGTCGTCATAAACGAGTAAGATTTATTTAAAAAGGGCGCCAAAAATTAGCTTATCCAGGGCGCCAAAAATTAGCTTTCCAGGATGCCAGCTACCTTAGAGCCGGCCTTCAACCCTAATTACCACGACCATTAAAATGTTATTAGTGGTATTTCAGTTCATTCTTAATGATTGCTTTATAAATGGGTCTCTTAATTAATGAATTTTTAGCATCTATAATGTTTGGGGCCCCCAAAAAATGTTTGCAACCGGGCCACTTCAAACAGAAGGCCGGTCCTGCACGTACCTTAGGGTCGCTCCTGGAAAATTTTACAAAATTGCTGCTACCTCGTACTCCAAGGGGCATAAAATAGATCTAATAAACTTTTAAGTTGTGAGTTGCCTTCTTTTCAGTGGAAAAATAGATAATTTGGTATAGCATAATAATACACAGAAAAGAGCAGAGAAAAAATTCGAAATAACTAAAAATTTCGAACAATATATATTCTCGCAGAAAAAAGTGATAAATAAAAGAATTCTAGGAATCGACAAAAAATCCGCATTATCCAAATTTCACGGAAGAATAGTACGCACGTTTCGGGTGGTACAAAGGGTCCACCCTTCTTTTCAGGAGCGTGGTGAAGGAGGGTCGACCTTTTGTACCATCCGAAACGTGCATACTGTTTATATGATTTTTGTTTAAGTGAGTTTATAATAACATTCTATAGCATATAAGCAATTAACGGCGTTTCCATGCTTAACCTTTTCAATCTCATTATTGAAAAGATGCAGTGGAGAATACTATCCTGGGACCTTAGTCGGAGGACTTTTTAAGGGGTTCTAATGGGCATTCACGTTACATCTGGAGAAAACCAACCAAAACTCCAGACTATTAGATCGACAGCTCCGCGAATTGATCCGAAACCGGGACCTTCACACTTCAGTATTCATTATACAATATTCGGACTCTTTTGTTTACATATATTTGATAAATTTACTGAGCCTTATTATCGCATGGGCAAATCGGGACTTTGCCCAGGGTCCCCGGTTCGAAAGTGCCCCCAGTTTCAAACGTTGCTCTGAAATATTCTTTTATATGTCAAAATTTTATGAAAAAGAAAACAAATTTTATAGATGGGGACCCCCAAATTCATCAATGCCCGGGGCCCCTGTTGATCATAATCTGGCCCTGTAAATGTATTAGCTTAATTTTATAAGCTACGTTCGGGCAAAATGAACAGTGTGTAATTATATTCAAATTCCTTACAAACATAAAATAAGAAGCACTTCACTTTCCAGAACAATTGAGAAAAACAAAAATCACAGCAAAAGGAAAGCAATTTCAATATAGTAAAATTTAATATAACAGCTATTAAGGCAAATTTTAAGCTGAATAATTACAATATATATGTGTATATATATAATGCAAATAAAATACGAAACACGAAGTTAATATGGTGCGGGTGGGAGGAGGGGGACCGCTCTAGTTATGCTTTTAAAATTGGCGAATTTGGCGCATTTCCGGTGCAGCAACCATTCTCTTTTTCTTTTTGTCTTTAATTTCGGTCGCAGACGTTGAGCAACGAGAGAGTTATAATTGATGAATTATGAATCAAGTACATTTTTTAGGATACAATTTTTCCGATTTCTCATTGAACTTTCGAAAAGTTTAATTGCTTTGGTTAATTTTTAAGCTGTTCAAGACAACTAATTTGGTTTCTTCGTTTGGAGCAATATAAGAATAGCATTTGCTTCAATGTTGAAACACTATTAGTTTTGATACAACATAGATTCTGCAAATTACTTGGATAACACTATTACAGGTAAATTTTTACTTTCACTGTTTTTAATATACATAATCTCATAGCGTATTTTAATGTATAAAATTATTTTCTTCCATAAAATTTGAGTTATGTAGTTATGCAACAGGTATAGATGTAGAAATCTCTATTTAGAATAGCTAACATAAGAAAAATCATTTCATCTAAACAACCTGTACAATACATAGCAAAATGTTACCCTAAAGTTAGGTGTGTGTGTGCGTAACCATAGTACAGCTTTTTTATTATTTATGTTGTGTTTGACTGCTGCGATCTTGCTAGCTGCATCAATCTATGGCTGCATTCATATCTTGTTACAGTTATTCGACTTCTTTGTGACTTAAAATGTAAGTATACATATTAGTATTATGAAATGTTTGTTTTTACTTTTTTAATTCATCATTATCTGGAATTTTCTAGTTATGTTTATCTTGTCAACATGGGCCTGTTGACTCCTTAGGCAGATAGCCCTCGTGTAACCAATCTAAAAAGCATGTTTGACGCATAACTAAACTAGAATGTTCCACATTTTAATAACGTACAAAACTTAAAATACCGTTCTCAAACGCTTTTTCTTAATTTACTTTTTCAAAGTAAATTAAGAAATTGCTAATAATTGCTTGTCTTTCAAAATAGTCCCATACGAGTAATGTCGTGACGAGGGTTGCGACACTTTTGTGATATCGGAGTCGCCATTGTGACCACTATGTGCCGGCACATTTCAGTTGCAGTGTGATCGCGACTACGCTGTGACGACGCATTGTAGTCACATCTGTGACTGCGACCGCTCTGTGTCGTCACTAAAGGGTCACAGCGGCAACCATCGTCGCAGTTGTGACTACTCTGCGGGTTCGCATTGTGACGTCACCGTGGGAGGACATAGGGACTGTGGCGTGACTAAACGGCGGCGTCACAGCGACTCTTTGTGACTCTAATGTCACTGTTTCGCGTGGTCACTTTTTAGTCACGGGTGACAGTTGTGCTATTAGGGAATATGCAGTAAAACTGTAAAAGTAACTGTCTATAAGCTGCAGAAATTTTACAGTGAACATGCTTCGTCTGTGAAATCTTTTCCACCGGATCTTCAGAGAATTTTTTGCTCCAAGTGCCTTCAACGATTTCTGAAACTTCAGCACTGAAAGCTAAGAAATTATTTTCATTCTCTCTTCTTATATCACTAGATTTCGGATATTTTTCAGACAAATTGGAGAGTTCATTACTAGTGAATCTGTTTTTAGAAACAAGATACTTAGTGATTAGTAGCAAAATTCCTGGTAAAATAACAGTAAACATTTTCCAACAACACTTCTCTATAATTTAAATTAAAACTTTGTGTAAAACACACACATGAAAGGATACTTATAACTAGATACGATCGTTTCGACTGAAAATTTATTCAGTCCTCGTCAGTCAGAACCCTTCGTCTCACTAAACAGTGGAAACTGAAAAAGATAAACACAAATAAGCATGGTGCCACTTGGAAAAAAGGAAAAGAGAGAAACCACGGAGATTAAGGGAAGAAAGAAAAGGGGGTGGATTAAAAAAGAAAGTAGAAAAGAAAAAATATGCACAAACAAGAAATACACAATTAAATAAATAAATAAGCAAAAAAGAACACGCACACACAGACACACGAAGAAAACAGAACAACCAAAAATCAAAATACAAAATAACATAAAAACACAATATATATATATATATATATACTTTTTAAAATAATTATGATAGCATAATAATAAACATAAAGGAAAGAGAGAAAAAACACACAAAAAAACTAAATAAAAATAAATAAATAAAATAAAAAAATAATTCCAAAAAGAAGAAAGAAAGAAGAAAAAGAAAACTACCAGCAGAAGAAAAGGGGTGGAGTAGAGGAAAAATAATTTTTCGTGCTGGATCAAATATGTTGACGATACTTTCGTTTTAGTGGATTCCATGTGTGATATTTCTAATTTATCATTAATTGTTAATTCTACTGATCCGTGTATCCAGTTTACTTTAGAAGAGGAGTGCAAAAATTCTTTACCTTTTCTGGATGTTCTTGTTTCTAGGAATCCTGACGGTTTCTTTACTTCTGTTTTCCGCAAACCCTTTCTATTTCTTTACTTTCTAATGCCCTATCTAATCATCCTTACCAGCAAAAACTTTCTGCTTTTTACATTTACGTGTTCCGTGCTATCAAAATTTGCTCTAACTCTTCACCCAGCAAACACACTACTGCCGGCAAAATGACGGCCGGGTACCCGTCGTGCTGGCAAAGTGCCGTATGCCGGGAGCAAGGTAGATTGCCATCGCCTGGAAGTCACTGGAGTAACAGTGTCTGAAAAGTGCGTGTGCGCCAGTACATAAATAGTAACGGCGAACTGCCATGTGTCTATGACATGCACAAAAAAGTTAACGGCGTGGTGCTGTTTAAAATTTACCTGGCCAGCACCTATTTCAGGGTAATGGGCCAGTAAATATTTCATAAAGTGTTAGCATAAACTTTCATTATTTTAATTAAATAACATTCTTTTACATTCATGCTGTGTAGTAATAATCAGAAGTGTACAGGGGATTCAAGTTCCGGGGTCCCAAACGCAGGATCATTGCTAAGATTTTTATAGGGGGGGGGGGGTTAGAGGTCTTTAAAATGCCAAGTCAAATGTCAGTTTTTACTACCGATTTATATTTTCATCAACTACATTACAAACTTATTACTTTTGCCAACTGGGTTTGTGTTAATTTTGCTAAGTATAGCAGGATTCACCATTTTTCATGGTGAAAAATGGTGAATCCTACTACGTTTGGGACCCCATCCGGGGTCCCAAACGTTTGGACATCACCATTTTTCACAGTTTTTGTAAAAAAGATTTGGGCCAAAGGTAAGTTCAAACAGATTTTATTTACTCATTAAAGTAATAATTAGTTTAAAAAGTAATTTATAAAAATAAACATTTATTTACTTTATGACTTTTCTGACAATAAAAGAAACACTGAAATATTTTAAATAAAGTGAAACAAGATTCAAAGGTGTAAGGGGTTTTTCTCTACCAAGAGCGGATTTAAGGGGGGGGCGGAGGGGGTGACCGCCCCCACCCCGAGAAAAAAGAAATTAATGTAAAAGAAAGACCTATTTTACTTCCATAAAATGGATGTATATTTCAATCTTCTAACTAACCGCCCCCACCGACAAACTAACCGACCCCCCCCCCCCGACAAACTTGCAATAATCCGCCACTGTTCCAAAGAATGACTGTTCTCTGCAAAAAGAAATCTTTTCGATTAGAAAATTTCTCCGAAGCAGCCCGCTCACGCTTGCGTAGTAGACCCACATATTTGATTGTTTACATACAATGCATTCTCCCGCTCGTTGCCAGCCCGAACAACGTGTTCAACGCTAAGACTCAAGTACCTGAATATTTGTGAAATTCACAAGTACGGCTTCAAGTAAGTTTTATTTATTTAAAAGTATTTCATTAGATATGAAATACTGAAATAGACTACTCTATTGCAATTAAATTCATCTAAAGGACATCTCCCTGTAAGCTGTAAGTTGCGGCATCCGTTGTGGAATATGAATAGGCTTCTTAACTTTCATTCACGAATTCACGGGACTCTAATCTTACTAGAAGACTTAAATCATGTCTTCTAGTAAGATTATGATAATTATTTATTTGGGAAAAAAATTATGTTTTTTTCCCAAATAAAGCTATATTAATCTTTTACTGAAATCATAATATTACCTATTTAGAAAAGAAAGTATACAATCACTTCTGCTGAGATCACAATTACTACTAATAAAAGAAATAATGTTTAAAATTTCTTCTGAGATTATTATAATTTATCAAATTATTAAACTACTTATGCTAGTACTAATTGTAAGTTATTTTAAGAAAGATAATTTTACAAAAACTGTTATGAAAATTCACAAAAATAAATAGCTTACACAAAAATGGGCCCCTAGAAAAAATTCCGGGATGGTAAGTGTCATAAAATTTAAGAAAAATTGAAAAGCAAAAAACTTTGCATTTAACATCTTGAGTGTTTTCTTTTAGATTAAAATTACTTTGAATTTGATTGTGATAATTAAGTAACAATTTGAATTAATTTATATTATGGTATTATGCTTTCGTTCATTGTATCAAAAAATATGTGTTTGTTTACCAATTGTGAAATGTTTAAATTTGTTTACTGTTCGGTTGCCAAATATTAAAGTATTTGTCAAATCAAATATTCGTTTTGTCTGAAATAGACTGTACATAACGAATACTCAGTGCATCCTTAAAATATACATACATATGCATGGTTTTCATTACGGAAAAAAATGGGTGAGAATGTCTCACCCTTTCCCCAAAACTGGGTGAATTTTTTTTTTAAATGGATCAGAATTTTTAACTATTCAAGGGTCGTTGATTTTTTCCAGGATCCCATTTTTGTGACAATTGCTTATTTTTGTGAATTTCAATACTTAATTTTGTGAATTTCAACACTTATTTTTGTGAACTTTCATACCAATAAAAACTACCACTAAAAGTAAATGTTTTTGGTTAAAGTAATTGACAAAACAGAATTAAATGCCAACGAAGGGCCATTTTAATGGATTGTATTTTTGTGAAGGGGCTGCAAAACTGACCCAATTTTCATCTGTATCAACCCCTGCTATAGATTTGGGTTGAATAAATACCCAATGGTTAATGGTGTGTATTTATATGGATGTATGCATTAATGGGTATTTATCCATGCCTCGGGAAAACTTCCAAAATCAGGGTATTTATTATTTAGTTATTTTTATTGCATGTAACTGGACCTCCAAGTCAGGCCCACTTACATGCAATAAATGCAGCTCAGTTGAGGAATGATTGTGTCCGCAGGACACCCCTTCCTCCTTTTTTTTTACTTTTATAGACTTCAGGAGTCCTTCAGAGTCAACTTTTGCACTCTGTGTTAAACTTACAACTGTTTTAATTATTTTCTATTTTTCCCCCCTGTGGAACCATTTCTTAGGATGCATGCATTGCTCTCAGTAATAATTTTTTAATGCAAGAAAAAGAAAAAAAAAATGCAAGATTCTTACACTCAGTTAAAAATGCTACATATGACAAAAAAAAAATCGTGAAAAATCTATTTCTAAAGAATTCATAAAAGTTATTGCATGCAAAAATCTAATTGCTTTCTCCCTTTAAATTTTATTTACTTTTATATTTAAAAAAATGAAATGTTATTTAAAATATCGTTGATACAAGTGTAATTATTATTAAACTTGCTTTTAAATATTAGAAGATTTTTAATTTTCACAGTATTTTTAAAATAATGAAAGAAAAAAACCCTTTTTTAATCTTTAAATTGGCAATATTTATATTATTGAATTATAGTTAAATTTTAAGATTGTATAAATCACATATGGGCAACCTCTGGCCCACGGGTCGGATGTGGCTTGCCTCAACTTTTGATCCGGCCTGAGGAACATATCAAAACACAGAATAAAACCTATGTAAACCTTTCAAAATCCCAATTACATGGCCTGAGACTACGTTAACGCCCCGAATTTGTCCCGAGACTAATAACATCCTAAAGTTTGGCCCGAAACTTTTCAAAGGTTGCCCATACCTGGTGTAAATGGATGATAGAATCTATAATAAAATTAAAATTTGCTTTCAGATTGCTGTAGTAATATTGATTGAATCATATGGTGATTTTTAATTAAATATTACTTTATTATGTTATATTTTATTTCTAGCACATGCAATTACTTATAATGTTAAAATAAAATTGTAGGTAATAACAAAAATTAATAAATAAAAGTAATAATGTAAAATAATGTTTTTTTTCTCAACGTACTCTATAAAATAAGTTCTGATATTTTTTTCCCCCTAAAATTAATAGAAAATTAGTTTTTAATGATAATTGATTCTATCCCTGTAATCCTCATTATTTTTTATAACATCTGAATTATTAAAGGGGCCCCCATCACCGCTGAGTGGATAAGACACTGGATATGATAGATGGCTGAAGTGTGAAAGTCCAGGGTTCTACCTACAATAAGGCTGTTGATTTAATGATCTTTTCTCCAGATTCTCTTCCCGGGCGTTTTTCTCCAGATGTAATATGAATTCATGTTAGAACCCCTTAAAATGTACTCTGTCTTTAGCATCCCCATCAATACAATACAATAGAGTGCAATTATTAAAATTGTAATGAAAAGTTAATTTTTATAATTTACAAAATGAGTTCTCTTAAATTTTTGTTAAACTTAGTTACAAACATATAATAAAAAAAGCATTTACATTTCTCTTTTAATGGTAACTCACTCGATGTAAAAAGCTGAATTTTAATCTTATGTTAACCATCTCATACTATACTAGAATCGATGGGAGAAAATGCTCTACTCAAAATGCATGGTTCAGTGAAGATTTTACTAGACTAGAATGATGTTTTGAACAAGAAAAACTTTTGGTAATTATGAGACAGAAATGCTAAATTTTTAATAGTAAGAGCTTTACACAATAATATTCCTGTTAAGTGAAAAAAAAAGAAATGTGTATGTATAATACATATATAGATAGCATGCATTTTAGATTGCATACATTTTAGAAATGTTTTAGAGATAGATTGCATAATTTTTTTTAAATGTTTATTACATTATATTTTCTAAGAAAATATGGCTTCTAGGTAAAGTTTTATTTCTGAAAAGTACATTTTTAAAAAAAAAGAAAACCTGAAAAAACTGTTTTTCTCCACCTCTTCAAAATTTCCCGAAATTTTACATCTCTAGTGATAATTGATATTATTTTTCCCGCGAAACATTTAATTTTATACCTGTACTTGATTTCTAGAATGCTTACATGATTTGAGGCAAATATTACAGCAAAGATTTTTCAAGTGGAAGAGTGAGAAAGAAAAGCTCTTCAGATGATTAGGTATTTGTACTTTCTTTATTTTCTAAATTATTATTCTGTGTTCCCCTTGCAAAAATTTTTTGTTTGTCCAAATTGAACGTCTGTCAGTTTTATTGTGTTTAAAAAATGTTAAACTTAAGAAATCATTATGCTGTTTGTGTAAGCTGAAAACTTCATACTTAATAATATGCGTATAGCGATTTAATACATGTATCAGAATTGTTTATTAAATACCGTATTTACCCGCTTATATGTCGATCCCACGTACAAGTCGAACCCCCACTTTCCCAATCAAGAAATTTGAATTTTTTAAAATCTCATGTATAAGTCGACCCCCCCCCCCCAATTTCCCGGTCAAGAAATTAAATTTTCTTTTAAAATACATTTATTCAAAATCATCGGGCAAAAGAAAGAAAGCACTAAATATGCAATAATAAAGATAACAATATACAAAAGTTGTTATATACAAAGTTAAACTGATTTAAGATCTGATTCAGTATTGGACTCGCCAAACAATTCACAAAATTCCTTCGTCGTCATTGGCTCATCTTGATAAATGTTTTCAATCTCTGTATCGCTACATTCTTCCTGGTATCGGAAGAATGTAGCGATACAGAGAAATGTGAACCTTGAAATCGGCATCACTGTGTTATGGAATGCGGGAACAGAACAATTGTCTTTCAAAGAGACATTTTTTACTTCTGATTAAAAAAAAATATTAAGGACCTTCATATAAGTCAATGCCCCAAATTAAAGCCTTTTTCTTTTTTTTTTCATTTTTTTCTTTTCTTTTTTTGTTGTTTCCAAAATTTCTCGACTTATACGTGGGTAAATACGGTTATAAATTTATTACTATAAAATAAACTTTAAGTGTCTGTTCATTGTTCTTTTATTCACTAGGGTTGGAAAGTTATAAATTTTTTATTTGCAATGTTGTCAAATGTGGTTTTGAAATCCTTATTACCTGTTATTTATTTACATCTGTAAATAAATTGAATTCATAAATGGTTAATTTACTTCGTACTCCCCCATTAGATCTGTCACTGCTCATTTAAAATTGTATCTGAAAAAAATATGTCTGTAGCGATATTTTCTGATCTTTATATGTTTTTAAAGTTGCTTGAAATTAATTGGCATAACAGGAAATTCTAGTGCCCTTCTGCCAAAAACTTCTGTGAGTTTTAGTTCTACACAAAATATCTATGTTTTATTGTATTTAAAACTTTCTTGTGTTTACACATAATTTATCAAGAAAAATGAATTGAATCTTAAAAGCAGTTTGACTTCTTTTCAATTTTTTATAGCACATTAGAGGTCAAGAATTATTTTTTGCTTTGTTCAGCGTGCATAAAAATATTATTATTATTTATTTTTTTTCTTCTCGCAAATATGCTTTTCTCTCAGTTAAGATGAAACTAAGAATTTTGTATCTAAATTGCATTAATGGCAACAATACTTTTGCTATTACAGTAGTCTTAAAAGTAAGGAAACTTTTTAGGTTGCATTCTAAAAAATGTGATCAAAGATAGTATTTTAGAAGCAGCTTATATAAATTATTTAAAACATAAAATTCTTTTATTTCTGTCAAATTAAAGGTGTAATTTTCATTACTTATGCTTACATTTTATTATTAGAAGGACAGTTAAACGAGCAGCAATATTAGCTAAACTGCTCTCATTTTTAAGAATTTGCTTATAAGAAATTAATGTGGATATTTAAGAGATGTATATAATTTGTATATTTACATTAAAAAATTAAGAACAGAATTTCCACGCAAATTAGTGTGTATAATTATTTCTTTTAAATTTAGTGAAATCTGTTTATTTGGAGGAAGAACAAGTTTATTATCCGCTCTTATATTAAACGAGGAATGTTTGTGGGTGTGTGTGTATGTCCGAACCATCTCGAAAACTGCTCTAAGGATTCTTTTTTAAATTTCGTACCTGGGGGTTTTTTGGGCCCCTGAAACGATTGAGCTAGGTCAATTTATTGAAAAAACTCTAAAACGCTCAAATTTAAAATTTAAAATTTTTGGACAGTAGCGCCATCTATTGAGCGTTTGAAAAACACACTTGATACAATCTTCCTAAAAGGGACGCTCAAATAAGTTTGGGGCGGATTAAAAAATACACGCCATCGATATATAATAGTAAAAATTAATTTCGCGAAGAAACAAAATAAATGGAACTTGATATTCAGTACACAGACAAATAAATATTTTAGTAACTAGATATGTTACACCATTCAGCTACATAAATTTGTTTAGAATTAAAAAGTTATTTTTATTTCAAAATATCGTCCTGGCAACCAGCGAAAGGAAAAGAGAAAAGAGTCTTCGTTGCCATCCCCGCAAGCACCTTGATGGAATATACGTAAATAATTTAATTATTCTTAATTCATAGTTATTGATACAAAACTATTCGTAAATCTTATGTGAAAAATTGCCTGAATTTATTACAATTATCCTTTTGTAACTAACGTAAAGCTAAATGTATTTTCGCGTATATACTAAAACAATAAAGATTTTTCATGTATTTTATTGATCCATATGATGCGAATTTCAAAACTGCATAAAAGTTTCAGCTTAGCCGAATAATTTAAAATGAAAATGACACCCTTTTCAGTCATTCACAGTAAGAAAAAAGATCCTGTGACGTAACATGAAAATTCCATTTTATTTTTTTTTAAATAACGGCACTAGGTTGAATTCTATTTTAGCTGCCTTATTCCGCCAAGTTGACGATAAATATTTAAATGTAGTTACCCTGACGATTTTTTTTTTTTTTTAAATGGGTCAACCGTTTATAATGAAACGACGTTCGAAACTCCGATGAAAAAATGATAGGATCGATTCCTAAATTGGGCTCGCAGCCGATATTCAAATTAATTTTGCAGATGATCAGCCATCAGTTTAGTTTTCATTCACTGCAGTTGATGATTTCAACTCATTTATTTTATCATCGTATGGACAACCTTTTAAAAGTTGCGGGCAGAATTTTACGATAGTGGCCTCCTGATCCTGACTTCAGGATGTTAGCGAAATCGCGGGCCGTATAATTCGGATTTATATGGAAGTTTGAATGTTTTATACAGGTTTTATACAGGATTTTGACTTGTTCTGAGGGCTGGTCCAAAAGCCATGGCGGGCCCATCCGGCCGCAGGCTGGGAGTTGTCCATATGTGGAAGCAGTAAATCGGGAGTCTGAAATCTGGTTACTAAGACTTTTTCAAATAAATTTTCAATTCTCATTTAGACGTGGATTAGACTGTGTTGTTTTGTGTTGTGTACTATCATTAAACTAAAGGATAAAGCCCTTTGTGGAGACAATTACAGCGGGCGATAGAATGTCTACACTCAGAATATTTAATATTTACCCACTTAAAATCAAATAACTTCATATTAAATTTTTATTATACATCGAAATTCGAATTGTATAATCTGCAGAAAAATTTCATATTCGAAACATTTCGTTTGGTATCAACATCCTCTCCTATATCCATGCTTAATGCATAGAAAACAGTTTTATTTTTGAAAAAAAGTTAAACTGAGTAGTAATTTAGAAAAGCTATCTTAAGCGAATTGGAATCGTAATTTTTCCTCCAAAGCCTGATAACCGTGACTTCAATGTAACGTCAATGTCACTTGCAATAGATAATTCTGACACTCAAATGATTAGCTTTTTTTATTCTCTTAAATGAAATAGAGCTAAAAATACAAAAAAAAACCGCTTAAAAATCAGGGATCGGGTGGATTATCAGATTTTTTCTTTCTTTTTTTCTTTTTTTTTACATAATTATGATAATTTTCAGGCTGATCGCACCAAAGAACCGTGTAAATTTTAAGTTATTAGACAATACATTTTTAATCTGTTTGTATGGTAAAAGTTTTATTTTGAGTGGTTGAACTGGAATTGTGACAGAGTCAGGGATCAGCGTAACTATATAGGAGCGATGTATTTTTGATTTATTCGAGTTTAGAAGTCCATTTTCTTCAGTCCATCCGTTTGTTCTATTATTTTCAACGTTTAAGTAGTTGTTAGGGTTATTATAAAAGAATATTTTTGATCTATTCTGTTTTCGATTTCATGATTTCGAAGTGTCCTTTTGTACTAATAATTTAAATTGCGTTACACTTTTTATTTTCTTAAGCGGGAGTTTATAAAATAAAATTATGTTTAAAGCATATTTATGTAAGATTATACTTTTATGGCATCTATATTTATGTATCTATAAGATTGAATTTACGTTTGTAGAATTTGTTTATGCATGATGTATTTTCTTTGAATTAGAAAAAAATAAGTATTTTATGTTTGAATTGAAGCACTATAGAGAAATTTACAATTTCAATCGTAAAGAATTATCATCATAGATGTATTATAAAGACGTAAATGCATGAAAGTGTAGCTCAAAAACGAGCTGTGGAAACATATAATCACCGACAGCAGCACTTAGCCCAAATGTGTGAACGTGCAGTTCAAACACAAGCAGATGAAACAGATGATTAGTATTTGGAAGGAGAACGACATGGAACAGCTAGACGTCGACAAATACTTCGGGTAAACAGTCTAAGTATGTACAAAGCTGCCACAAATGTGGGTACTTATTATCATAGTTTAAAACTTTTTAACATGGACTGCATTCACCCTGGAGCTTTGCATTTTTCTGAAGAGTAAAACAAAAATTAACCGAAACCATTTGGGGGACTGTAAGATTGATGTAGGACATTCCGAATTTCCTGATGAATTGGCGTAGTTGTTTCTTCGATGTCACCCACATTTCAAAGAATTCGAAATTTGAAAGCATACTTTACAATGGCTTTGTTCACATTACATGACGAGTGAAACTATTAACGATTTTGGTGTGTATTGCTACGTTGCGAACAGTGTATAACAGACTTGATGATTTTTTTTTTTTATAAACTCATTCATCTGACAGTTCAACCAACTCAAATTCTTGATGCTGAATTTGAACGTCCTCAATATGGACAGATATATTTCTGAAGTAATGAAGACGCTGTTAGTGAATGCATCGCCCAAGATCTTCGCTGATGCCCTCGCTGATCTGCTACAGAAGGAAAGGGGGCACCTTACGTTAAACTACTTTTTGCTCAACTCTGATGGCACCGACCATCGAATATTTAGCATCCCTCTTCAAAACAAAGTATATGCCATTGTAACATTGAATGCCGACCAAAGCTTACCTGATAATGTATGGGTGATCCGACAGCGATGAAAATATTTGGCAACCATGAAGATTATTGATACGTGCGAAGGCATTTACGTATTTATTATTTTACACTTAAGGAGCCTTTAGATTCTGAGCATGGCTCGGAACTGGTACTTATTGTTTAAATAAGATCTGTAGAACATTTCTTTATAGCAAATCTTTAAAAAGTAATGTACTTTAAAGAAGCTTCAGTGACCATGTAGATCTGTAATATTATAAATCTTTTGTTTCTTCCAAAAATTACAGTAATTAATTGCAATGGGAATCCATGTAGTGTTTTCAGTCATGATTTGCTGCTGTTGGCTAAATGTGCTATTGCGACGCTACATGCCACGATGAAAAGATCCAAAATGGTATCCGTGCTCGTAAATCTTACTCCCGCAAATAGAGATGGATTAATGCAATTTGGGGGGGGGGCAGCTAGTTGGAATTTATGGAAGTAAAATAGGATTGTTTACATTTGTTATTTAATTTTTTTTTCACATTTGTTATTTAATTTCTTTTTTCTCGAAGGGGGCGAATCCCCCTTTCTTTACTTGCCCACAGTATATTTGCATTCAGTTAACGAATATTAACTAATGCTATTAATTTTTGCATTGCTTCAATCAAAAGAAACTCTTGTATTCATCAATATCAAGTACTGCCATGGAATGTTCTGTGTCAGCTAATATCAAGTCGCATCCATCCACACTGCCGTGCCATATAAGCCAAACTATCGTTAAAACGCCCATTTGTCAAAAGAAGAATCCAATATGGTGGTTGTGGTCTCAGTTTCCCCCGATTAGCTTCATTCATATGCATGAAGTTAATGAATTTCTTTACATTACCAAACGAGCAATTTAATTGATTACGCGGAAGCGCGGAAGACATGGAAATGGTCTTCAGAGCATTTTTCAACTGTTGAAGACAATCTGTCTGCAGAAAATCATTCTGCTTCTGCAAAAATGTCGATGTGTTGTCCTGTTTCTGCCACGGGAGCAGTGCATGTTATTACCCATACATTTGAGTTGAGGTAAAATTATTAGAAAAGTTATAAATCCTTATAGTAATGAAACAACAGTAAATTTGGTGGAGGATGTCCTGAGCAGGGTTCGAAAGAACCCGGGTGCCAGGTCGCCCAGCAGATGACTAAAAAATATCCCTTGGCGACTAGCTTTTTTTTTATCAATATAATTTAATATATATGCGGCTCTTAAAAATTTTTGCCGGCATCTAAGATTTTACAAATTTTTTTGACCTCCTGGTCCTGTGTATCTTACAATTGATCGTGACAACAGAGAAAGACACCATGTTCAGCTAATCTATAGTTAACCCTCTTCCCCAATAAACGGTACAAACTATAGAGGGAACTCAAGCTCTCTTAGCTGCTTGATTTCCTACATCACTGAGCTCCATCATGGCTGAGTGTATAAGACACTGAACATAATAGGTGGCTGAAGTTCAGGTGAGAACATTCAGGCATAACCTATTAGAAAATGATTTTTCTCTAGAAAAGAAACATTTTTGCATCCTCAATTAAACATGTCCCCCCCCCTCCAATGTTACATGCCAGTTTACCAATGAGTAAATAAACAACTTTTTTAAAATACATTTAATTCACAGTATGCAGTCTATGCTAAAAGTAATAAAAAATAGAATACTTAAGTTTTCAAATCAGAAACACTCTTCTGTCTGTTCTTTTAATTTTTCCTTATTCTTAAGATATTTGAGCACTTCTACTAGTTTTTGAATATTTTCACAACCCAATCTGTTTTGCAATTTCAACCATATTAATCCATAGGTTGGAAACACTAACTATTGATGCTGAATGACCTAGGCAACAAGTCAGTCTACTATAAAAAATGCAGAAAGCTTTGATGTTCTCATTTGTGGAATGTTTTTTCCGAAATACACTACCACTATATAAAGAGCTGGAGCTCGTTATAACATCATCTATACACATAGTAAATATTCTGTTTAATTTTAAAGCTGAAAACTGTACAGGTCATGTATTAGCTTATCAACCTAGGCTCAGCATGATTTTCCTGATCAGAAAATAAGTGTTTTCCTACATATTTAGCATCCATTATAGTAGCAAGATATGAGTTGACAAAATAGTTTCATTCGACCTACATTGTATTCTCATCCTACATCATTCTAGTGCTGAATGAAAAGTTCTCTCTGCATTCAGTGATCATATGATGTAGGTATGCATTGTGTTAAAGCAAACCTACAACAAGGGATATCTCCTGGGAGGGTGTACCTAGGGCAGACTACTTTTAAAGGTTTTCTAACATACTCATGTTGCATCTTGAGAAAACCTCCCAAAACTCCAGATCATTAGATCAACAGCCGCACTTTAAGTCAGAACCCTGGATCTTGAATTTTAGGGGGGCAGTTGGCCCCTCCTGCCCATATTAAATTACGCCTATGTATTTAATATATTATTTCATTAGACTTCGTTTCTCTTTTGTAAATAACTTTTTTTTTTCAGTGGATGGGCAAGTAGTTAAGCAACCTTGGGATTATATGAGGATATAGAAAAATTTGTAGCTGTAGACTCTTAAATCTCATAAGAGTTTTATAGAAATGAAATTTTTTTCTCTTAGGGGTTTGCCTGGAAAAATTTGCTCATCTAAGCTTATCAAATATGCTTAAAAATATATCTCATTCTGCTTTGTTTCTTTTCAGGAAGTGCATCAATTTATCTGCAGAAGGAAGTTTTTGCCCACCTGTAATATTTTATCTGTGTACAAATAATCTGTATATATTTTTCTAAAATAAAATATTTTCTTTGATTGTTAAAATCTTTTAGGGGAGAGCAGGGTACAGTGGGTCAGTGAAGATATTTATGGTTCAGTGAATGGTTTTCAAATTAGAAAATTACTATGTGGGCAAAATTAAACTTCTCACTTTGATTGTGGAAGAAAAAGCCATTTTGTTTTCTGATCATCTGCATGAAATTTGTAGAGAGGAATACTTTATGTTATTACATTCAAAATTGGTATATATGAGTTATGCAGGGTGCCCACTGTCTACTAAAAGGAGACTATTTGTTACTATAATCAAGAATAGGCGACTATGGTGAATATTTACATGTAAAAACAGCTAAAAAGCAACTATTTTGAGGAAAATGGCAATTATTTTTCTAGGAGTATCAATGCAATTTCTGCTTTTCACTTAGAATGCTTCAGTTTAGGACATATAACCACACTACTAAGAACATGATAAACACTGAGTGTAGCACAATAGTGTCCACCCATAGATTTTGAGAAATATCTGGCAAGAACAAATAAGCTAGATTCATACCGCCTGTATCATTCCATTGTAGTTCACTACAATATAAGATGTGTTTCCATAATAAAAAAATAGGCAAAATTCCAAAAACAATGCAGCTAACTTCGGGAACGACGCAGTGGTATAGCATTCATCGGATTCGTAGTTTCAGTAGCCAGTCGAGATGTCAGGACGAAACACAAACATAATTGTTTCTTGAAACTTGTCAAACAATCTTCAAAGCACAATTTACAAGCAGTAATTCTAGTAGATAACTAGTCATTACTCCATCATAGGCATCTTCCTCTGCAATTTCTTAACCGAAAATAAAATTGTTCTGTTTGATAAAATATCAGAATACTTGAGCCGAAGCCTTGACTGCTCCACAGCATGCAACAATACTGAATTCATATACAAATTTTTAAATACAGCTTGGGAAAACAACGGTGTCTCTGGCATCAAAATTATGCAAAGCGATATGTTCTTAATAGCTAGTGTTTGATAGAAAAACCAATTCGAGGCTGAAACAGTGGGATGACCTACTCACGTATTTATACTTTTTGAGGAGTTTTCTCAAATGTTTTGGCAAAATCTGTTTACTAAATTATCTATCATTTTCCTTGCATCATTTGTGTAATGCTAAGTGGGTAAGTAAACATTGCAAGTCTCTTTTTTAAAAAAAGGTCATGTCAGATGTTGCCAGTCTTAGCGATTTTTTGGGAAAATATTGACAAAATTGGTGCAAAAAATAAGCCCCCAAAATTTAACCCAGCCAAGCGATATCGCCAATATTTAACAAGCAGCCCCTAATTTTGATGCTATCCTATGTGAATATTTAATGTTCCTATCTTGCGTTCTAGTTAACAGATTTACATCCAACACAATGCAAAACTTAATTTTCGGAACACTATTAACTTTTATTAGTGGTAATGTATGCTTCATGAAAGTTAATGCACCTGCTGCTTGCTTTTAAACTGTGTAATTTTTTTTTTCATTTTTAAAGGGTATATTTTTAATTTTTAAAAAGTCACCTTTTTTGTTTTGAGTATTTATTTATTTTTTAATTCATATAATAATTCAATAAAAAGTTATATTAACAATTCCATGATCTAAAATTCTGTAATTTGCATGTTTATTGATTCAGGTGTATGTAGTTTTGAGAGAGTGTACTGTGTTTTGCATTTTATGTTTGACTAAAAATACTTGGAAAGACATTGAAAACTGTCTGCTTTATAATGTTATGTTCTATGAACTTCTGCATCTAAGGAAACACAACTAAAGTGCAAGCATCATCTGCTACAGAGTAATATATAATGAATTTAATCTTCATAAATATAGTATAAACTTCTTTCAGAAAACAAAAATGTGTATTTAACATTTTAAAAACTTTGTTTAGAAGATTTCAGTCTGTTTATATTGTTAAAAAGGATACTATTTTACCATAAAGGCTACTATTTTGTAACCTGAAGGGTACTACCAGGCTACTATTTTATACCCTGAAGGCTACTAAAGCAACTATTTCTGTGGCTGTGCTGTGATGGGCACCCTGGTTATGTGGTATATTTATATAGTTTAAATTACCTTCTTTTCTATTATGTTGTATTTAAATGAATATTTTAACGTTATGGAATTTTCAGGTGAAAAATAATACTAGTTCATGTGTGGCACACTGGTCACCTGAAATGGGGACCCACTGTTCTCATTTATATAATCATTGTCTTTCTGCAAGTTTCTTACTTTTTAATGTCTGGATGATATACATTTATTTAAATTAGTCTTCCACATCACCCACAGAATCTTCAGTTCCTCAAGAAAATTACTGAAGTGTAAGACAAAAAAATGACACCACTGATGGTAAAGTCTTTTTCTAAGGCTGATCCAAAAGATAAAAATAATAAGAGACAACCTAAAAAAAACATAAATTCTTACAGATACACCTGTGAAAAACAGAATCCAAAATGAGATTGTTGAAAAAAAAGAGAAAGACCTAATGATATTGAAGCAGAAGATTTAAAAATTTCAAGCAATTACGAGAACTCATTATTGATGAAAAAGTTACTGCATTGGCTCGAATATAACACAACTCAGAAATTTTTCATAAAAATAATTAACAAAATCCTATATTTAGGCCTCAAATTTAGCACGAGTCAGGTTTTTAACGGGAAAAGATCAGTCAAAAAATATCATGTTATATTCGGGCCAATACAGTAAATTATTGTTCAAAAAGATATACAGCCACTTTTTATGTACACTCATGTCCATAAATTAAGGATAATTCAGAATCACACAGAAATTGATCTCTAAAATAAAAATTTCACCTGTGGAATGATCACACACATCTTGAAGAAGAATATGCAAATTACAGGAAACCACCAGATGGCGTGGATGGTACGTTACAATGACGAGAGTGTAAGAGAGGGGTATATAAGGAATGGTGGCAAACAAGTAAAATTGTTCACAAGTGCTGTGAAAGCCTTTCAGTGCAAAAACCGCATAGTTATGGCACAAAGGAGGCATTTGGATGATGTTTTACGTGGCAGAATTATCGGACGACTGGAATGTGGACGTACCCAGCTGGAAGTATCCGAGGAACTTGGAATCGCCCAGAGTGTCATCTCCAGGCTTTGGCAACGATTCCAAGATGATGGTAATGTGAGTAGACGTTACAGCACAGGTCACCCCGAGTTACAACGCCGAATGAGGACCGCTATTTGGCAGTTACTGCCAAAAGAAACAGACGGAGTACAGCATCAGACCTGTCTCGTCAGCTCTCTTCAGCTACCGGTACGACAGTTTCAAGGCAGACCGTGTACAGACGCTTAGGGCACATTGGTCTTTATGCTCGTAGGCCTGTCAGATGTGTTCCACTTACCGCAACTCACTGTCGCCTGCGATTAACCTGGAGTAGAGAGCATGCATTGTGGACACCGCAACAGTGGTCTTGTGGGATGCTTTCCGACGAGTCCAGGTTTAGTTTGGAGTCTGATTCTCGCCGGACATTCATCTGGAGAGCGCCAGGTACCCGTTACCACCAAGAGAACACCATTGAAAGACACCGTTACGGTGGTGCAGGATGGCTCGTTTGGGGAGGAATTATTCTTGGTTCCAGAACTGACCTGCATGTTCAGAGTGTAACAATGACAGGCCACATCTATCGGGATGTCATTCTGGAACAACATGTACGTTTGTTTCGGGGCGCCATGAGTGCTGAATTTGTGTTTATGGATGACAACGCCCGTCCTCACCGTGCAAACATTGTAGACGAATGCCTTCAATCGGAGGATATCACCCGTATGCATTGGCCAGCATACTCACTGGACTTGAATCCAATAGAGCATGTGTGGGATATGCTTGGCCGACGAATTGCAGCCCGTCAACCCCCTCCCACCTGTCTACCGGAACTTCGGAGTGCATTGCTTGATGAGTGGTGTAATATTCCCCAAGATCAGATTGATCATTTGATACTCAGCATGCCTAGGCGTTGTCAGGCCTGTATTGCATCGTCCGGGAGACATACTCCGTATTAACCATCCTACTAACCATGTTATACTGTTTTTTGTAAATAGGTTCTTTTTTGAAATTTGGTCAAGGGAGTAAAACTTGCAATTTTTATTAATTATGTCAAACATATAGCATCTTTTTTGCTCTTTACTTTTTGTTTAATAAATAGACTTTACAAATAAGTCAAATTTGTTTTGCTTCTTTCTCTTTCTTTGCCTGAACTTCATTATCCTTAATTTATGGACATGAGTGTACATATGAAACATTTTCGCACTTTTATGCAAATCCTAAGGTTAAAAGCCTTTTTAAAATACAATATTTTTGAAAAATAACATCCCAACTCCAAAGTTAACTACTTTTTTTATAACCAATTAAATGACATTAATATACCATTTTTATAAGCGGTCTCATGCATATCATATGGTATAACATATATGTATTTTATATATATTTATGCACATGTGTGCAGAGTTACATCAAGAAAGAATTTTCAGAAAGAGTCTATATGGTAGACAAAACAGAATTTTTACAAAAAGATTTCATCACTCATTTTTTTTAAAAGAATAATGGGAACTTGGAGACAGGGTTATAAAACATATTTTAAAAAAGGCAAAAGCAAGTACTTATGTATAAGAACAACAAAAACTCCCCCCTTCAAAAAAAACCCTATAATTTTTCACAAAAAATTTTCCTTATGATAATTTTTTGACAGAACTTTTGGAAAAGGATCAGATACGTGTCTCTTTTACTCTGGTTGTATAAAAAAGTTTATTACTTTTTTTAAACACGCTTTTATTACTTTCACATGTATGTATTATGGCAGTGAAATCGTTTAATTAAATTGTCACCCACTTCTAGACATTCAAGTAACTTGAAATTTTGCAGGCCTTTTAAAAATTCATGATAATACAATGGTATTGAAAATAGTGTCCTTAGCACTTAAAGCTTTTTAAAGGAGCTCATAAAAGAATTCTTAGAAAAGAAGCATTACGCTGTATGGCTAGTCTTGTTTAAAATGTGTTTTCGACATTCAACTATTTCAAACAAAGTAAAATTCATATATGTTGAGGAGTACAAAATAAGGCCTTACATTGAAAATAGTTTGTGTAGCATTCATAGTTTTACAGGAGCATTCATAAGAATTCCGATACTTAGTCAGAAACAATTGGACACATTAATATATATCAAGCACAAGTATTAGTACGTAAAAGTTCATAGAGTTTATTCTTCAGTTTAAAGATGTCAATAACATTTAAAATTCTTTTGCATGGTCTTCAAAATCACCCTGAACTTAATGTGATTCTGCTTTTGACAAGTTTGTAAAAAAAAAAAAAAGAAAGAAAAAACATGTTATTTGAAAAAAGTATTCAGGTGGTTTCAGTACCAAATACAAGATTTAAATAATGATATGGATCAGCCCATTAAGCAAAGTATAAATCTGCTGATATTATTTTATTTAAATCACATGTAAATAAAGTAAAAAAGTGATTTTTTAAAAATTAAAACTGCTTGAAATAATTAAAAACATTTTTTTCTAGTGTATAAATTCTTGTTCATTGCAAAGTGAACTTAGTTTTAACTAATATTCAACTAGATGAGTTTTTTTTAAACTAATTCATTTTTTAATTTAGGTTCAACTGGTTCGATTAATCAAACTTATATAAATATTAAGTTAATTTTAAGTTCATTTGGCAGTAGACAAGTTTTTAAATTAAAAATATAATTTTAATTTAATTATTTAAAGCAGTTTTAATTAAAAAAATTAAGTTACTTTTTTATTTAGTTTACATGTGGTTTAAATAAAATTAATATTGGCAGATTTATCGTTTTCTTAATAGAAGGCACTAAGCCGGCATAGTGCCTTTATATTACAGTCACTGTTAAGATATCGGGCCAGTGCCTTTATTTTTAATAATCGCCGGCACCCCGCCGTTTCATTTTGGGCATTTTAAACTTAATGGGCCAGTGCCTTTATTGTGAGTAACGGCCGGCACATGCAGTATGCCAGCACAGTGTCATTGCCTTCCCGGGCTTCTGGCAAGGTGCTTCTCGGGCGACCACTTTTGGTACGATTCGGTTACTTTTTGCAGTGCCGGGCCGGTGCTGGACGTAAAGGCAGAAAGACACTAGCAAGGTACTCCGCCAGCAGGTGTGTGTTTGCTGGGCATCTCTTAATAATGAGATTAACTGCTTAAAATCCTTAGCTGCCTCTCGCGGTTTTAGCCCCTCTATTATTGATAAAGCTCTTTCTAAATTTAAGCCTAATACCTCTTCTACTACTATTAATTTTCATAACCAATTAATCGTACTACCTTTCTTTTCACCTTTGTGCTACAAACTATCTAAACTTCTCAAAACTTTCGCTTTCAAAGTCATTTTTAAACCTGTGAATAAACTTAAATTTCCTTCCCTTAAATATCCTATTCCTACTGAGAACCATTGGGGTGTTTATAATATTCCTTGTGGATCTTGTGATTTGGGGTATATTGGTCAGACCAAAAGAGCTCTCAAATTTGGCTCAAGGAGCATGAGAGATATATCTCTAAGCATGAGCTTTCCAAATCTTCTATTCCCTCACTTTGTTTGAATTCTAATCATCGTCTTCAGTTTTCTAAAGCCAAGATCGTGTGCACTCCTCAGTCTTTGTCCCATCTTGAATTTTGGAAGGTGTTTCCATTACCCACCACTTGGAACGTCTTCTGAAAGATGGTTCTTCCGTTCCTTTTGTTCATTCTTCTTGGAAGCTGTTCTTGCAAGGTTCTATTTACTTTCTACCTCTACTCCCCCCAATACCCCCTTTTCTTCAGCTGATAGTTTTCTTTTTCTTCTTTCTTTTTGAATTAATTATTCTAATTTCTTTCTTTCTTTTTATTTAGTTTTTCTTTTGTGAGTGTGTTTTTTCTATCTTTCCTTTATGTTTATTATTATCTTATTATAATTATATTAAAATGTATATATATATATATATATATATAAAACATGATGTCCTGTATGTGTTAATAATAAAAATTATTTATACTATTATTTGTGTTTTTATATTATTTTATTTTTTGTTCTTTTGTTTGGTTTGTTTTCTATTGTTTTTTTTGTGTTTGTGTGTTCTTTTTTGCTTTTTATTTATTATGTATTTTTGTTTGTCCAGTTTTTTTCTTTTCTACTTTCTTTTTTAAACCACCCCCTTTTTTCCCACCTTCCTTTAATCTCTGTGGTTTCTCGCTTTTTTTTCCAAGTGGCAACATGTTTAGTGATTATTTTTTTCGGTTAACACTGTTTAGTGAGACGAAGGGTTTTGGCTGTCGAAGACTGAATAAATTTTCAGTCGAAACTATAGTATCTTGTTATAAGTATCATTTTATGTGTATGTTTTACACAAAGATTTTATTTTTTTTATCTGTTAACACCAGTATTTTCAGTGTTTTTTTCTGTAACACCACTCTGTAATAATGCAAAAAAGAAAAAAAAAGAAAAACAAACCCTTTTGAATTGTTTTGCCAAAAAATAGTAAACTTCAAAAAATTTATCCAATGTCTCAAGATGTAATGCGTTAATAGAAAGAAAAGCTGGATTTTGGTATAACCTGTAGCTGCATATTTTGTTAAAAAAAGAAACCTGATCTGCTTGGAACTTGTATATTAGGTTATATAAAAAAGCTTGATTTTGGTTCAATCTACAACCGTGCATTTGCCTAACGGTTGTAGATTGAACCAAATTGTATTGTATTGCTTAGATAAAAAAAAAAAAAAAAAAAACCACGACCTTGGTTCAACTAACAAGCATATATTTGGTTCGAGAAAAAAATCGTGATCTTGGTTCAACCTATAAATGGATAATAAGTTGTAGATCAAAACCTATACACTGGTTCAACGTTTCACTACAGAATAGTACTCAAGAAAGCACGGCTAAATTGGTGAATTTTACTACCCCATTTTTCAAAATATTAATAGCAGATTAATTTACACTGGAATTTCGGTGAAACGTCGAACTAAAATTTTAACATTGCAAACATTGCCTCGGTTCTTCATTATTTCTATTTTTTTTCAAAACATTCTGCAGTAGATTGACTACACACTCTGCTAAATCATTCACAACATCTACATTTCTCTTAATTAATTGTATTACGCTTAGTCGACATCCTCTTCCCATGTCGATGAACATATTTTTAGAGATGAACCATTTTGTTGAAAATTTTCAGAAAGTAGCTATTACTTTTTGATACAATTTCGCTCCAAAGTTTAAATTTGGAAAAACAGGGACACTTGTAGTAATACTATTGCTTCACTCTTAAATTTCAGTAATAGAACAGAAACTTTTACTTCTCATTTTCGGATTTTTTTTTTTTTTTTTTTTTAAATGGAGGGAAATGCTACTCGTCCTCTGCCAAACACAATAAGTGTCAACTGAAGACTGCCACAGCGGCCTGAGCAACATTAGAATTTATAGCTTTGTAAATGTTTAAAATATTCCAAGGCTTAATATTATTCTCAGGGGTGTCTGCAACTTTTGGATCATTCAACCAGCGAGCGTTTATTTTAAATAAGAGCATTAGAAAGACAGATCCTGAGCAGTTTTTTCGCCTTTTCCAGTATTATAACTCAATTGCTCACTAAATGCGCACATTCTTGCCCCATAAATTATTAGCGACATCCATCTTGCTTTATGGAAAGCAGTCTAGTGCTGTAAAGGTAACAAAACTATTAATACCCGTATATATTCGTTCGTTACTCTAAACTCACTATCTGTTACTAAGTATTCGTTACTCGTTACTTTCGGTACTAGTTCGAACGCGAAAAACAAGTCTTATAGCCAGGCGCGTATCTAGAGGAGAGGAGGGCTGAAACCCTCCGTTCCTAAATCTGACCCTTTACTTAGCTTACAATGTGATATTTATTTACAAGTGGTACTTAAAAATTTGATACACACACACTAGTCCTGAAATAAAATCCTGGCTACGTCACTGTACATAGCATTACGTACGATTACGAATGTTTAAAATACTGCATACAATTCCACTTTTTTGGTTTGAAAACAAATAAAATATCATACATTATTTTCTAACTTTAAAGTGTAAGAGTGGTATTTAGAGCTTATTTTCTCTGATTAATAGATTTTTTTCTACAAATGTATTGTATTATACAATGTTAAATTATCTAAATAACTCAGATAGCGCCCATAGAAATCCTCCAAAAACATGCTGCCCCACCCCATAGTCTCCCTCCCCCTTTTTAAATTCTAAACGTTGGTTTAACCTGTTAATTCTCATCATAAAATGTATAACGGAAAGCTTGTGCCTAGTGTTGCTTCTGAGCGCGGATTCTTGAAAGATGGGCTTCAAGTTGCACCCCCTCCCCCTTAGACGTCAACATTTTAAAATCATACTGAACTTTTTTTTGAATTATGTTAATCCCAGTGGCGTACGCAGGGGTGGGCATAGAAATCCCGGGTCCCTCTCGAAATTTTTGCTTAAAACGGAACGATAACTTTTAAAAAATGCGTTTTAAGCTTACGTGCCCAATTTATTTATTTTTTAATTTCCAAATAATATTTTAAATAATAAAAATGCTTGAATTCGTTTACTTTATATAAATATTTTTTAAGGTGCATTTAAATAACTTCCTATTTATTACTCATATTTCGGTTCTAGCTCAAGCATTTAAAAAAATATGTTCTCAATCCTTCAGGACCACCCTGAAAAATAATCCTGATTACACCACTATTTAGTACTATAATGTCAGAAAGCACGAGAACCCCCTTGCTAACGTGCTTCTATTCTTATAGATATTGCTCCTCTACAATTGCAAGAACACCCCCTTTCTCCCCCACGCAAAAAAATTCTGATATTGGCACCCACGCGCAATATACTATATACCGTATAGCCCATCCCCGCATTGTATAAAACAGACGCCATGTCTATTCCCATATCATAATAGAGCAGCAGATACTTTATCTATCTGATAATGCGTCATCAGTAACGATAACGAAACATACCGATCTTTCAAACTTCATAAAAACGAGACCATTGGGCACATGCGAAATGCGACCCCCTAACTAGTCAGCAACGAATAGCGAAACCGACTCAAGTACCCCAAATACCATTACTCATTTTCCCCCTTCAAAACGCGAGCTTATACTACTTCCAGTATCCAGTAACAAATAACAAAACATATTAGTACTCGATTACCGGAACTTATTCTCCTCCTTCAAAGCTCGCCTGGCAGTCTGTATTCGAAGTTCGAAGGTCGTCGATCCGGATGCAGTAACGGCTCATATTCGAAAATAATAGCAATTCGTTACTTCGAGTCTGAGTGATTATCCGCATCTGAGTAACGAATACATACGGTTTGCTACAGCTCTAGAAAGCACTAAGCTACTTCCAGTGAATTCCTCAAGGTAGTATTTCATCTAATGTAGTATAAGCAAGACTTCTACAAACTTCTATGGTCTCCATGAGAAGAGAGCCCCTTCTTTGGCTCAAACAGGGATGGCGCCAGCGGGGGGACAGTGGGGGCCATGCATCCCCCCCCCCGTCGGGGAGTTTTTTAGAGAATTCATTGGTTCAGAAAAACGAAGGAAGTTTTGCAACCGGATAAAAATTCCATTAAAATTGTCCGACTTTACAATTTCCCAGTCCGTAGATGTTTAGTTCACTTCCATTTTCATTCTGCTCTGAATTTTACAATATTTATACTGAATATTGATTATCTGCAGTTCGGGTGGTGTTTCTGTGGTTTCGAAGGAGTCGGCGAACAAGATCCGCATTTCTAGGGTGAGCAGGGTTCCCTCGTTTGCTGCCAATTGCCTTCGTAATGACCTTTTTAACTACGACTCTGGTCGAAATCAGAGGACTTTCCTGTTAACCAACAACAGATAATTAATGACCATCTCATCAGCGGCTTCATAAAAAAGGAGTCGGGATTCTGCTCGTGCCATTGGTTTTTATGAAAGACGCTGAACTGTAAAAGCGCTTGTCACTGTTTGTCTATGTGTCACCAGAGCACATATAGCACTGGTTAAAATGCACACAAGCATGTTGGTTTGTTTTCCATCTTCACTAAGTCCTATTAACATATCGCGCAACTTGTGGCTCTAGTAGGTGGTACTTTGTATTCCATTCATCTACCCTACAGTCGTTTAAAGATAACTGATGACTACCCCTCATATTTGAGGTCGTGCAATATGTAAATAAACCTTAACGGCATCTCCAGTAACCAAAAGCTAAAATGAACGTATCTTATAATTTGATTTTTTTGCAAAGGAAAAATCTAAAAAATTTTTTTTCCTATTTTCCTCCTTAGAGCATTGGGGTTGATAGTAGAAGTGTTCGAACACAGAGAGGTAAACTTCAGTTCCAGTGTCTAATTTACTATTAAGCACAATAGACCCCCTACAGGTTCAAGGCAAAAAGCGCACTCTATAGATATTACACTTTCAGAACATTTACTTACTTTGAAATAAGGATTATTTCACACTTAAGTATAGTTTATGAATGGTTCAAGCAAGAGTTGATCAAAATTGCATTGTTATCCATTACAACTAAGAAAAAATAAACCGAAGCAAATCGTTCTTCAATTAAGTTTTCGAATGACTTATACGTAACAGGGTACCTGTTTCCCCAGAAATTTGGATTTCTGTTCATTATAATGAAGACTTCTTGTGCGGAACTCAATCTTTTGCCCACTCCCTGCATAGAATTTTTTTCTTCTCTCTGTATGTCTGGCATTAACAATAATAAAAAAAAATTCTTATGCAGTTCAAAAACTACTGCAGTTCTAAAAAACCACTGGAAAAAAGGAAAGGCACTTCAAAAACAGAAAATGTTCTTTAGCGAAGGCAAACATTGTAGGATCAAAAATGAAAGAGCAATCGCCCCTTCCTGAGCACACTTAATTTAAATATCTCTCGAACTGCTAGGGAGTTTAACCCACTATTAAATAGATGTTTACTCTGTTAGCCATCTTCATTGAAAAGACGCAATGGAGACTGTGACTAGTGCTGCTTTCCAGCAAGGTCTTTGAATGCTTTTATCGTACGCTTCGCTTTTATGAATGAAAAGAGGCAACGGAGAATACTTCACTTCTTCTGCTGACCCGGCCATTGGAGTTGCTCCTAGCCAAGGTCTATGAATGTTTCACTTTGGACCCATATGAAAATTCAAGAAAGACCCATGCTGGGAGGCTAGTCACAAAAAGATAGTCTTTTCTGTTGCGTGCATTTTTTTTCAATGATGAGAGCGAACAGGATAAACTTGGATTCAAGGTTGAAAATGAGCAGGGAAAAAAACGAATGACTCATGTCAAATAAAATACTTTGTCATATATACTTATCGCCCCTCTTTTGAAAGTTGTCTGAAACTGGGGTGGGGATGCTCACAGATAAATTTTACTCTCCAGAAAAGTAAATTTTCTCTATATATTGATAGTGTGACTTGAGAAGAGAAGGTTTTAAGGTCTCTCTCGATTGAATCTGCTGTGGACCGTGGACACTAAATACATCTGATGGATGTCAAATCGGTCGTAGCTTTAAGGCCTTACCCCCATTGACTTTTTGTAAAATCCGGTGGGTCAATTTGATTTTTGAAGCTTTTTCCTTTCTCAGACACGGAGCGGAAGTTTTTATTGGGCTTTAATGGCTTCTAACGAGCAGGGATATTTTTCCTCCTGGAAAAAGAAAATGTTTGTGACGAGAATTTCCAGAGGAGTTCTGACTTGATCACGTTTAATTTTCAAGTATGGGAATCTTCAGCATTTTTTATGGCTTTTTGGTAAGTGTTTTTCTACCTTTAATGTAGCACGTGTTCAAACGATACCTCTGAGAGCGCCAATCCAGGTGCTAGGTCTCTCATCTGGAAATGGTTCAAAGCTAAGAGATCACTCATAAGGGCAACTTTTGAATGCCCAATACATGCCCCGTAATGAAATTACCAGCATCACCGGCTCTTGTAGCAGTCAAGCCTACAGTAGGCCGCTGAACCGGCCATTAGAAAGAAAACAAAATTTGTTGTTACTCTGTTCAAGAGAGCCTGTTTTGCTGTATTGGGTACAGAAATTCAAAATTTCTATATCAACATCCCCGCGCAATTTCTCCCTCAGTGTATTTTATTCATATTTATGCAATTAAAAGCTTTAATACATTGTTATGAAATTTAATGAAATATTTTCTGTATTAAAACCTCTAAGCTATTACAATATAACCGCATAATACGTATAACTGTAAAATATATTTATATTATCACTAAATATATTTTAGAGTTATACATACAAAGGGCATTCCATAAAAACTGAGAGTTATTTTTTTACGTAGTGGCAACACCACGAAACTAAAAAATAGAAGTGCAGGCGATTTTTTCAAATTGTTAACTGTACGTTTATACAAAATTCTAAACGGGGCAGACGATTTTATTTTCCTAGTTCCGTGCTTGTTTAAAGAACTGTTTTATTTGCCCTACAGAAATGGAGATGAACTGGTAGAAAATTGGACATTACTTCACGACAATGCTCGCCCGCAAGTTGCTACTTCTGTTCAGCAATATCTTATTAAATGCAATATTAAAGTCATGCCACATCCCCCTTACAGTCCAGATCTCGCACCCTGCGATTTCTGGATGTTTCCGACGTTGGAGGAGAAGCTCCGTGGCAGAAAATTTAACGCAGATGCTGAAGTTATTTCAGCAGTGGAGGGTTCTTTCAAGCAGCTTCCAGAAAAGGGCTTCTCTACTTGTTTGAAAAGTAGGTTGAACAATGGGACCGTTGCATATCATCTGACGGAAGGTATTTTGAAGAAGAATGATGTATTTTTTGCTGTAAATATATTTCTTGATTTTTTATGATTTTACTCTCAGTTTTTATGGAATGCCCTTTGTACAATACACAAAATTCTATTTAAAATATACTTTTGTTTGTGCGTGTAAGAATATATTAATTGTTAATAATGTCTGAAAATGTATGATTGAGTCTCTATATCATTGTAAGGCAGGACTGGCCACGGATGGGGGGGATACGTCTATTCATCCATTATTAAGCTCCATATTCTGTACTTAGACCAATGTCCGATCCATTCTTAAACCTTTCATCCCTTCATTTCTTTTCTAAAGCAGCACTGATCAGATTTTAAAAGCTTAGTTTGAAAAATACTTCAAATTCATCTGAAACTAAATCAGAGGGCAAAGTAACCATCTTTTGCTGAAGTCATGTTTTTTTCATAATGTGATGTAATTAAGAATATGCTTACTTAATTAGTTGTACATTCCGTACAAATCTCTTTTAAATATTTAAAATGTTGATTAATCCAGCCGAATTTAAAAATTTTATATTGCTTATTTTCAATATCTACAGAGTAAATAAGTTTTTTTTTTAGTATCCATAACGTGAACATTCACGTTAAAGAAATATTTGTGTTTAGAATAGTTCGTGCTATCTAAACTTTCCAAACGCAAAAATTTCTATACAGAGACTGTCAGGACGCGTCATGTAAAAAGATATTTACTAAAGCATTAATGAATGTTCGGTTTAAGTGATCAGACTGACGGTCTTATATACTGACGGTAATGGTTTGATTTTTAACAATTATATTTCGATAGATCAGTTTCTGTCAGTAGTTTTTACAAAAGTGGGCTACACATAGCAACAGTTTGTTTTTAATGCAGAACGATAAAAGTAGTCATGTTTGTACAAGTACTGAATTGAAAATTTTGGAATTTTATCATTTGGCCCCCTGTCGGGGAAGATGGCCCTCCCGTCGGGGAAAATCTGGAGCTGCCACTGGGCTCAAAACAGGTTTTACAAAAGTAATGGATTCCTCTTTTGAAGATTTCAGGTTTCTGTCACTAACTTAAATCTTTTTGAAGTTTTCTAAGTTGTTTAAAATAGTTTCCACTCTGGCAAACTCTTCAACTAGACACATTAACTGTCCGAAAATTGGACTTCCATACTGCCGATTCAAGCAGCTGAAACATGTGTTATGAAGCAGAATATAATATTCTGTATTTATTTATTGATTTTATAACCATTTTTTTCCCTTCAAAAAAATATTTTCATAACTGTCAGAACATTTGTAAATCTTCAGGTTCATAACTCAGATAAATATGTTAGTTATCTACTGTATAAATATTATTAAAATTGTTTACAGAAGGTGGGCCGTAAACGCAATTTCTTTAAACAAAATTCACATAAATTTGCCAATATTTCAGTGTTTTCATTGAATTTCATTAAAACTGCATTTAAATTTTCACTTTTATACAAGAAATTTATACGAAATTTTAAGTGAAAACATGAATTTTTTATGAAAATTTTACTTTTAAAAAAAGTGCTCCGAAGTTAGGTTCATACCTTAAGATCAACTGAAATGGACGGTTGAAATTAAGTTAAATTCTGTTGACTTCCTTATTTTTACCTTAATAGAATTATTGCTCAATTAATGTACATTTCTCAGGTACCAAAAGCGAGATTGTTTAAAAGAAAATAATCAACAGACAGGCTTCTGTTTTTGTATAGGGGAAGAAAATCTATTTTTTTTTTCGCAAGTGTGTGCGCACTTATACGATGGCTACAAATTAAATAATGACAAGATAGGTATAAATCTATTTTTAATGAACTTACAAGCACAATTGCATTACATTCTGTCCATGTAATCACCAGCAACGTTTATAACTTTGCCAAGTCTCGGGAAGACGTTGGAGACCACTGGAAATATGTTGATATGTGATGTGAGCGGCAAAACTCCGTACTGCGCGGAGTAGATCCAACGTCATGAAATAGGGTGCCTCGGGGAGGGGTTTTTACAACTTCAGAAGCTGATCGAAGTCACACAATCTCATGTCAGATGAGCAGGGAGCGTGTTCCAAGGTTTCCCATTGTGCCACCGTTGCAATAGGAGAGTGACATTGTTTTCGACATGACAACGATGGTTGCCATGCAACACGATAGACGTTTTGCTATAAATGTGGATATTAGCGTAGCATAGGCGGAAGCAGATGGTGCTGTAGAAATCGGCAATAGTAATCTGCGTAGACAGTTTCTCCAGCAGGCACAACATGTGAAAGAATCGCACCCTCCCCACAACCCATGGACTTAGATTGGAAAGGGCCTACATCGGCAATGGGATACTAGCCTGTGTTTGTACAACCACAACATTTGGATCAGCCAATGAAACTGCTCCATTCCTGGAGAGCGAAACTTAGGGTTGCAGTGTCATCGGATGGGAAGTTTCGGTAGCTTGTATTTGGCTAGGAATCAGACCTGCGGTTTTGTTCCATCGTGAATGTTTTTTTTTCTTTTTTGCCGGGATTTTTCTTTTTAAGTCGGATGAAGCAGGACAGTTATATTAAAATAGTCATTGAAAAACCAACGGCAATAATAGTGAAACGACATTATTGTTTATCACTTTAAGATGTTTTGATTGACTTAAAGTATTTTTCTTTCTTTACAGCGATAATAAAATATATACGAATTAAAAAGAAGACAAGTCGCTCCTGTTAAATTTCATAATTTCTGTTTTCAGTGTAAAGGCCCTTTATGAGAAAATTTGCTGTACACAATAGTGATGCAGAACATTTAACATACGAACCTGCTGCATTTCATTTCCGTGTAAGTTAATTAGAGTAAAAAATGTCGCTTTTGTTCATATTTATATTGAGAAAGTTGGGACAGAAATGATGAATAATTTGACACTATTACAGTAATTTATTAAGGTCACCAAAAGTAGAGACGAGTTAACTTTGAAGTTAATACGTTATAGGTGATAGAGATATACGGGCAGAGCCTGATTCCCGGCGGGCATTCGGGGCAAGCGTCCGGGGCCTCTACAAAAAGAGGGGACCCCCAAATTGTTCTTTAAGATACTATAATGATGCATGTCATAAGCATGGGTGGCCATAAGGGAAGGGGGGAGGGGGGAGAGAGAGAGACAGGGTACTCGAGCTTTAACGTATCGACTTATAATGTAAACAAAACTGCATCGCAAAGCAAAATCGAAACTTACAAGTCCAAATTTCCGCATCCCGGTAGTGTTTTTTTTCTTAATTAACCCTCCCCTTACTTTAGAAAAGTTTCTATAGACGCCTATGATGATATTTAATAAAAGATTACATTTAATAAAAGCTGTAGAAAATACTTTAAAACAATAGAAATGTATCTGTAATTTTTTTTAAGTAAAAAATATAAAGACACACAATCAATACTAATATAAAAGTTTAATTTTCACACACTCACACTATACTGCATATTGATATCAAGAAATATATGTTAAACGCAAATTATATTTGTCAAATTCTACTCCTTCAAAGTAATATACAAATGTCCGCGAGATGCAGAATTTGATTCTCGCCAACATCTCTGGCGCATCTGTTCATCCTGGTGTTCTCTCGTGACGTTTTTTGCTCTCGGGGAATGGAGGGATTTCATTGGCTCTGATCCAAATGTTGTGGTTGTACAAACACAGGCTAGTCAATGGGATTCCTTCCCTGAAAACGGACCTTCAGGATGGGCATGGGATGGATCGATTAGGATATTATCTATGCTGTCATCTAGCGGCAAAAGTTGTCAAAAAAACTTTTTCCATAACTTAGGAGTTGATGTAACAATTTTATTAATTATTTATTTATATTTCGAAATTGATAAAATGTAATAACGCTTTTAAAAATAAATAACCAAAGTTATGTATGCATATTTAAATAGTTTTTGTGGTAATCCTGAAGGTTTTCGTAGTTATTTAAACTGCATTTTTAAGATTAATAAATATTTTCTCTTTTAGTGCTTCTTTACACCTCACCACCAACTCTTGTGACACTAGGTAATATAGGAAAAATATCCTCAAAGTACTCAAGCCGCAAACAAATTAACAGCATTATATTTTTGTTACTTGTGCTATTATCATGAAACTAGCTGAAGTACCCGTTCTTCGCACGGGAATGAATGGACTTTTCGATATTACGATTTGTTGTGATTACTATTTATTGTAATAAAGAAATATATCAAAATGGATATCGCGTTTTGTAATGTATTCATTAATCATCAATACCGAATTTCAAGGCAATGGTTTGTACGGTGCAGAAAGCGATGCGGAGTAGCGCAATCTAGTGGCGAGTTTTTGTAAAACGGATACGGCGGAAATATTCTTCGCATTCAGATATCAATGTATACGAATTTTCATGATGATCGGCTGGACAGTCCTGAAGTTCATGTGTGGACGCAATATCGAGTGGCAAGTTATAGGAAAATGGATAGCGCCAAACTCTTCCCCGTGTTCAAATATCTATGTATACCTATTTTCATAGCGATCAGTTACCATCTAGTGGTCAGTTAACCATCTAGTGATTAATTAAAGTAATGATTTGCTACAGCGCCGTCAAGTGGCGAGTTGTAGCAAAATGGATAACGCCAAAATATACTCATTTTTCAAATAGCTATGTATACTGATTTTCATAGCGACCGTTTGAATGGTCAGGAATTTGGCCTGCTGCAGGGCCATCTAGTGGCGAGTTAAAACAATAATGCATTGCAGTGCCATTTAATGGTGAGTAACGTCAAAAAGAACACAGTTAAAGTGTATTCTTCGTGCTCAAATGTGTAAGTATAAAAAATTTTATGCCGATCAGTCGAACGGTATAGAGGTTGGTGCGTTGCAGTGCCATTTAGCGGCAAGTTACAGCAAAATGGATAGTGGAAAATATTCCCCGTTTTCTAGTATCCGCGTGTACCAAATTTCATCGAAATCAGTTGGACGATATTCGCATAGCAAACGGCTAAACGGAATAGAATTCGACGTTCTGCTGCGCCATCTAGTGGCAAGTTAGAGAAAAACGGATAGCATAAAAACCTTCTCCATGATAAAAGACTTAGGTGAACTAAATTTCATGGTGTTCGGTCAAACGGTGCTAGAGTTTTTCAACCTCATACACACATACCAACATTCATTTTTATCTATAACCAGTGTTATTATATATACCAGTCTCAAATAAAATCCAGTTTCAAATCTAAGTATCGCCAAAGGGCCAACATACGCCATTTTGCAAATTTTTTTCAGGGAATCATTCGAAGCATTGACTTAGCAGCAATCAAAATGGGAAATGGTTTGACCGCCAATAAGTAAAGCAGGCATTTATTTCAAAAGTGGAATTCCTTAATAGCCGCATTTTTAAAATTATGAACGTATAACGTGTTTTATTCATCGTTACTCCGATGTACTAAATGCGAAGATTTCAATTTTCTGAAATTTGGCGGAATTCCCCTAACTTAAATCAATATACTCAATTGGCGAGAATTCTGAAGATAGATTGCTCGAAATCCCTTAATCACTGCATTATTTCTGCACGGATTATCAGAATTTAACGCTGTATTCTAATAAAATCTATGCACTTGTTTTCAAAAATCTATTTCCTTAATCTCTCAGTAAATTGCGCCTAGCCGAAAACTGTGCAAACCGCTAGAACTCACTTTCTCAAAATCGGCATATTAGCCATTTTATTTTTCGCCAAACTAAAAAATTTTACATTTTAGCCTCGGAAATCTTCATTTCTTATTGTTTTGCGTATAAAACATTACAATCCTGCTCTGATTTCCCATGCACACGATATTATAATTAAAAAAAAATAACCTTACAAATATAAACTTTAAAAAAAATCATTATTATTCTTTTATTTTTACTTTAAGAATTTAAAACTTTTTATTCGGCAAAATCGTCACACATGGCAATAATGATGCTTATTTCATACTTTTTTCACTACAGGGGTTACAATTACGGAAAGCTTTCTGCGTGGAGAACATAAAAAATCTCAAATGGGGAACGGGTGGATTTTCAAAATTTTAAAGTGGACTATAATGTATTCTATATTATTTTACATATCTGCGCAAAATTTCAGGCTGATAGGTCCATTTTTGTGGATTTGTATACTAATCAAATCCACTTTCATTCATTTTTATTTATAAGATGAAATAAATAAATAAACATATAAATTTATAAAAAGCTGTTAAGGATGACGTCAAAATGAAGTCATTGTCATTTGCAATAGCTAATTTTGTTACGCAAATGATTAACTTTTTTGACTCTCGGAAATGAAATGTTGCCGAAAATACCGAAAAATCGCTTTAAAATGAGGGAACGGGTGGATTTTCAGATTTTTAAAGTGCCACAGATTGTTTTCTATATTTTTATACATAATTATGAAAATTTTCAAGCTGATCGTACAAACGGTGTAGAAATTATTAGGCTTTTTGTCCTTGACATAGCAATGTTTTGCAGTAATGACGGAAAAAGTTTTATCTTGAAGTCAGGGATCAGAGCAACTATATAGTAATTAAAATAATTATAGTAAAATTTCTTTTCTTTAAAAAAGAAAAAGAACATCTTTTTAACATTGGCAATCGATTCGACTGTGAATACATTGAGCTGACGTCACTATGCCTCTTAAGACTGCTAAAAGTCAAGCTTATTCTAGCATTGGTCGTTCCGTGTTATCAGAATTATCGTCTGCAGGAGGCCTTGAGCTTAGAATTAATTAATTAATTAATTTATTTATTTATTTACTTCATAAAAGAAATGCACACTACAGATTGAAATCCATTTACAGTGATGCATAAAAGGACAAATTACAAAAGACAAAATTAAAAAAGATAAAATACAGAGATAAAATAAATACCAGTCATGACTGCAAAAGTTCAAAACACTTAACTCTAAAGACTTTAAAAGACATGTTAAAAATATCCAAATCCAAAGAAAACTTATTATAAATTTTATAAAATTTATATAACGAAAAGTATATGTAATTATTTTTTATAATTGGATCCACAAATAAATGGCTATTACGAAGAGACCTGTTCGGTACATTTACAGAAATACTTTGAAGAATATCACTGCAGTCTACCATATTATTGACAACTTTATAAAAAAATAATAAACAAAATAGATCACGACGAGAACTTAAACTAGGAAGACCAAAAATACTTCTCAAGTAAGATGAAGAAATATTCGGAATGTAAATAGGATTACTTCTGTAATATAAATAACGAGTAAACTGAGTCTGCACCCGCTCAAGAATTTTCATTTTATTTACATTTACATTAATAAGTGGCATTTTAGTCCGCTGCTTAGGTTTATGAATTTAATTACTTTAACTCACTCAGCTGAAAATGTTCTTCATTTTGAATGTTGCAAAATCACTTTTGAAACATGATGCATTAAAAATTTCCCATTTACTCATTTAATTTTGTATTTAACCATGCTACAACCGTAACATTACGTAACATATGCATGCTGCAAAATAAAATTACTTTCCGATTGCATTTCGCTATTTTTGGTATATTTCTTCTTATTTATTAATTTTTTTTTTAGATTTTAGGACAAAGTTTTACATAACTAATACGAATGTAGTAAAATCAAAATCAATACGGTAAAATCTTCTTCCAGACGCAATTATACCTTAGTTAAGCACTCCTAAGGGTAAAATAAATCATTTGAAATCTGAAATGTTTTTTTTTATTAACGAAAACGCTGGAATGTTCTTTCAGTGGCAATCAAATCTAGTTCAATCATAGCACAAGGAATAAAATGGCGGATTTCACAAGGGTTGCCATATATTCACAGAACGTTGCCAAGGATATGACTGGTTATTAAAAAAAAAAAAAGCGTCATCTTTAATATTGAACTCCTGGTATCCAAACGATCTTGCTATTTGAAAATAGTTAACTTTATGTTAACACACGTATTTATTTCTCGTGAATCTTAACTTGGCGTAATTCCAACTTCATGTTTTTTCGAATCCAACATACTTTTAAAGGGCTTTCCTGCTTTGTTGCGAAAGCATAAATCGTTTTTTGCTGGAGCAAGGTCGCCAAATATGGTAAGCTAGATGCTCATTTCTTCTTTTTTTAATTAATATCTTCTAAACAATTCGAATTTCAAAATTTTTTTTACGGCACTGGCTTTTTTTTTACGTATTTAGCCTCTGTGCCAAATTTGACCCGGATCCGACAAGCTATCTGGCTACCTATAGCAAACACACACACATACATCTAATTAGTATAATACGCTATTATTAAAGAGGATATAAGAAAACAAAACTTCTCATTTTTTTATAACCTCTTCATAATATAGCAGGAATAGTGAAATTATAAAAATAATTATATAAAACTATCAACTTCTCCTAGTGTCACAAAAAAGTTGGTGGTGAGGTGTAATGAAGCACTAAAAGAAAAAAATATTTATTAATCTTAAAAATGCAGTTTATATAGCTACAAAAACCTTGAGGATTACCACAAAAACTATTTAAATATGCATACATAACTTTGATTATTTATTTTTAAAAGCGTTATTATATTTTTTCAATTTCGAAACATAAATAATTAAATCCTCCTAATTTATGGAAAGTTTTCTTGACATATTGTTTGCAACTACTGTCGCTAGATGGCAGCATCAAATAATCTCCTAATCAATCCATCCTGATCCTCAACTGAAGCTGGGCTACTTTGATAGCATGGCGTTTGTTCTCCTTGGGCGCGTTTGAGAATAGGGCTGTAGCATGTTTACTAACACGACATCACGTAGAGCAAGCCTATTGGTTACGTTCCAGTTTTGCCTACCAGACGTCCTGTAGAACAAGCCTGCCTATTGGTTAGTCTGCCTTGTTTTGCCTACCAGTGACGTCAGAAGCTACAGCCCTATTCATCGGTCGTGCACCGGTGCACGACCAGAGAGTTCGAAAAGGCGCAGCTCTGGAAGTAACCGCGTTCGAAAACATTTCGGTCACGTAGAGGTTGTCTGCTCAACGTGACCAAAGCGCAACCAGAATGACCCTGCTAGCGAGGTGGGTTATTCCGGTTATTGGCGTAGTGTTGTCACTGTTAATTTTTGTTTTCTCAGCTTAGAATCCGATGTGTTGAGGATGACCGAAACCGGTTGGCAACCGTGAAGTCACTTAACCGAAGAATGACCGCAACCGGTAGCACCGGTGCATAAACAACCGGTGAATTCTCGAACGGGCCCCTTATCTGTAACTCCATGCCACAACCCAACTTGCGGTTCACCCCATATCTGGCCGACTGATCTTTCTCACGCACCACCCCCCCCCCTCCTGATAAATTTCCCGTGAAGGGAAAGGGTCAACCAATTCCGCCGTAGTGTAGGACGATTCTCCAAAATTTTCCTTCTTATTTCCCCCCACAGGACAATTTCGCCGACAGGACATTTTCTTTTTCGGGTGTTTTTTCTCGAGAGGACAATTCCGCCGAAGGAGGTTACAGACAGAGTTTCTTTTGGCGACGTTTATTTGCTCTTTGACTACAAATAGGATATTTTGAAAGCTATGAGGGAAAGGATCTGGAATATTCTTAATTTACCTTATTAATCTTTGGGTGTTTTACGGTTTTTGAGATTTAAGGGAACAAGTTTCTTCTTACTTTGTCCAGACTTAGGACTGGCAGACTTTAAAATAAAAATCTATTGTGGTTAAAACTGTTCTTCCCTTTATGTTATTATTGCGTTCAGAATGAATGAAAGATTAAGAATGAATGAAAGATTTATTTTTAAATTTAAGTAAATATATGAATTAAGTTTGAAGGGAAGGGGGGAGGGAGGTGTATCAAGATAGCTCTGCAAAAATTTATGAAAATGGCCATTTATATCTTTTTTTTTTTTTTGTTCAGCTTTCCACTGATGACAGAAATGCGATTTCTATTTCAAAAAAATCAAGTCATCTTTTAACTATATCTGCTAATTTTTTCAAGTTAATATTGATAAATTTTAATTGATAAATTCTGTTGTCGCCAACACGTGCTGGATGAATCGCCAAATATGAAAGTGCTATTCAAATACCATTTCCTCTCACAAGAAAATGGCGCGGCGGAATTGTCCTACGGGTGTAATTACGGGGGGATATTATCGGCGGAATTGACCTGTTCCGAGGGAAAGCTACAAGCCAACATTTCTTGGACTGCCTCTTCAGGGTCGCCTTAACCAACCTTTTTCCCTGTTCAAACTTCCCTCCTATGGTTGTCTAGGGATTTGTTTAGAAGTACAATACAACAGTGGGATAAACCCGACCATAGGCACACCCACGGGGGGGCTATGGGAGCTCAATCCTCCCCCTAAAGGTGGAAAGCTAGAAGTGAAAAGCATTGAAAATTGTCCCTGATGAATTAATTTTTTTCTTTTTAAAAATTGTCTTTAAATTATTTCTAAAGTACCTTTCACAAGCAAACAAACAAACAAGCAAAAATAAGTCCCATTAGATTTTATCTCTAATATTTCGCCTCGTCATTCGTTGTACAACAAAGTTACAAATGTGATTCATTTACTAATAATATAACTTTTTTTTTAACGGTCACACTTATGAGCAATTTTGAATTCAAATTGAAATTGTTAATGAATACTCCTATTCTGACGCAATAAAATCTGATTTATGTCACAAAATAATATTATATTCAATAATATATTACAATATCAATATCAATAGTATAATAAGAACATTATATTCTTAATATAAAATTTAAAATATTGTCATCCATATATGGACCCCCTTCACTCTTCAAAATAGATAATTTTAATTAATATAAAATCGACTACTGAACGTCAAAATCTGAAATTTTGAACAGACGCCAAAAATTATTTTTGCGTCGGTTTACGTCGAAATTCAGTTAGGTCAGTATTCGTATTATTTTCTAATATTAATATCTTAATTCACATTAATACTTTATTCAGAAATTACAATAATGTAAAACTATGTTTAGGCTTTTTAGTTTTCATCAAAAACAGAGATAATCTAAACGTGTATATTTTTAGTATTAACGAACGTACATAGTTCCTCGTTGATATACATGAGACTCTTCTTGTCCAGTGACTTTCCCTTCTCGGGAAATATATCGCAGAGAGGGTGTGTGTGTGTGTGTGGGGGGAGGTAAAGTGTGTTGGGAGAACCATCGGAACAAATCCGTTAAAAACGAAAGAGGGAAGTTTAAACCGGGAAAACAAAAGGGGTGGAAATCTTGTAGATAAGTGAGTTGGCGAGATGTAGGGGACATCCATCGTGCGACCGTCCTATATGGTAATGAACTTTTCGCCGCAAACTTCCAGTAATCCTCGATAACATTCTGTTGCATTTTTGCCACGGGAACCTCTATTGTAACTCACGACCTCTGATCACCTATTGAAACGTTTTAGAGCGATGGAAACGAAACTCTCGATTTTAACGCCACACAACTACCCTTCCAACTAGATCGTCTGTTTTTTGCACTCTGTTTTGTTTTCTGATCTTCTGTTGTTGCTTTTTTTTTTTTTTTTTTTTTTTTACTGTAAAAATGACGAGAGTGAAGAGTTTTCCCATGTTTCACGCACTATCTTTTCTAACTGAACAATGTTTTTTGTACTTTACAAAATGAAACAGATTATTTTTTATGAGTAACTTTCGCTAATTTTACGATAAACGTCACAAAAAAGACATAACTGAGACGGGATTATCTTCTATCTTCTCCCTTTGGAAAAAGACAATGGTTCAAAAGTTATTTTTATCGCTTTAAATAATTCCGCAAACATTGTTAAGTAAAAGTTATCTGGTTTATTACTTTCCTTTAAAATGAACCTCCACTTACCGGTTTTAGGGAAAAAAAAACCCGTTTTATGATCGTAGAATTCTCTTATGCCAAGCATAAAAGATATGCTGTAAAGCAGGTACTGTGTAGTATAAAAATTATCCAATAGGTGCCGTCGAAAGGACTAAAAAATGTGCTTTGTTCACAACTCTAGATTATTACTAGGCAGCTGAAACGAATAAAAATTCAATTTTTAACCATGGAAAAATCAATTTATCCTGAAAGTGAAGACTTAAAACACTCATCATTAGTCGGGAAGAAAAAATAAAAATAAAATAAATTTCTAATTTTAAGTTGCTCTATTTATAAGTCATAAAAATACGTTAAAAAAGTACAGAATTTTTTGAAATCCATTAAACTTTATTTTGAGAATATATTTTGAGGGGAATTTCTTTTGCATAGCAATTTACGTGGAGAAAATGATTTGTCTAGTGTTAGCTCAAATTTGCTCATACTAAATCAGGAAAGTCCGTAAAAGTTGTGTTCTATTTTATTATCGCACAAAACCTAGACATTTGCGCACCCAAGTGGGAGGAAGGCTAGGAATAACCCCCCTCCCAGATCTAACACGTAGGAAGTTTTAGTTTTATTTACATCTAATTAGCATTATCAATCCCATTAACTAATTAATTAACACTAAAAATAAATTATAATATAATTAGCACTATGTATATACTTTCTCAGTTAATTTATCTATATTAGTATAATGTGAGGGTGAAATCCTCCCCTCTCCCCCCCCCAAAAAAAAAATCTTTCTAGGTACGTTACTGAACATGGGGTCCCTTTATAACATTTACTACAGGCCCCGCGGTGTCTTAATGCGGCACTGCTCTCATCCAGCTTTTATTTCCAGGCCAGAATATACAGGGTGTTCTAAAAGGGTGGTAACACGCTTTAATTCTTTGTCTGTTAGAGATAAGTGGCCAATGTAACTTGAAAAAATGTTCAAAATGAGTTAAGAATAAAGATTATGCTACGAAAACACTCCTCTCGTTAAATTTCAAGAAGTAACCCTTTTTTAATTTGTATATTCCCCTCCCCCTCTGAAAATCCTAATATGTAAATTGTGCCCTATATACAATGATATGCAAAAGGTGATGAATGAGGTGATATACAAAATTTGAGAATTATACTCTAAAATGTGGCAGAGATATGAAGATAAATATATGCTGATTTAAATCACTTTCCAATGACTCCGATGGGAAAAAAACATGACGAATGATCGCATTTCAGATCGTACAGAAATTACGAAAGAAAGTAATTTTTCTCGCTCTAGATATGAACAATTACACTCAAAATCATACATAGTCCAGTAAGGTTTCCAGACATCGTGCGAGTGAATAGGCAGTGAGAAACTTCGTCAATATTTGTAAATGTCGAATGAAGAAACTTTTGAAACATTTAAAAGACATTTAATACATCACTCGACAAGACATTTTACAATACACTTAATACATCTACTAAAAAGCCAATATGAAGCTTTCCGCGTCACAACCACAACACGACCTCCCGCCTAAAATAAAGTTCGCTTCTCTCCCTCTTTCGTTGCCACTTCCTTTTAACTAAACCCTGGGTCTCCGTCAACTCGGGCAGGCTGGCGCGCCTGCTGGGATTCCGTGAGTTCAGTAATCGCAAAGGAACCTTACAAGTCCATCCAGGGGAAGCACATCCGTCACTGGAGTGTCGATGCTGCTCTGAAAAGTTGAATCAACACCTTTACTTAGCTCACTTAAAACAAAAAGGGGTGAGAGCTTCACATAGATATGCAGCTCCCACATACAAAAAAAAGAATGTTACACTACACAATAAGATAAAACACTCGATTATATATATATACAGGAAAATTGCACAAATCATTAAAAAAAATTATGTTGTCATGTCAAATTTTAAACTCGAGAGGGCATCAGCGTTACCATGGCGTTTTCCTTTCCTGTGTGTAACATCCATATTACATCTCTGTAAGGCTAGAGCCCATCGGGACAATTTGGCTCCGTGAGGGGCGCACTTTTAGTTAAATAGGCTAACGGATTGTTGTTCGAAATAATTTGGACTTCGCCCTCGAAAATCCATGTGTCGAATTTCTTTAATGCCTCTAAAACGCAGATTGCCTCTCTTTCAATGGTTGACCATTTTGCTTGGGATGGATTTAATTTTTACTAAAAAATGCAATTGGCATTTCTTTCCCTTGATCATTTTTTTTGTGCTAGACAAGCTCCAATGTCTGTGGTGCACATCGGTGTACAGTTGGAAGGGCTTGTCGAGATTTGGAGTATGTAGAGATGACATCTTTACGCGTTCTTCTTTAAGTTGTAAAAATGCTTCATCAGCCTCTTTAGTCCAAGGTATATTATTGGGAACATTCTTGGTTAAATCGGTTAAAGGAAGTACTATATAGGAAAAATTCTGTATATCGTCTCTGTAATAGCTAGCCAGCCCTAGCAAACTACGTACTTCCCGTTTGGTGGTGGGTTTACCCAGTCTTTGCAATACCTTTTCGGGATCTAGTGAATGCTGACCAGAACCAATTAATTGTCCTAAGAATTTGACTTGCCTTTTCCCGAATTCACACTTTTCGAGGTTAGCTGTGAACCCTATTTCCCTTAGAGTCTCAAACACTTGTTTCGCATGGGTTAAATGTTCAGTCCAGATATTTGAATAGATTGCTACGTGATCTATCTATGAACGACAATACTTTTTATGATGGGCTAGAGCCTTGTCCATAGATTTTTGGAAAGTAACTCCAGCATCTTTCATACCGAATGACAAAGCCTTCCATTGGTAGTGTTCGCAATGTGTAACGAAATCAGTAAAGGGCTTCGTTTCCAGTTTCAGTGGTATTTGCCAATAACCTTTAGTGAGGTCCAGCACTGAAATGAAATTTCCCTTCCCCACTTCATATAGCAAGTCTCTTGCAATTTTCATGGGATAAGCATCTGGAACAGTGAAGCTATTTCATAGTCGAAAGTCAATACACAGACTTACGCTTCCGTTCTTCTTGGCTACGCAAACTACCGGATGAGTCCATTCACTTTCGCTCGGTTCAATTAAGTCCATTTCAAATAATTCCTTGACCTGAAGATCAACTTCTTCTCGAAGTGTTATTAGAACTCTATAAGGCTTGAGTCGTTTTAACGAACAATTTTCTGTGACCCTAACAGTATGCCCTTCCACTTTGGCAGGACCAGGTTTGGAACTGAAGACACCCACGTAAGTCTGGAGAATACTGAAAAGTTCTCGGTTTTGCTCTTCTGTTAGGTGGGATTTCATACTTTGAAGATGCTTTCGAATATCTTCAACCGTGCGATTCGTTTTTTCAGCTGGGGTATAGTGAAGATCTCCAAAATCCTCATCTTGTTCGAAAATCAGACCCACATGATTGATTCTTTGAACATACGGGCAGAGCTTATTGATGTGCAATTCTCTTGCACTACCATCCTCCAATTCAACTTTGACAGAATAGGGCCTTGTGATCTGGATGACAGTAGCAGGACTCCAGGTACTTAAAAGTTTATGAGAAGATGAAGGCAACAGGACTAGGACTTTATCCACAACGTTGAACGCCTTTTCCTTGGACCGTAGGTTAAATGTGGAAGTGTATTCATTCTGAGCGATCTTCGAAATTTCAGATACTATCTCATGTGCTTTTCTCAATTTTTCTATGAGATCACGTAAGTAACTTTCAACTGAGCACGAAGCAGTGGCGGGAATGCTGCGCTCACTTGTCCAAACTTCCTTCAACAGAGACAAAGGTCCTGGTGGTAGTCTGCCATACACCATTTGAAAGGGGAACAAGCCAGTCGTGCTATGTGGCACTTCTCGATAAGCAAATAAAAGATAAGGGATATGCAAGTCCCAATTTCTTCCATGTTCTTGGATATTTTTGTTCATCATTTCCTTTAAAGTTTTAGTCCATCGCTCCACAGAGCCCATGCTCTCGGAATGTCTTGGCGTGGAAAAACACGGGGACACGCCTAATATGTTTTCAAAAGATCGGATGAGTTTGGATGTGAAGTTGGTTCCTTGGTCTGAACAAATCATTTTCGGGAAGCCCGTCTGAGTGAAAATTTTCATCAACACATTGCATGTAGTTTTCGCAGTTATATCCTTGACAGGAACGGCTTCGGCCCACATCGTGCACAAATCAACTGCACACACTACGAATCGACGACCTCTTCCGGACGGAGGTTCCACTGGCCGGATGCAATCCATGCTCCACACCTCGGAAGGTGTTTCCGCTCAAACGATTGGCTGAATTTGGATTCTATCTTTATAGGTGACAGTCTTCCTAAGTTGGCATACTTTATAGCTTTCACAATTTTTTTTACATCTTTTTTATAGTAGGCCAAAAGAATGAATATTTAATTCGTTGAAGCGTCTTTCACTCGCCAAGGTGACCAGCAAGAGGAATTTCATGAGCCATACGTAGAACTTCTGTTCTTTTTTCCAAGGGTAAAACAACCTGCTTGATGTTTTCACCACAAATGTACTCAGAATGGAGCAATACACCATCATCAAAAGAATACGAATTTTCATTCTTATTCGCCCAGTCAAAACATCTTTCTAGAGTCTCATCTTGTTCTTGAAGAGCAATGAATTCTGTCTCCGTTTTACTAGCCGGATTAATTGCAAATAACGTATACTATTGTTTCAAGGTCCTTCTTATGAATTTGATTAATTGGGGCCAAATTTGAAGGGTGACTTTAACTACTGATTCTTCGCTGCCTGATTCTATACACCCTACAGGTGTTGCATTCCATGGATGATTACTGTGACAAAATTCAACATTTTCACACAGCAGTTCATAAGCTGAAGAACTTAGTAGTAAATCAGTGACCAATTTTCTCGAAACAGCACAAGTAATTCGTACGTTCCCATGCAGACCATCATTAATTTTCATCGAGAAAATTTTCAGTGGTGTAACTTCGTTTTCCCCAAAAGTAGAAACTATCTCTATTTCACCTTCTTCTTCACAAGGTACAGCTGCGGAAAAAATAAGGCCCACTTGCTCTTTATTTGGCTCTTATTCGTCGGACTGCAAAGTTATATATACCATTATTTTGAAAATAACGTAGACTTTAATTTTCTAGTAATTTAATTTACATAAGGGGCCGTCTTTATATTTAATTTTGCATCAACTTCGTTTTTTTCAAAGGCAACATATTACTTTGACTTTATTAAACGAAAGAAAACCTTCAAATTACCCTAAATATAAATTTTCACCAATTTTCTACGATAATTTCGGGCGATATTGGGATTTATTTTTTTGCGCGATTTTAAGGGATTTTCTGCAAATTGAGAAACGCTATTTGTAGGTTCCGAACTTTTCGCCTTTCATTAATTTCGCTGGCGAGAGTTAAAAGAAATAAATAATATTTTCACGGAAAATACTGCTTCTAGTCTTAAAGTTTTTTGTTCTAATAATATCAGATGTAGAAATTAGAATATTTAATCAGCGGTTCAAATGACCCGTTAGTCCATAACTTCCTTGGTTCGTACACATGATTTAAAGGAAAAATGCAAAACAACTGCTCACGATTTTGAAAATCTTTCTAATTTTGAAATTGTTATTGAGTATTTCTCGTGAAGGTTCTCTTAGACAGGTGAAATGTTGCCAAGAGTGAGAGGCTCTTCTGACTACAATCATGAATGTTACTCAGCTACGAACTTGAAGAATGGTTTCATGATTGAAAATTTATTTGTTTGTATTTCATGTAAAAAACGCAACTACTTTTTTGCCGACGCAATATTATCACTGTGTTTGTTATTTCACTTTCTTCATTTAATACTGTCGTCTGCAATGTGCAATAGTCTTACAACACTTTTGGCGTTATTTTAATTTATAGTCAGATGAAAATTTAGACAGAAATACATGATTTTGAATGTTTGTTGAAAGTTTGATAAAGTATGGGGAAGTTCAAAGACCTGATGTTTCCAATATTAAAAAAGGTCAAATTCATGCCTGGAATGTTGAGCATATTAGTTTTTCAGAAAGAGCACGTTGTATTGAAAGACATACATCTACTGCATCTAATTCTATACATGGGAAAACATTTTATTAAGGTGAACATTTAAATGTGGTGGAAAACATTTTGGTGGGATATGGCAGCGGACGCAACAATAGACGCTTTATGGAATCACCATCAAAATGTAAAAACTCTAATTTATTTGATCCAAAATTTGATATTTTTTTAATACCGCTGTCTTTTACTGTTTTAGAACAAATGATCTTATTCTGTTTTAGAACAAATGATCGTCAATCGTATTAAAAATCTAATTTACGTTTTTTTTTACGCAATTTCCCAAAAATTGTCACTTAATAAATTTATATATGGTCCCTTGACTCAGGAAAATAACACCTTTTTTTAATATAAATTAAACTACTGAACGTAAAAATTTGAAATTTTGAACAGCCACGTAAAATCACTTTTTGCATCTATTTCCATCAAAATTTGGCTAGATTGCTATTCATCATTTTTTTTAATATTAATTTAATAATTCATAATTCATATTAATATTTTATTAAAAATTATAATAATACTGAATTATGTTTGGGTCGTTTAGTTCTAATAGTAAGAATAAAAATCAGCTTCTTATTATCAATATTATATGAGATATGAATTAAAATATGAAAAAATATTTTAACATAAGGGGAGGGAGATTTTGGGTGCTCATAACTCACTCATTTTTTGTTCAAATTTATTGAAAATTGGTATCCTTTGTTAAAATGAGCTAAATTTTTGAAATATGAAGTGAAATCTAGGGGTTGCTATTGGGGGGAAAAAAAGTTGATGCGAATTTTAATATGGAGACGGCCCCTTATGCAAATTAAAGTGTACGTCAATCGTTAACGATTGGTATATGTATCTTTGCTGTACGACGGACGACGGCTGAATAAACTACAAATGGGCCTTTTTTTCCGCAGCTGTTCGTCGGCGATCAGACTTTCACGTGCTACCGAAATTTGGGCTCCTGTATCTAATATTCCCATTAAATTAGTCTTTGCACATTTAACCTTGACCAGAAGGGTGACGCAAAAAACCGATTTCTTTTTTTTTAGTCTCGTGTGAAAAAAATGTTAGTCTGATGCTTTTAAGAGCCCCCTCCAAAGGACAGCTCAAAAAAAAAAAAAAATTAAGAGGTCGCTCCCAATTTTTTTACATTTCAAAAATCGTCAAAAATCGATTTTTTTTCTTTTTAAATTTTTTTTATCGTTAGGGTATAATTTTATAGACAAAAAAAAAGTTTCTGAAAGTTTCAGTTCATAATTTAAATTTTTGAAAGGTTGCTCACAATTTTTAAAAATTTATTAGTGCATCACTCTAGGTTTTTTCGAGCGACCTTTTAATATTCAAATTAAAATTCAATATACTTTTTTCTTTTATTTAGTACAATAATCGATAAAAATACACTTCGAGGTGAACTAAAAATCAATAAAACCTGAAAAAAATTTGGTTTCAGATGAAATATTGTTAAAATGTTGTAGTTGATTAAAAAAATTATTAAATTTAAAAAATTATGTTTTCTATATTGTGCCTGATTTTTAGTTCATCTCGTGGTGCATATTTATTGATCATTGGACTAAATAAAAGAAAAAAAAATGTGTGGAATTTTAATTTGAATAGTAAAAGATCGCTCGAAAAAATCTCTTGATTTTTTCGAGCATGCACTAATAAATTTTTTTTGAATCTGATGAACTTTCAAAATTTAAATTTTGAACTGAAACTTTCAGAAACTTATTTTACTTTTGGTCTATAAAATTATACCGTAACGAGAAAAAAAAATTTAAAAGGAAAAAAAAATCGATTTTTGACGATTTTTGAAATGTAAAAAAAATGTGAGCGACCTCTTAAAAAAATTTTTTGAGCTGTCCTTTGGGGGGGGGGCTCTTAAAACATCAAAAACTAACATTTTTTCACACGAGACTAAAAAAAAAATAGTAGGTTTTTTTGCGTCACCCTATTGACCAGTTTCAAATCGTCTATGTTTCTAGATACGTCTACAGATTTTGTGACTGGAATAGAGGTCTTGGCAGTTAGCACCTCTGATTTTTCTTTTTCATAAATGGGTGCTGACGATTGAACTAAATTGCCTTGGACTGTTGTCAAAGCATTTCTTGGCTGCCGATTTTTATAGCAAAATTTTGCTGTATATCCTTCTTTTCTACAATTGTAGCAAGTTACCCTGGAAGTTGGCTTAGGTGGTTCATAATTTTTACGGGATGAATATGTCTTTGATGTGTGTTGAGGTGGAAACGATTTATTCTTGACAGTTCTCTCTGAAGGTGGAGAACGTGGTCGCCACAATTCATTACTTTTGTCTTTCGATGGATTACCACCAGATTTCTTCGAACCACTACGAACACTATCATATTCGTCCAGTAGATCCGCCAATTTTGTAGGAGAAATGAACATCGAGCAATCATCCAGAAAATGGTCTCTTACCTCATGAGGCATTGTTGTCTTGATCTGATCTGTGATAATGACGTTCTTCAAACCGGCAAAGTTAGTTGTCTCAAGGCCACCTATCCATTCTTCAAAATAGCTTGTAATTTCGTAACAAAAATCCCTCCATGATTTCTCATGGGTATTCTGGTGCATCACAAACTTTTTTCTAAAGCTTTCTGGACATAGTTTAAATCTCTTCAATAAAAGAGCCTTAATGTACTCATAATCTTCAAACTTGTCTTCTGATTCCCTACCAATTAGTTGGATAATTTCGGATGGCAATAGAGTCAATAAACATGCTGCCCAATATTTAGGATCAACTTTTGTTCTTTTAGCTTGTCTCTCAAACAGGAACAAATAAATTATGATATCATCATCTCTTAATCTGAATTTAGGAATGAGTTTGATTAAATCGAAATTATGCTGAACGCTTTCAGGTGTCGTTGGACTTTATGTTATTCCATTACGAGACTCAGTTTCTAGTTTTTTCAGTTAAAACTCCATCTGTTCTCTTTCCTGTTGAGCTTCTACTTCTTCCTTCCTTCTCTGCTCCTGTATTTCTTCCTTCCTTTTCTGCTCCTCTACTTCTTCCTTTCTTCTCCGCTCCTCTATGTCTTCCCCTCTTCAACAAGCGATAAATATACCCCTTTGGTAATTCTTCACCATATGCTTAACTTTTAACGATTTTATTTTTTATCACCACAATTGTCGCATTTAAATCTACCTGTATTTCTAATTCAGCAGCTAAAGCTAACATATCCTCTTTTTTGCCTTTTCCGAAATACGCCATGGTTGACTTCTGAAAGACCCTCAAACTACCACTTTTTATTTATTTATTTATTCATTTTTACCTTTCTATCTATATAAATAAAATTAGACATTTGTCTGTACATTTCTTGGAATTCAAAAATTTTGCGATTTCTATCCGTTTCAAGCACCCGGGAATCCGATGCGACCCTCAAAAAAAAGTTTGTCTGTCTGTCATTCTGTCATTCTGTCCGTGACGCTTTTTTTTGTTTAAGCATCACGTAAAAACGACTGAAGCGAATGATATGAAATTGGGTGTCGTGATAGGTGGTCACTCAACTTAAAACATAGGCGTCCAATTTTTAAAAAATCTTGATTAGATTTTCAGATTTTGCGAAAATCGTTTCAAACTGCGTAAATTTGTGTTCAAGCATCACGCAAAAACGACTGAAGCGAATGATATAAAATTGGGTGTCATGATAGGTGGCCACTCAACTTAAAACATAGGCGTCCAATTTTTAAAAAATTCTGATTGGATTTTGAGATTTTGCGAAAATCCTTTCAAACTGCGTAAATTTGTGTTCAAGCATCACGTAAAAACGACTGAAGCGAATGATATGAAATTGAGTGACATGATAGGTGGTCACTCAACTTAAAACATAGTTCGTCGAATTAAAAAAAAATCTTGATTAGATTTTGAAATTTTGCGAAAATCATTTCAAACAGCGTAAATTTGTGTTCGCACATCTCGTAACTGCAAAGGTGAAAAAATGATATTTGGTGGTCACTCACCTTAAACTATAAGCATCTAATTAAAAAAAAAAAATCCATCAGATTTCGAGATTTTGTGAAAATCGTTTAAAACTGAGTGAATCTTTGTTCCCGTATTACGTAATAACGACTAAAGCGAATGATATGAAATTTGGTCATACGATAGATGGTTGCTCAACATAAACTATAGGAGTCCAATTTTTTAAACATTTTTATTAGATTTTGAGATTTTGTGAGATTTTGTGATTTATTTCTTCAAACATCACGTAATAACGACTAATACGAATGATACGAAATTGAGTGATATGATAGATAGTTGCTAATCTTAATTTATAGGCGTTGAATTTTAAAAATATTTTGCTTACATTTTGATATTTTTCGAAAATCGTTTTAAAATGCTGAAAATTTGTTCCAGCATCACGAAATAAATACTGCAGGGAATGAAACGAATTTGGGTGACATGATAGGTTGTCACTCAACTTAAATTCTAGGCTTCAAATTTTTCAAAAATGTTGATTAAATTTTGAGATTTTGCTAAAATTATTTCAATATGCGTAAATATTCGTTCGCGCATCACATAATTACGACTAAAGCGAATGAAATGATATTACTTAGTTACTCTCTAGCCTGTAATATTTTAACAATACATGAAAATTATAACTTCGCTTTCTTTACTTTGGCAACATACTACATCCATTCTGTGTACTCCTACAATACTGACGAAAGTTCTTGCTTTTTGGAAATTTTCATTCACTAACCCGTCGAGGACGGGTACTTCAGCTAGTTATCTCTAAATTCACTAAAGCACTTACAGTTACCAATATTTAATTAAATAATGCATATTAGCAGTAGTCAATAAAACATTCATCATTACTCTCCGTAAAATATTTCTTAAAACTTTTGTTTTATTACACCAACTGTTTATATGACCAAAAATAGCAGAGAAGAAAAAAAAAGTGCTATTCACCTTTTTAAACCAGCATTCATAATCTATTTATTTACTTATTTATAATTATTATTATTATTCTCTATGCCCTATAGATAAAATTTATCTTAGCTAAGCAACGAATAATGGAGACTTTTAACTTTGATATTCTTCCGAAAATATAATAATTTTTACTGTTACTAGCAGTAATAAATTACACAAATTCATTTATTCTTCAGAAAAAATAATCAACAAGAATTCTTCGTAAATGTAAATTAATATACATATTTTAAGTTAAAATAAGCTTAAATAGTTATCGAAACTCACTCCACATATATTTTTCTTGAAATACACCTTAAACTATGAATAGCTATTATGCTCAGCATGATCGCTCAGCAATACCATAATATAAATCCAGGATAATCAAAATAAAATGAGACACAATGTCACAATATTTTTTTTATGCACAAGCTAATTGCTTTCTGGAAGAACGACATTCAATACAAAATGAAATAAATCTTTTCATTTGCGGTAAACACATAATAAAAAAAATAACACAACAGATGGCCGGATGCTAAATTCAATGCAGTAGATTTACATTCAATGACTCATAAACAACAAATCCTTTCCCCTTTATATTTTTTTCTTTTTAGTTTGAATTAAATAATGTACTGGCAGACATAGATATATATGTATATATCTTATAATTATTTCACAATTATAGAAAAATAAATGAAATATAATACTATCATGTACTGGCGTGCACTTTTAAATGTTTAAATATAACACTTTTTGAATTATTTCGGCCAAGAAGTAGAACATACTACAAATACACTTGCTTTAAAAAAAAAATGTTACTCATACGTTCCGACGAGAAAAAGAAACAAATTTTGGAATGCTGACTCATTCGTATTTCCGATGAATAAAAACAAAAACCACTTCCAAGTACTGACGTATTCCGTGCGAAAAGTATTCCGTGATGGAAAACAAAACTCATAAAACAGAACTGCTCTCGAATACTGACGTATTATTCTTTCTCTGACTAGTGTAAATTAATATTCCGTGGTGGAAAAAACATAAATTCATCAAACAAATCTACTTTCGAATACTGGCGTATTCACAATTAATATTCCGTGACGGAAAAATGCAAATGCAATTAGTTTGATAATAATTTCGACACCATTCTTCCCCAAATAATAATAACTGCTTAAATTTTTAGGAGCATGCATTTACAAAATAAAATGAGAAGCTCTCACCAGTTCCCTCCTGCCGGCTGCGCCAGTAAGGTTTCCCAGACATCGTGCGGGTGAATAGGCAGTGAGAAACTTCGTCAATATTTGTAAATGTCGAATGAAGAAACTTTTGAAACATTTAAAAGACATTTAATACATCACTCGACAAGGCATTTTACAATACACTTAATACATCTACTAAAAAGCCAATATGAAGCTTTCCGCGTCACAACCACAACACGACCTCCCGCCTAAAAAAAAGTTCGCTTCTCTCCCATCTTCCCTTCCTTTTAACTAAACCCTGGGTCTCCGTCAACTCGGGCAGGCTGGGGCGCCTTCTGAGATTCCGTAAGTTCAATAATCGCGAAAGAACCTTACAGTCCCCGATCTTTGTTTCAAGATATCTCTGAGATTTTTTACATCACCTCATTAGTGTATGGGGCACATTTTATTAACTGTGACTTTTTTGTACTTTGTTCGTAAGTGTGAATTTTTGAAAAGTAACGAGAAGAACTTTTTTTAACGTAGTCCTTTTTCTACCTTCTTTCGAGCATTTTTTTTTCAATTTACATTGTCCACATATCTCCAATAGATAAAGAATTGAAGCTTGTTATCACCTTTATGGAACAGCCTGTATACTGGATTCCAAAAATTAAGGAAAAACACAAAAGTAGAATTTCGCTCGAAAATATGGCAATCTGCATGAAATTGGAAAATGCTGACAAATAAACATCGCTGAGTAAATCTGCAGTAAATTAGTGGCATTATAGCCAGAATAATTTACTGCTAGCATATAATTGCATGTTTTAAATCAAGCTTTCGATTTTTACTCTGATTATAAGATAAGAAATCAGGGACAGCCTAGCCAATTCGTAACAATGACTTCCAGCATTACTTGGCCGAAGAACTGCAATCGAGAGTTATTTTGAGGGACAAAGTCAGGCACAAATGGCCAGATGTTAATTGTCAGTCCTTCTGTTGTTCATAAACTTTGGCAACAATTTCTAACTACAGATTCCGTATACATGAGGTTCAGCCAACGACAGACAAATATTACGAAAAGCCAGGTGAGAAATATTTGTCATTATGCACACAGAGGAATAGAACCACAACTCCAACACAGATCCCCCTTTGCTACAGCTACTGGAAGCTTAATGCCATCGTCAGCCGTGCGGAGAAAGCTTCACGAAGGGGGTCTGTATGCGAGGCTACCAGCCACTCCTCTATAATCATGTCCCGCCATGGATTGGAACGTTAGAGGGAGGCACATCAACATATCTATTAGACGGCTAATCAGTGGAAGAATTTATTTTTACGCATGTGTCCAGGTTCAGCCTACAAAAAGTGATAACAAGCGTTGTTTGATTTGGAGAGAACCTTGAACCCTTTATCGTTCATTAAACAAAACATCCGAGAAAGAGATGCATACGCAAGAGACAGCGTCTTTGTTTGAGATGGATTCTTTATGGGTGGACGCACAGAACTCAGAGCCTTCCTATGTGTAGACATAAATGCTTAGAACTAGAGATGATATCCCTTTTACCGCTGTCACGTACCATAGACTAAATATCTGCTAGACCGCTCGCGCTGTGGTAAATCCCCTATGCGGAGTGAAGCAAGCACCTCGGCCGAAATTCCACTCATCACGTGACTAGGAGGACATTCTTGGCTTCTTTTCGCCGCACTTGGCGAAGAGAGTATGAGGAATGTTGGAAACTAATAGCATTTCAACAAGTAGTGAAATGTTTATTTTAATTCTTTGAAAAACTCGCAAACCGAAGAAAGAATAAATGGATTTATGAACAGGATTTTCATTTGTTTTAAACCTCTGATAATGTAATACTTTAACAACTGACAACAACAAAAACAAATTATACACTTGAACTTTATGTATAAAAAATCATTTTTTTTATTAAAAGCAATACTTTTATCATAATATTATTAATAATTTTAAAAGACAATGTAGGTAACTCTTTTTTTTTACGAAGAAAAAAAAAGCATGGTCATCATTAAAATTTTAAGCAGTTTGTTCGGTGAGTATTTATTAAAGAAGGGAATCATTTTTTTCAAAAATTCAGCTGTATTTTATTTTAGTTCAAAGGTGGCAATAAATTTAAACTGAAAAGCCCAGTGAAATATTTCAAGAGATTATATCTTTTCTTGATTTCTTGGAAATCTGAAAAGTAATCGGAGAAATCTTCTCAGGTCATGCTCCAAATACTTTCGTTTTGGAAAATAATACGTGTATTAACAAAAGCGAGAATAAATAAAATAACTCTAAATACACTTTCAAACATCATATATGTATATAAATAAACGAAAATTATATATAAACAAAAATAAGTTATTCCTTTCTAAATCTTAATGACAGTATAGTTTTTAGTTTATGTAAAAAGAAAATGCTGTAAATAAACATTACTGGTGAATTTGTACGGAAACGGACAATATATTTCTTACATATTCTAAAACATTCCACATTTAATTAATAATCATAAAGTTTTATTTTCCTTTAAATAATAGCTTAAAAAATATGAAAATTTCAGAATATAAACAACTTCACCAACACATCGCCAAATATATCAATTTGCATCAAGACACGTAGTATCTGATTAAACTCTATATTTTAAACAATTAATAAATACTTAACCCTTTAACGCGCAGTGATCCTGCTCTGGGATCACCAAACTCGGGCGTTTTGACTGTTGCCAGTCACGAAGAATAAATTTGATTTCTATAAAAATAGTTGCGGGTGACATGGCTCCATGAGAATCCTTTACTTTTGAGCACGTCATTTCCTGTAAAAAAATGGTCACGATTATTTTTAACGGCACTGACATCTGCTGAAAAATGGAAGAATGCGAAGAACAGCTGGATAGATTACCCTATGCTGAAAAAAGGGCAGCCGTTGCCATCGCTCGACTTAACGACCAGCAAGATGGCGGACGATCGAAACGTTCATCGCGTGCCACAGATCTAGAGACCCTTTTTTGACGACAGCTGGCTGTTCCCGCGCATAGCCAGCTGCGTCAAAAAACGGTCTCTAGATCTGTGGCACGCGATGAACGTTTCGATCGTCCGCCATCTTGCTGGTAGTTAAGTCGAGCGATGGCAGCGGCTGCCCTTTTTTCAGCATTGGGAAAGGGTTGCGCCTCAAAGGGTTAAAATATACAGATTGCTCTCATAAAGAATAATAAACAATTAGCTTAAGAAAATAATTAATTTCATATTCAACAAATTGAATAAGATCGTTTTCAGTTGCGACAAACGTCACAGGTAAGAGCTAAGGAGTACTTGTGTGTAGCTACTTTAGATTAATAAAACAAAAAACTTATAAAAATTTTATTTTCCGATGAAATGTAACAGATCCACCTTTGGTAAATTTTTCATTGGATCCATATGCACAGCAGGATTTCACCATTTTCAATAAATTTTCAGGTTTTCCAACAGACCTTTCTCACTCACGCATTGAAATATCAATGGATTCCCGTATGAACTGAGTCGGTCGAGTCCACTCATCACGAGACTTGGTGCTTGCTTCATTTTGCAACCCTGCGCGAGCGGTCTATTTAATCCTTAGACTGTGCCACGTACACGTTTTTTTAAGGGGGACATTTTGTATTTTTTTAAAAAGAGGTGGTGTTACATTCTTATAAAGATCTCTAAAGTAGGCTTACCAGATTTCTGAAATATTCAACCGGGACACCGGAATGCCCCAGTGTCACGGGTATTCAAGGTTACATTTGGCCGACCTGTGACTGAACGCGTTTGCGCTGTCAAGTGGGAGACGGAAGATGCCTGGTTCAAAACCAGGTCGAGTCCGCCGACCTAACCATTCGGAGTTTCCCGTGGTTTTCTACGAAACTTCGCGTAAGTACGGTTTAGGATCCCTTAGAAAGTCCACCACGGAGGGAAATCTCCTCCCCTCGGTCCAGATTCCTGGCCGTAACACTACATTTACATTTTTCCCTCAAGGGTACACACTTTTGGCGGTTTTTGGAGTGTTTTAGAGGATAGTTTATACTCAATGCTATGAATAAAGGGTTACTGATTCAGAACCTGAACCAGGGGTATTAACAAATGACACAAGCATATAAATTTAAACATTTTATTTCTTACATGTTAATATTTATAAGTTGTTTAAGTAAAAAGAAACACTTTGAATGAGGAATAAAAATTTGAACAATACTTTTCAGCACACCACCACTCTTCGATAGTTTTCACTTTTTATACAGTACAGTGAAACAAATGGCAAAGCAATTATTCTTAAAAATCCTTCACAGTTAATTATTTTTAGACCTTTTTGGTCACCTATAATCAAATTTAATTTTTACCGGGACGAGAAGTAAACCGGCCGGAACACCGGGATTTTGTCTGCAAACCGGGACTGTCCCGGTCAAACCGGGACGTCTGGCAAGCTTATCCAAAGGTTACTGTCTGTTTTTTCGGAAACCACTAGCCTTCAGAAATACGTTTTTTTATTTTCTTTCTTTCTTTCTAGCGGAATTTCTATTATTTTCTAGGGTTGAAATCTGTGTTTACATTACCGAAACACTTCGGTAATGTAAACAAATGCACATGCTGTAAATCGCTGTCGCTATAGAGTCCCGTCTACAATGACACTGTCCCGTCCACTCTTTTGCACTCGGCGGCTTTTGCTTTTAGTTTTAATTTATTTTTCACAGGGATGGGGGATATTTAATCTATAATAGTATTTTCATTGTCTTCTGTCAGAAAGTTAACAGTAAACGATGTGAAAAGATAGATAAAGAAAAAGGAGGACTAACGGCAATTCTCCTTGTTCATTTTTGAACAGTATATAAAGATTAATTTTCAAACTTCCTAATCCAACAACACATACAGTGAAATTTTAGGAATTTCAAGTTACAAAATAAAATATTTACATTAACCATACATCATATTTGTTCAAAAATTCATCAGAATAAAAATTTAAATGCAATAATAAATACTAAAATAAGGATTATCTCAAATACCATAAAATATTCATTACGTACAATATTCATATAGCAAAAAAATATGCTTTGCTGATCAAAGTGAATACTACGCACAGGTTAAAGCATTAACTTCCCGGAGAAAAACAAAATTCGAAGGTTATCTTGTTAAGAAATTTTCATGAACTTTAATTCATAGAATTTGAAAATTTACACACGAAATCCCATATTTATTCTGCAATTCATCAGAGTAAAAGTTAAAATTCAAGAACAAATACTTTATTTATATACCGACTTCTCACAACCAACCTCAAATGGTCATTACCTCTTGCCGATCGCGAAAGGCAAACGCTTCACTGATCGCAGTGGTTCTTTCGTACGAGAATGAACACTTTTCCATTAAAATTCCGATAAAAGCCAAAGCATAAACTAAAAACCATTCTCTACTGCACTTACTGTTGAATGTGGAAAGATCGATAAAACAGGGAAAAATAGCTTTAAATCGAAATAGTAGTGTTTACAGTTTTATTTATTTGTTAGATTGAAAAGACGTTATCTCCAGCTACGACCAAACTATGTGGTAAACCATTCCACTAATGTTGTTTTGTTCGTCAGATCAAGTAGATTAAGAATAGAGTGTTAGAGGCTAATATGTTTTCGAGAAAATTGATTTTTCAAAGCGCATCAGATGAAATTACGTTCCTTTGCTAACTTCTCTTACATTCATTCAAAATTATCAAAAAGATTGTCTTCCTTTATTTTCAAAAACTTACACATTAAATTAAATTAGCAAGGCGAAAATTCTGTTTCTATTATTTGTTTCTATTAGTTTTTTTAAATAAGATTTTAAGCTTTTTCTCAACGTGCGAGGTTTTTCTTCCCTTTCTGAAATAATAATAAACTTGAAGTATAGAAAATTTGTATTACATAGGATTTTTTAAATTGAAGCTTTGAATGATATTCTATGGCTCAATAATAACTCATTAAAAAGCTTATAATACTGGGAAATAACACACATGCTAGTGAGTTCAAAAAACATTAAAACTTTATTATAGAAAACCAATTCCTGCTGATTTAATAATTTTACTCTAAAAATCCATATTAGAAATATTTTAATATTTTAAGTCTTTTTTATGTTACTGTGAAAATCTTTATATTTTTCAAATAAAAAAAGTAATAACATACTAAATATGCTGCCGTTCAGAATTTCAGGCAATATGAGAGCATAATAGAAAGATGAGATAGAGAAGAGTTACTATATGTGACTTGCTAAAAATGTTAAACATTGTGTGGAGTTGCCCTAAAAATTAAATTATAATGCAATGAAAATATTTGGAAATGAATATTAATCTCTCTCTCTTTCTCTCTCTCTCTCTCTCTCTCTTTAAGAAAATTAGGAGGAAAAAAGAAAACCCTCATTCTGTTATTATTTCTCAAATCAAATTTACTTCAAATTATTTTGAGATCAAATACTATAATTACGAAAAATACCCAAAAATACAGTTAATAACGTCAGTAGACAAATAATCACACTCATCTAAAATGACTAGCAATGTTTTTCCTTTATATACGTAAATCGAACATGTATCGAAAAATTTTTCAACCAAAGTAATTTTCATAATAGTATGAAAACGTTCTGTTACCACGACAGAATTTTAAATTACCTTAAGTATTGAATTGAAAGAATATTGGACATTCCTGTTATCACAGTGCATACAATTCTACAAAACATCCTGCATTGCTATCCATACAAAATAACCCATGAGCATGAGCTGCTTCCTACTGCCCTGCCAGTAAGAGAGATTTTTGCTTGCGAACTTCTTGTTCGCATGACCGTAGAACATTTTGTGGACAGACGAAGCCCATTTCCATATCAAAGGATAGGCCAATTCACATGATTTCTGAATACGAGCATCAGAAAATTCACGCGCTATTCAACCAGCACTTCCTTCTGCAAAGGTCATTCTGTGGTGCGGCCTTACGGCATCATTTATCATAAGGCCATATTTATTCGAGGAGACGGGTGCTTTCGGTCCTTTTTACCTGTACCGTCATTGGTAAGTGCTATGAGAGTCTTTCGCACAATCACGACATTTCCAGCTCTTCAACAGCAAAGATGTATGGATCAGATCATTTTTATGCAAGATGACGCTCCTCCGCACATGGCAGATCCAGTGAAGCAGCTAATGAAGTGGCATTTGGGAAACGCTTGAATTATCAGTCTTCATTTTCTAACAGCTTGACCGTCCGGATTAGTTGATCTTAACCCACGTGACTTCTGGCTGTGTGGCTATCTGAAATGTTGCGTTCAGAGCTTCGATTTCAAACTTAGCTGAATTCAAGGCACGTATTGCTCAACACATTCAGAACATAACCCCAGAGATATTTCGATTAGTTGTGGATCATGTTGTTTTTCGATATCAACTTGTTGCATAAAGCAGTGAACAGCATACTGAACACGTTTTGTGCCAGTCTCACCAAATTTAAAAATCGATTTGAATGACGGTTTTTATGCGGTTTTGGCCCCAGGACAGTTAAAAACCAATTTAATGAATTTTTTCCTGCGGTTTTTAGCCTCAAGACAATTAAAGACCGATTTTTCCCATCCGATGTGATATGACCTTGCCGATGCCATGGTGGATGGGCATACATAACTAACAGTATCACACCTGTACAGTCATGCACACTGAACAATACAGTTGGGTGAACGTGTAAATTGCACTTTAGCCGTTGTGTTATGATTCAATTGTCATTTGTAATCGAACCCTTTTAAATTATGGTTCTTCCATAATAGCACCGTGGCCTAAATGCGAAATGCAAGACAGTCACGGGGTGTCACGAATGAGTCACAAATAAGTCGCCTTGACTGTCTAATGTCCTTCTGCGGCAATGTCACAACGTGACGTCACCAAAAAGTGACACTGTGGCTTGTGCACGACACTGTGACTTCAATGCGACGTTACAGCGCCGTCACATTCACAGCACCGTGACTTAAATGTTCCACAAAATGATTTAAAACTGAAAAAGATTTTTTTTTTGAGAAATTCGAAAAATCACTTAAAATGTACAAAATTAAAAAAGTAGCAAGAGCGTAGCAATATCGCAAAGTCATAAAATTTAGTCGCATCGCATGGTGCTTCCCAAAGTAGCGAAAATTGCGAAAACTCGCAAGATCTGGCAAGAAGTCAAAAACGATTCGTCCCGTTTACGTCACAAAAAAGTCACAAGCTGGCACACGAAGTCACTGGCAAGTCACACTGTGACTTCCAGTTGACGTCACGTATGGTCACCAGTGTGACTACGACAAATGTGACTCACAGGGTCGTCACGGCGACCTCATTGTGACGTACCGTGCTATTAGGGTTAAAGCGATATTTGTTGCTAAAATTTTAAACTATTAGGTTGTAACGAAAGTTTCCCGCCACCGCAAACATCGTCAGAACACAGTTCGCACTGGCGTATTTGCTCATATTTTGTCGAACTATTTTTGACATTTGAAAGAAAGAGGCTTACTTTATAACACTGTGTTGTGAAATCTCTGAAAAATATAGTTATCATTAAGTACAAGGTGTCTCCAAATGGAATATAGCTCTAGAGGATTAGAACCATCATTAACTTCCAGTTGTGTTGCAAAAAGTCAGCTCTAGAATATCAACAAATTATGAGTACAGCTTTAAGTACTATTGTTGTATAATGTGACACTGTGCAGGTTTGGTACCGAAAGTTCAAATACAGTTATCTAAGGAGTTAGAAGTTAGTTTTTCAGGCAGATATGGCGGAAAACTTTCGTTAGAACCTGATATTTTTTCTTACGCCATCCACTTACTAATCCCTCTTCTTCAATAATATTCCGTTCAAATTTGACGCCACTCTCATAAATGGTTCTTTTTTTTATAGCATTTTGAAACTAAAACTTTAATTATAATCACCCTGTAGTCTAATTTTTTAACACCGTGAATATTTCTTTGTCTTGTCATAAAGCGTAAAGGCTTCGAACACACTTTGTTTGTTTTACGAATATTACATTATGTTTCAACTAATGTTGAATTATGATATAAAATAATCTCCCGAAAATTAGTGAACTTAGAGTTATGGTCTTTGTATATTTTATTATTTATTTATTTATTTATTTATTTTCGATATTCATTTTACTAATAAAATTTCTCTTTTGAGAGTATGAAAGGTTTTATGTACACGAATAACCTTTTTTTTTAATGTACACCTCATTATTATCCTTTTTCAAAAAGTGCTCCTCGATACTCGTGCTCTATATTTCAGGGTAAGGGGCGGGGAAGCCTGAACCGTTCATATTGCCTTTAGCACTACTGTTCTGTCGTGTTTGTACGTCAAGATGTTCTTGGCAGCAAAATAATTTAGTGCATGTAGTGAAACATAAAAAGTATAAGGTAAAGTAAAAAGTGTAAAGTAGTGAAACATAAGCCAGTGGAATCGATTCGCGCGCTTATTATATTCATAAGCACTAATAGCAAAGTTTCTGCAGCTTTTGTAAAAAAGGTTTTAAACTAAATGGGTTTTTAACTAAATTGAAGTGGCACGGGCTCATCCTCTGAATTCTTCCTGTGACCTTCTAACGCCCCAAGTTCTAGAAAAAAAAAAAACATTCGGTACCTATTGCGATTTTATGGGACACTTATTGTTAATCTCATATAGCTGTTTAAGTAATAACTTAACTTCAGCAGCGTCCACATGAGTACTTTTAGTGGAGGGGATCTATTTAATTCTAAGTTACCGGGGGCATCCTGGGTTTTCAAATTTTAGTAAAAAAATAATATAAAAAGTTCAATATGCTATAAAAATGTTTGCTGTAGCGAGGGTGTCGAACACACAGCTGCCATTCTATATAGGCGCCCCATGTTTAGGTTTAGCTTTTACATTGCAGTTACTCTGCATATTACATGAGGTTTAGGTTTCTTAACAATCACAGATATTTATTTTTATTGTTTTCTGTAAAACATATCATTTAAGTCTAATATTTCGTAGTATCTGTTTGATGGCCCTCAGGTGCTGCGCACGGAGACAGATGCCCCACCTTGCAACCCCCCCCCCCTCATTTACGCCTCTGACATCAATACCTCAGAAATAACGTGTTAGATGATGACGTAGAAAACTCTTTTCTTTTATATCGTAATTTGTAAAACGTAAATGATTTATAAGCGCATTTCATGCAGCCAACTACTTTCGTGAAATTTAACCTAATAAAAATGTCTTAAAATATTTTAATGCCGTAGATCTAGGAAAACTTACATGAAACATTCGGCACTCTATGTACGTTCTGATGCTCTAAATACACTCTGTTTTTGTAATTACCATGGTGTTGTTGTAAATATAGACGCTCGTGACATAACGTTTGAGTAAGAAGTTAACCTCACCGAGGACCTAAAGCAGTTTTAAATTCGTTGAATAAAAATGACACCAATTTCACTTGAGATTTGCGCATAAATAACTAATTCTATCCTCTACATTTAAAACAATTGTTACCATTGTAAAAGAGTCCATTATCACCATTTCAATCGGTGAATTCAACAATCAAACGAAACCTGATGCCATTCTGGGGTGTTTTTTCGGACATAAACAAATATCCATCAACATGCCTATTAGAACGAAATAATTTTGAAAAATGAAGTTTCGCTCTTAACCCTACAAGGCTCAATTTTTTTTCTGTGTTTGAAATAAATATATGTGATAATTAATGTTAGTGATTATTATTTGGGGAAAAATAGTTTAAAAAATAATAAGGTAATATTTTACTAGAAGATCAATTTTTTTGTATTTCAGTTTTATATGCGGTACACTGGGCTTTAGCTATACTTTTTTAGTATTTATTTTGAAATTTTAGCATTCAAATCATTTCTTGATATGACGAACTCCAACGCACAATAACTTTTTCCGGGTCAAAACTCTTTGCTAACTACTATGTATTTATTTTCTAAAATAAACAAAATCAAATTCGAAAGATTAGCGTTCGAATTTCAATCAGATTTGTCAATAATATGAACAGAAAGTACATCTACGTGCAACAGCCTGAATTATATCGTTGCTATCTATGTATAAATACTCTTAAAAACAGACAGATGTCTATACTACTATTTTATACACGTAGAGGAATAATTAAGGTGGTTGTTCCAGATATGGTACCATGTGCCTTGTAGGGTTAAATTTTAGATTTCTTGTTAAGTGTCATAAGAGACTGATTGTGCACAAATATAAGTATTTTGTCATCATTCCTATAAAAATCGACGGATTTCAAACTTTAAAAAAAAATCTCGCTTTTATTGGAAAATTCAAACCAATTAAAAAAATATCAGAGATGATAAATATTGAATAATTTTAACAAAATGATGTGCGATTTAATAGACTCTCTCAGCATTTTTCACTAATGCTATTACTCTTAACAAACAAGAAAATAAAACGACGCAATCTGAAGCTGTATTAAAACCAAGTGCACACTCCAAATGCATAGAAAATGGTCATCTATTCGGAAAATCTTGACAGAGTGTACTATAAAATCATCTTTAAGTGGAGCCCACGCCCTTCGACAATTGTAGGGTATTAAAAATGATTCCCTGTTAACCACGCCTTAGAACTGAGGCAAATGCTTTTCAATTATGAAGCTCCAAGGGAACATTAAGAGTCTATTCGGGAACACACAACAGCCAATTGGTCTCCGATCCCTGTACTTATCTTTCTGAAGATAGTCTTAATTAAACCAGTCCTTTGACAGAAGGTAATTGGAATGAATTACAGACGAGTTCCGTAAAACTTAACAGAGACAGAAGTCTTCTCACAGTTTCTATAAAGGATTTTTTTTCTTCTGAAATGTTGTATTTAAATAAATAGTAATATGCATTTCCATAATTACTAACAAGGAGAGTTTTTCGTGTGTCATTCATAAATGTCTTTTCCCTATTGAAAAATAATTACTCATGGATATGACATGTTGTTAGGAAAAGGTGGAACAAGTAAAACATTTCACGCAAGTCAGTAACGTGCTTGCTCGTTAACTTGGATAGTATGCTCTTGGTACTTTTATTTGCCAGTGTGTCCTCAAAGTATCATGATTTTCGTCTCAACCTTTCCAGAGGGTGCGTTTATTTTATTTTCTCGCTGGAGCATCTTTCTCTCTCTCTCTCTTTACCCACGAATCGTTGTGTAGAAAGTTTCTGTGCAAATGTTATTGAATTAAATAAATGATTTTGTCCGATTTTTCTTCCTATGGTCGGTCAGTTATTGACTGTAGGCTTGACCATCACGGGGACTGGGGATCTTAGTCATTTCACTATGGGAGACGCCTAATAGGCAGGCCAACATGCCTCCTATGACAGGTATCCTAATTTTGAGCCAATTCCAAATGCGAGAATTAGCACCTGGATTAGTATTCCAGAGGTATCGTTTGAACATGGGGGACATTGCAGACATGAAAGATTGTGCGTACACCAGCACGCTCCCCTAGCAAACACACTACTGCCCGCAAAATAACGGCAGGGTACCGGTCGTGCTGGTAAAGTGCTGTCTAAAGGGATCAAAGTGCATTTCCGTCGACAGAAAGTCACTGAAGTACCAGTATCTGAAAAATGCATATGCGCCGGTACATAACCAGTAATGGCGAAGTACCATGTGTTTATGACATGCACAGGAAAGTTAACGGCGTGGTACTGTTTAAAATGCACCCGACCAGCACTATTTGGCGGTAATGGGCCTGTATGTATTTCGTAGTGTTAGCATAAAATTCCGTTATTTTAATTAAATAATATTATTTTACTTTCATACTGTGTAGAAGTTATAAGTTCCGGGCAGCCGAAGTCAGGGTCACTGCTAAGATTTTTTTTCGAGGGGGCGAGGGTTAAGGGGAGGAGTTCATACTGTGATTTCAGATATTTTAGTACTAAAAACTAAAATATTACGAACGAGTTCAGTGTGCTATAAAAATGTTCACTGCATCGACAGTGAAACCCCCACCCTGTATAGGAGTGCCTATGTGCAGAATATGAATTTTATATTCTTAAAATTATTATAATTTATAATAATTTTTTCACAATTTTGCTAAAATTTTCCTGAAAACATATTTGAAGATTTTTTTCTACGACGCTTTTAAAATCCACCGAATTCAGGTGCAGAAATATGGTAGAGGGAGTATTACACGAAGGCCAGTCAGGTCTTATTTTGCAAGGGAGCTCAGCTCCAGTACTCTTTTTTTTTTCAGAGAATTTTAGATTAAATTAAAATTTTTAACAGCGTACATAATTGTTTCTATTGATAATTAATTTACTATATTAAATTTAACAGTGATAAAACAAAAACTTGCTTAATTTTTAAATAAAAATTAGGCAGTTAATGCTTAAATTTATACAATAAAACAAATTAGAGCTCCTACAATTACTTTGCTAGAAATTAAGCAATGAGCCAGTATTTCATGTAATAGTCAAAAGTAGAAAGTAAAGTACGCAATGGGTTCATTTAGGAATTTTATTTTCTTTACGCTTTTCGATTGCTCTCGAATTAAATGTTTGATTTACCAGGGGTCTCACGTGTAAAACTATATACGCACAAACCAGATGCCTAGCCACGAATTCTAGCGTCGTCAGCTAACTTCTCACGAGATATGATTGCGAGTTTCGAATTGTTATCGCAGATTTGGCTATATTAATTCAGATTATTTATACGCCGTACTGATGAAATTTTTTATGCGTTTGAAGAAAGAAAATAAAAAATTGCTTGTCTATTTTAATCTGAGATGTACAAGATAGCCTTTTACCTGTAATCCTAGGACTTATTTAATGGGGGATCCAGGGGGTCCGACCCCCCCCGAAATTTTCATTTTTGTTTCTAAAATGATAATAATATAGTATTTTTGTGAAAAATTCAGCCTTTTTTACCGTTTCAACCCCCCCCCCGACATTTTGCGCCCCCCAAATTGTTTTTCTGGATACGTGTCTGCTATAAATCGGTGTCCGTATCAGCGAGAAAAGAAATTATACGTGTGATTATATCTGTTTCTTTTCAAAGGATGCTTTAATAGTTTATAGGAAATTTCAGGGGGCGCAATATCGAGCTCAAAACGTGGAAAATGTATAAAAAGGGAACCTTTTTTATGTTTGCAGGGGGGCGCCACGTACCTTAGGGCCGCTCCTGGGGAATTTTACAAAATTGCCGGTATTGTGAAGTAATTACCAGCACACTGCGAATAAATAAAGCAAATAAAAAGGTATTAACATCATTCCATTTAATTACCGAATATCCAACCTCATTTGTGGTTCTTTCACGACAAACTGTAAACGATAAGCACTGCAGCAACCCGTTATTATAAGAACATTAAGATTTATATCATTTTAGGTTACATACATTGAATCCATTTGGATGAGAATGTAATCTGGACACACATGATAACAAGTTACCTCGCATCCATTTTCAGGCTGCCTATGGAGGGAGTTTATCCTATTTGATACGCAAATGGGCCTCACCACGGCACAATGGTTATATCACTGAAAATGGTAGACGATCGAAGTGTGAAGGTCCCAGGTTCGGGTCCCATCGCGCGGTTGTCAATCTAACGGTCTGGAGTTTTGCTAGGTTTTCTCCAGAAGTAACGTGAATACGCGTTAGAACCCCTTCCCTAATAGCACAACCGTTCCCCTGTGACTGAAATGCGACCACACAATACTGTCACAATAGAGTTACAAACAGTCGCTGCGACTCCGCAGCAAGGTCACCACACAGCTCCTATGTCCGCCCGCATTGACTTCACATTGCGACCCTTCAGAGAAGTCGCTTTGGGACAGTTTTGCGAAAGCGAAAAAATTCAGGGAAAAAAAGTTACCGACAACATGCACTAGATGGCAGCACCAAGCTCACACGGAATGAAACGCCTCAGTACCAGTGTCGAACCCTCGACACACTCGTTCATAGGCCTGCACGTTACCTCAGAGGTGTGATCATCTTAATGCTTTAAAAACAAAACTGACTGCTGCAAAAGTTAGTTCTGGCATGGCTTGTTTTGGAAACTTAAAATTTTTCTGGAGTATTTTATAAATGGAGGGAAAATGCCATAATAAATAAATATAAATTAATAATCTTGGAAATCTTCTTTTTTCCACATGAATTATTTTCAGGAGATAATGTGCTGTTTTATTTAAGTATTCATACGAAAAAAACTATGATTTATGGAAATTGTTTATTCAATTATGAAATAAATTTGTAATGTGCGACATGTTTTGTTTACGGGCTTTGATATATATTAAGGTATGACGGATAACAGTTATATTTTTGCTATATTTAGCCTAAAAGGGATTTCATATAAAAATAAATAAAATTAATTGGGAAAACATGCATTAGATAAAACAAATAAAGTATTTTTGACTTAGACCCATAGTTTTACCTCAAATTTTTCCTAACGGAACTTTCAAATATACTACGAACGTATTTAAAGGGGAGGGGGAGGGATCCCGGGCCCCATCCGATAACTTAAAAGCAATTATTAAAAAGCAGCAATTTTGAGACATTTGTATTTACTCTAGTAATAATAAGGTTTAAAATACCGAATAGTCCCCCCCCCATCCGAAATTTAAACGTACATACGCTATCGAAACATATATGGCATGGGGATATGAAAGAAATTGTTAATTTTACTCACGGATACTTAGTTTTCTCCATTGTGATTAGAACTCTCAACTCTAATATTTTTAAGAATAATATTTTTTTATAAATAATATTGTCTTGTTTAAAAGAAATAATTTTAAAATTGATAAATTAAACTAAATTCCATTATTTCATAACTCCGAGATTTTATTGAATTACTCGTTATTATTTTCGGATTTATTTATTAAATGTTTCACGAAAGATATTGCCACAAAATATTATAAAAAAGGAGTCTGTTTCCAAAGTCGCAAAAGCGGCCAGTGTGACGTCATTTTGAAGTCCAAAAAAATTAGTAGTCACAAACAGTCACACAGTGACTTCACAGTGGAGTCACTGAGCGACCGATCACATATTAGTCACAAGGTGACTCCACGGCGATGTCACCTTGTGACTGGTCACGAATAAACTTCACAGTGACCACACAGTGGAGTCACATCACTCACAAGTCACGATGTGACTAGTATCTGACAGTCCTGTGACAATTGTGACCCTCTGTGACGTCACAGCAACTCTTTTGTGACCATCAGTGCTATTAGGGCTAGAAAGTCCTCCTACCAAGGCATCCTTCATCTTAGGCAGATACCCCTCGCGCAGATTTGCCTTAATCACACACAATCACAATCAATCGATACGCAAATGTGTGGCAGTTTTTCCTGAAATGCCTTCATTTTGTTCAAAGGAATTTACCCCGCTCCAATAAATTTTGAAGTTGTGAGTTTCCCTCATTTAGTGAAAAATAGATTAATATAGTATAGCATAATAATATAGAAAGAACACAAAAGAAAAAATTCAAAATTTCTAAAAATTCTGTAATATATATTCTGTCAGAAAAAAGAGATAAATAAAAAATAATTCTAGGAATCGACCAAAAATTTGAATTATCCAAGTTTCACGGCAGAACTGCAAGCCTTTTTCGGGTGGTATAAAGGGCTCACCCTCTGCAGGAGCGTGGAGAAGGAGGGTGAAGCTTTTGTACCACCCGAAACGAGCGTACTGTTTATTCCACTTTTGTTTAAGCGGGTTTATAATAATATATTATATGCATAGAAGTCGTTAACGGCGTTTCCATGCTTAACCTGTTCGCTCTGATTATTGAAAAGATGCAACGAAGAATACAATCCTCCTTTGACCAATGTTGCTTCTGAGTATGGGCCTTTAAATGCTCCTCTCCTCAGATTGCGCTAGCTCAGTCGCTGAGCCTCAGCGGAGCATTCAAAAACCTATGCTGCAGAAGTGTAAATGGAGTTTTCAGCGTCCGGAACTGAAGATTTTGCCCCCCCCCTTCCTCCTGTTTGCAAAAATAGAAAATAATGTACTTTGAAAATATAGTGTCATTTGTATATGCTGCGCCAGGGGACAGATGCCCCTTCTAGCTACGCCGCTGCTCAGCTCAGATGCAACGCTGGTCAAAAAGGGAAGTCTTCACCTTTGCATCTTTCCAATGATGAGCGCACATCGGTTAAACATGGGTTTATCGTTAAAAATGAGAGGTGGAGGTGAGGCATAACCCATTTATATTAAATGTTTTGTCATGCTTACTGCCCCCCCCCCAGCCAGTGACGGAGTAAGCATATATAACTGTGGCCTGTGGCATGATATAAACCCTTTGCCCTTCTCTAGCTTGTTTATTTGAGTAAGGTAATGCTACACGTAGACGATGTGCCCAGGATGGGGGGGTGCCTTAGTCGGGGCGAGTTTTTAAGGGGTTCTAATGCATATTCACGTTACATCTGGAGAAAACCGGCCAAAACTCCAGACAACTAGATCGACAGCTCCTCGAATTGACCCGAACCCGGGACCTTCACAATTCAGTATTCATTATCCAATATTCAGACTCTTTTGTTTACGTATATTGGATAAATTTTTATAAGCTACGTTAGGGCTAAATGAACAGTGTGTAATTATATTCAACTTCCTTACAAACATAAAATAAGAAGCACTTCATTTTCCAGAACAAATGAGAAAAATAAAGATCACAGCTTCACACCAAAAGGAAAACTATTTTAATATAATAAAATTTAATATAACAGCTATTACGGCAAATTTTAAGCTGAATAATTACTATATATATATATATATATATATATATATATATATATATATATATATATATATATATATATAATGCACATAAAATATGAAACACGAAGTTAATATGGTGCGTGGGGTGGGAGGACCGCTCCAGTTAGATGGTTTGAAAATTGGCGAGTTTCATTGAAACGGAAGTTGGCGCATTTTTGAATGCATTAAGTTAGCAACCATTCTTTCTTTTTTTTGTCTTTAATTTCAGTCGCATATCTTGCATACGTTGAGCAACGAGAGATTTATAATTGATGAATTACGAATCAAGTTCCCTTTTTAGGATACAAATTTTTCCGGTTTCTCATTGTTGTACAGATTTCGAAAGAGTTGAATGGATTTGGTTTAGCTGTTCAAGACAACTAATTTGGTTTCGTCGTTTGGAGCAAAATAAGAATAACATTGCTTCAACGTGGAAATACTGTTGGTTTATGATACAACATTGATGGTTTTTAGATTTTCGTCTTCTTTAGATTCGTATTCTACATTCAAATTTACAGATTTCTTCAGCCCCATTTCCCAGTTCTTGACCGCAAAGATTTAAAACTTGTTTGAATTTCAGCTTTGGTCACGATGCGGTCTTTATCTAAGACTTTGAGCACTGCGCAAAACGCGATGAGTCAGACAGCAACTCGCATTTGTCTGGCCAGCACCTCTCATCCGTCTGGCCAGCGACATGAAATCGGTTGTAAACGCTTATGAGATTCCTGGGAAATAAATTATCATATTACTCCAATACAACTAGTTGCATATTCACATTTAGGGGGTCCTCTCCGGAGCCTCCCGGAGCAATCGCCGATCATCCGACCTGGCCTGGGTAGCGAATTACTATTATATAGCGAGTGTATTAATGTTAATTTTAATTGTGTTTTTTTTTCTAATTAATCCTTTTTAAATAAAGCTGTTGCCAGAAAACTGCCCGTTTTTTAATTAACCAACTGCCTTCCACACGTACAGCTCCAAATCGAAATTTCTTTTCATGGTGCATGCATATAATGTATCATCCCTTTGTACGGAGAGAGTGGTGAAGCCCAAGCTCCTTAAGGTTAAAAATTGAAGGGGAAAAAAAAGCCAGAGGGAGTTAATCAGCTGTCTCCCTTTGAAACGTATTCCTACACTAGTGATTTCAGATAATATAAAAATTGTAAAGAATAATAAAGTTTGATTAACACAACTCTTATTAGAGAAAATCAACTCAACTATCACTTTCATTCTTTTAAGTTAACAATAAGATTCATTACAGAACAGTAGATGAGCCAGTAATTGACACTTTGCCAGATAATCTATTAAAATAAGCTTTTATTTCACAATTGTTACCAAATGTTGCTCTCTAGTACCAATTTAGACATTTGTCGCCAATTTTATGGAATTTCTTTTACCCTAGGGGGAACTAGGTATCAGAAATTGAGATTTTAAGCTGAGTGCTAAAGTCTGATTTTCAGTAGTTGACTTAATGCTGAAATTAAGTTCTTTTTAAGCCTGTTTCTATTTGAAGCATATTTCTTTTAAGAAATCAATTTAAAGTAGATTGCATCAAATAATAGTGCATAAAATAAATCTGTAGAGTTTTTTTATTAATTAAATTTATTTATTTATTTAAGATGGGGTGTCAAGAGGGGTGCCAAAGAGCCGAGAGGGTACCAAAGAGTTGGAGCAAGCATTTACAGCGAACTTTTCCCCCACCACATACCTCTGGGAACGTTTGATTTTGCATTTAACGGAGAGGTAAGGTCAATCCATGATTCGCTTAAGCTTCTAAAAATGCGCCTCTCTGATTTCTCCCAGGCAGTAATCCTATCGGACTCCAAAGCCACCATTTTGGCCAATGTTAACTTCAACCAAACACCTACTTCGAAAGCCGTTAAGGACTGTCAACTCCTTGTGTGGAACTTGCTGAGGTTTGAGAAAATATCTGTTCTAGTAGATTCCATTCCCATTGCGAACTATATGGTAATGAGGTGGCAGATGAACTAGTAAAAAAAGCCACCAATGTTATTCAAGCCTCGTGCAGACCAGTTGACTACAAATCAGCTGCACATTTTATAAATATAAAATTTAAACATCTTCAAAGCCTTGAGATGGAAGATTTGGCCAAGGGTAAACCCTGGCACCTCTCCATGCTCCAGTTACCTGAACGCCCAAGAGACCATGCGGTCGCAGCTTTTAGACTAGCGACGGGGCATGACTGTCTCGCTGCTTACCTTCACCGAATCAACGTCATGAGTAGCCCCTTGCTACAGTGCCTTGCTCTCTGCAACGACGCCGAGCTGATGGTGGCTGAACACCTTCTGGAGTGCCTTGCGCTTCAGGCCTCCTCTATTACCTCTCGTTATTGGGAAGCTAGAAACCTTTTAGCTGCGATTTAATACTCTGTTCTTGTTTATGTACCTTTTTGTGTTTTTTGTTGGCCAAGGATAATGTCTTTTGGGCCTTCTACATTGGAAATAAAAGAAAATGTTCGGATGTCAATTACTGGGTTAGAAAAATGGATTTCACCAATAATTTGCACTCATGTTAATCGGTGTTTGAGTCAAGTTCTTGATAATTGCATACAATTTCTATACAAATGAAATAAGTAGCTATTCAGAAAGATGCCTATAGACAATTTTTGAATATACAAGGTGTCACAAAAAGTGGATAACTCGCTTTAGTTCTTTAGCTGTTAGAGTTAGGAGGGTAATGTAAATTGAAAAATGATCAAAATGACGTAGGGAGAAAAAACAGGGTAGTAATAAAGTAACTGACACTTTACGAGATAATTTATTATAATAAGCTTTTATTTCAGAACTTCTTTGTTTGTTTTTTTTTTGTTTGTAATGGTGCTATTTAGTGCCAATTTAGATATTTATCTTCAGTTCTATGCAACATTTATTCTATCTCCATGTGCTCTAGGTATCAATATTGAATATTATAAACTCAGAAAAATTCTGTCTCCCAGTAGCTGCTTTAAAATGATCAGCTAATGCTAAAAATACTATAAGTTAATGTAATTAAAAAACTTTGTAAAAAACACACATAAGAAGTAAAAGGAAAGAGGATACGCGTTTCAATCAAAAATTGTTTTCAACTTCTTCAGTCCAAGTCCTTCGACGTAAAGAACACAGGGAACTGAAAAGAGAAAAACAAGCAAGATGTTGCCACAAGGGGCAAAGAAAAGTCGAACAAAACCACGGAGAGGGGAGAAAAAAAAATTAAAAAAGGGGGATAAAAAGGAAAGGAAAGAAGCACAAAAAATACAGAAATAAAAAAGGAATAAAGAAAAATAATAAAAAAGGGAACACACAAGTACAAACACACACAAAAAAAGAGAAAACACAACAAACAAACAAAAAACAAATAGCACACGTTTTTTTTTTTTTTTTTTTTTTTTTTTAAACCACGAACAGGACAGCACAATAAATATATATATAAATAATTTTTTTTTTAAATAAAAACGAAAAAGAAAGACAGTAACACACGTACAAACACATTAAAGAAACAGAGGGAAAAAAGGGGGGGTAGACGAAGAAAGTGAAAATAACCTTACAACAGCAACTTCCAAGCAGAATGAACGAAAGGAACGGAAGAACCATCGTTCACAAGACGATCTAAGTGCTGGGTAATGGAAAAACCTTCCAAAAAATCCAGATGGGACAAAGACTGAGGAGTGCACAAAATCTTAGCCTTAGAAAACTGAAATCGATGATTGGAATTCCAACAATGTGAGGCAATAGAAGATTTGGAAAGTTCGTGCTTAGAGACATATCTCTCATGCTCTTTGAGCCTAAATTTGAGAGCTCTTCTGGTCTGACCAATATAGCCCAAATCACAAGATTCACAAGGAATATAATAAACACCCCAACGGTTCTCAGTAGGAATAGGATCTTTAAGTGAAGAAAATTTAAGTTTATTAACAGGTTTAAAAATGACTTTGAAACCGAAATTTTTGAGAAGTTTAGAAATTTTGTAGCATAAAGGTGAAAAGAAAGGTAGTACAATTAATTCGTTGTGAAAATTAATAGTATTAGTAGAAGTATTAGGCTTATTAAATTTAGAAACAGCTTTATCAATAATAGAGGGGCTAAAACCACGAGAAACAGCTAAGGATTTTAAGTAACTAATTTCATTATTAAGAGAAGAAGAATCAGAGCAAATTTTGATAGCACGAAACACATAAGTGTAAAAAGCAGAAAGTTTTTGCTGGTAAGGATGATTAGATAGGGCATGAGGAGGTAAAGATATAGAAAAGGGCTTGCGGAAAACAGAAGTAGAGAAACCGTCAGGATTCCTAGAAACAAGAACATCCAAAAAGGTAAAGAATTGTTGCACTCCTCTTCTAGAGTAAATTGGATACACGGATCAACAGAATTAACGATCAAAAGTAAATTAGAAATATCACAATTGGAATCCACTAGAACGAAAGTATCGTCAACATATCTGACCCAGCACGGAAAATTAAAGACCTTGAAGAGCTTCTCTTCAAAATAATGCATATAAATATCACATAAGAGAGGTGAGAGAGAATTACCCATAGCAAGACCCTCGGTTTGTTTATAGAAAGAGCCATTAAAAATGAAAGCAGTTTGTTTAATACAAACGCTTACTAAAGCTATAAACTCTTTAATCTCAATAGAAGAATAATGAAACTCGCGTAAACGCTTTTCCAAACAGTCAATCGCACCTTGGATAGGAACATTAGTGAATAAAGATTTAACATCAAGAGAAAGCATTTTACAATTAGTAGGAGAAAGAAGTTTAACTTTGTTAACGAAATCATAAGAGTTTTTAACAGTGTGGGTATTACTAGCAGTCAAAGGTGAAAGAGTATGCGAGAGGAAACGTGCAAGGTTATAAGAAGAAGTACCAATGTTAGAAACAATGGGGCGAAAGGCAAGAGAAGGTTTATGAATTTTAGGAAAGGCATAGAAACGAGCACAGTTAGCAATAGAAGGAATAACAAGCCCTTTTCTATATCTTTACCTCCTCATGCCCTATCTAATCATCCTTACCAGCAAAAACTTTCTGCTTTTTACACTTATGTGTTTCGTGCTATCAAAATTTGCTCTGATTCTTCTTCTCTTAATAATGAAATTAGTTACTTAAAATCCTTAGCTGTTTCTCGTGGTTTTAGCCCCTCTATTATTGATAAAGCTGTTTCTAAATTTAATAAGCCTAATACTTCTACTAATACTATTAATTTTCACAACGAATTAATTGTACTACCTTTCTTTTCACCTTTATGCTACAAAATTTCTAAACTTCTCAAAAATTTCGGTTTCAAAGTCATTTTTAAACCTGTTAATAAACTTAAATTTTCTTCCCTTAAAGATCCTATTCCTACTGAGAACCGTTGGGGTGTTTATTATATTCCTTGTGAATCTTGTGATTTGGGCTATATTGGTCAGACCAGAAGAGCTCTCAAATTTAGGCTCAAAGAGCCTGAGAGATATGTCTCTAAGCACGAACTTTCCAAATCTTCTATTGCCTCACATTGTTGGAATTCCAATCATCGATTTCAGTTTTCTAAGGCTAAGATTTTGTGCACTCCTCAGTCTTTGTCCCATCTGGATTTTTTGTAAGGTTTTTCCATTACCCAGCACTTAGATCGTCTTGTGAACGATGGTTCTTCCGTTCCTTTCGTTCATTCTGCTTGGAAGTTGCTGTTGTAAGGTTCTTTTCACTTTCTTCGTCTACCCCCCCCTTTTTTCCCCCTGTTTCTTTAATGTGTTTGTACGTGTGTTACTGTCTTTCTTTTTCGTTTTTATTAAAAAAAAAATTATTTATATATATATTTATTGTGCTGTCCTGTTCGTGGTAAAAAAAAAAAAAAAAAAAAGTGTGCTATTTGTTTTTTGTTTGTTTGTTGTGTTTTCTCTTTTTTTGTGTGTGTTTGTACTTGTGTGTTCCCTTTTTTATTATTTTTCTTTATTCCTTTTTTATTTCTGTATTTTTTGTGCTTCTTTCCTTTCCTTTTTATCCCCCTTTTTTAATTTTTTTTTTCTCCCCTCTCCGTGGTTTTGTTCGACTTTTCTTTGCCCCTTGTGGCAACATCTTGCTTGTTTTTCTCTTTTCAGTTCCCTGTGTTCTTTACGTCGAAGGGCTTGGACTGAAGAAGTTCAAAACAATTTTTGAACGAAACGCGTATCCTCTTTCCTTTTACTTCTTATGTGTGTTTTTTACAAAGTTTTTTAATTACTTTATCGTTTAACACCAGTATTTTGAGTGTTTTTTCAACTATAAGTTAATGTTCAACATGTTTCTATTTGAAGCATATTCCTTTTTAGAAATTTGTTTAAACTGAATTTTATTCAATATTGTGCAAATACAGTTTTTTTTTAATTTTATGAGAACTACTATCAGAAAAAAAATAATTTATTTAAAAGTTCACTGAATAGGAACATTTTATGTATAGAAACAGTGTATATACTATTATGTCATACAATTCAATTTAAATTAATTTCTGAAAATAAATTTACTTTAAATAGAAACAGGTTGAAAATGAGTTTATATTAATTTCAGTATTAAGCGAGCAACTGAGAATCAGAATATTTTTTGCAATGAGTTTAAAATATCAATTTTTCACACCTATAGCCCCTGGAGATTTATTTTGTGTGCTGTTATTTGATAAAATCCAGTTTAAATTGATTTCTCAAACGAAATATGCTTCAAATAGAAAGATGTTGAAAATGAACTTATCTTGATTTCAGCATTAAAGCAGTTTATGAAAATCAGAATTTTCTTAGCACTAAGTTTAAAATTTCAAATATTGATACCTAGAGCCCGTAGAGAAAAATAAAATTGCAGAAAAATAAAGACAATCCCCAAATCGGTACTGCACTGCATCATTTGATAACAAGTTTGAAATAACAGCTCATTATAAAAAATTATCTGGCAAAGTGCCAATTACTGAGACACCTATGACATTATTAATATTATTAATTTGTAATTTTGTCTAGTATTTTTCTTTGGTTTGGAAAGTAATGTAATATGAGTAAAATATCATCTTGTAATAAAAGGTTTACTCTTCCTCTTAAAGGTTTTCATTATTGAATAAATGAACATGTTTTTCTACTCCTTTCCTAGGTGTCAATTTCTGGAGCATAATGTTCCAGTCACAGTTAATGTTTGAGCCAAAGTTTTCTTTTTAGTAATTAACAATTATTAGTTAATTTGTATATTGCTCATAAAGTGTCAGTTACTGGTGCACTCACCGTATATGAGTATTTTAGTTATCATAAAATATAAGCGTATCTTTCTAGTAGTTATTGTTGCTGTTGTGTTAAGACAAAAAACTGCACGAAGGCTATCTGCCTAAGGGAGTGCCCAAAGAAGTGTATTGTAATAAAATTACAATACACTTCGTTCTGCTCAGTAATCGACAAACAGGTGTATTGTAATGAATTTGTAGCTTAATGAGTTAAATATTTTCCGTTTTAGAGGGCTCACTATTTCTTTGAACACCTCATCAACATCTAAATGAAATCAGAACTCTGTAGTACGATGTGCACTTTTTAACACCGTTCGCGTTTCTCCAAGTGATATTTTTCGGACGTCCACAGTGACTAAAATGCACAAACTTAAAATAATAATACAGTCATGCATGATGAAAAGAACCCAGAACCCAGTCAAATCCAGAACCCAGTCTTCAGAACCCAGTCAAATTTTTTCGTAAAATTTCAATCATTAAAAGAATTGTAAGGATTTTAGAAATTAACTTATAAAATCAATTGACATCTACACATAATTATTTACTTCATATTAAACATTGTTTTAATTGTTACTACATAATGATTATCTGTTATCAAATCATCCAAGCATTATTCGACACTTTCAATTTGCTTAATTTCTTCAAAAGTAACGATGTTTTTCATCATACATGACTGTATTATTATTTTAGTTGAATTTTATTTCTGTTTCTCTCTCTGTGCGTACATGAATATATGTACATATAATATTTTTCTTCACATATTTCGACATACGTTTTCCCAAAAAAGGTCTTAAATTTTTAGAAGAGAAAAAAAATCGACCATGATTTCCAAGTTTACTTTTCCGCAAATGAAACAGGATGTTTTGAGATATCGGAAAAGATCATGAAAGACGTGACTGACAAAAAAACCGCTTTTTCGAATCAATCACTTTAATTGAATAGTATTGTCTAAATCATTTCTTATAGTAATAATCGAATTCCTAGCTTGTAATAGAATAAATGGTTTCCTATCTGGAAGAATAATGTTCTCCATTTCTTGACAAAATAAATTTTCTATAGAGTATATAAGCACATTCGCTCTATCACATAGAACATTAGGTAAGACAATGAAGAAATATTATAATTTCTTCTGTATTCACAACATTATGTTGAATATAATTCATGACTGACGAGTCATGACAGACGAATTGTAAAAGCAAATGCCGTTTTTGTAACAATTGTATGTTTTCCGAAAATTTTCACAACAAATGTCTCTCTATATATACAGTTAAACATTTCAGTCTTTTTGAAAAAAAATTAAAACTGTGGTATTGCTTTTAATCAGAAACAAATTCAGCGACTTATATACATACCGGGTGCTCAGTCATTAATCAAATATTTGAACGCACAAGTACACGTTAGGGTGGAGCACTCTTATATGGGAAAAATATTTTTGTTAAATTTTCATTTATAATAGTGATCAAAGTGTGACCCAAGATTAGAGGATTTTAAAAAGCATTACTTTTTTAAAATTAGTATTTTCCTTCTACCCGCGCATTCATTTTGAAAATTTACATTTGTGCTACCATACTGATAAAACTTGAAGGAGCATATTGCTTATAAATTCTATTATACTATTTATTATTATGAAAAAAACAAGTCATATAGAACAAATTAATGCTAATTTACTAAAAATGTGAGCCACTTAAAATATAAAATATACATAAGCATACATAAAAATAGTCAAAAAAGACCTTAAAAATCACGTTTGGTGTCGAATTTGGGCATGAGTTTTCTTGACTCAATTTTTGATTTTATGCGACCTTCTCTGGCCTTCTTATTACATACCTGCATAGAAACCTCTGTTATTATCTTGACTGAACGTTCTACAGCCTGGGTATGGCATGACAGTCTTAGAAAAGGTATTTTTGTACTTCCTTTTGTTTCCACCATCGAAAGCAAATCTTCATTCTTGACGTCTATGAGGATGGGAGGTTGAAAATTTTTTTGCTGCCAATCTATAAGGTCTGTGTATGATTTGGCATTAAGCTTAATTTTAGGGATCTCAAAAATACGAGGGGCCTTTTGAGATATAGTCGCTTCTTTTGCTTTTATAATCCTTCTAGCAGCAAGTTCACGAATTTGTTTCTCAGGATCTGAGAGCATCGACAACAGAAGATTCTCAGGATGCGCAAAGAAACTGCTCCACTCAATGACAGGGTCGACTACTTTTTTTAGTTTAATTGGAAGGTATTGAGAATTCGAAACCAATTTCCAAAAATTTTAAGATCCATCTTTGCATGACGGACGAGTTTTAATTTGGAACCAAACAGTAGCGTAAACTCTAACAATAAATGTGGCAAGATGATTAAGGTTGTCAGATGGTTTACTTGTGGAAATATATAGCTTTAATATCCTGTTGGCTTTTGTTAACCATCGAGCATGTGACATTTTCCCTGGATCTCTGTGTGCTAGATCGGGAGGATAATCGCCACTAATTACAGCTGATGTAATGTCGTACAAGTTAAGGTAAGTAACGTTGGTCAGAACTTTTGATGATATCGGCCAAAATATCCGGCAAAACGCTTTCTATCTTTTCATACCGCACAATAGGATTTTCTTCGCATTTTTCTAGCAATCTTCCAATAGTACCAGAATAGGAACTTGGTCCAGAAGTTGCCCCATCTAAGAATGAAAAAAGGCGTTTTAAAGGCAATTCATTCGTGTGTAAAAGGCATATGATCCATCGTAAAGGTTGATTCAAACGTTTTTCTAACAACCGTATTACACCACCATTTTTCCCTCTGTTTGTTGCTGTTCCATCACAACCAACAGCTACAGTTTCTCTCAATGAAACGTTTTCAGAAGAGAACAAGTCATAAATAGCACGTTCTATGCTCTTGGCCGTCCTAGTACTTGGGACAGCGTAGCCGATATGAACAGAGTCAGGTTCCTTGATAACAGAAATGTGTTCTTCTACAATAACTTGGCGGTATTTTTTGACTCCCTTTTTTTTCTACATTTAAAACTTTATCTTTTCTGCCATCAAAGTATATAGCTGTAATACTGACAACTCTATTTTTAGCTAATATTTATTTGCGTGCTTTTGATCTTTCACGGCGCAATTTTGATCTACCTATTACTTCGACATCTCTCTTAATGTCATGAAGACCTGCTGATGCGATTTCTGCAGCAGCTCTATCAGATACGCCATATCGGTCACATATTTTGACAAAGATGGCAAGCTGAGTTTTGGCTTTTTCTTGGACCCTTGGTGCTTTGAAGAACACAGTTCTAAGCAATCGTCTATTTCTTCAGTATCTTCTGACTCATCCAATATAAGAGGAGCTCGCGGGGAAATTTCAACTCTATTCTCCTGTTTAACCTCATATGTCACAGAAGCGTAATATTGTTCTAGTTTTTGATTTCTATCATTTCGCTTTTCTATTTTTTTCGTTTGTGAAACGTCTATACCACCAATAACCATTTTCCTGTCAGTCCTCTGATCCGTCAGAAAAACTTGTTATTCTTTCGCAACTCTTCTTTCTTTTGGGCATTTGCAATGGACGAACGTTGCGAAATTCAAATCAAATGCGCGGGTAGATAGACTCAAAATAAATAAGAAATATTTTAGGATACGCTTTTTGAAAGGTTGGGTCACATTCTTATAGCTATTAAAAAACAATTTGGCAAAATTTAATTTTTCGCTCCACCCTAGTACACGTATTCCGATTTAATGCACATGATTTTGGAAATACTTCCCATTACTTGGCAACAATATAGCGAAGCCACAGATAAAAAATGTCCCAATGTGAACGAATAGTTGGCACTGTGATGGCCGAAATTTCAGCTAACATTGCTTGTCGGAGCGCATCTAATGTGTGGGGACGATTATTGTACCCATTGTCCTTCAAGTAACTCCACTGAAAATAGTCCAGGAGGTTCAAATCAGGAGAATAGGCAGGCCAATCAATCCCCTCTCTTGTTGCTTCAGAGACAGGACTTGTCTTTGGTGGTCCAACATTTCCCTCTCGCATATCGTGCACAGTCCCATGTTATTCAAATTTCGTAATCAAATCAGAAATTATCGAGTTTGCCACACCGTTTCGAGTCCCATACACACTGTTGAACTTTCACTTTGCTGCTGCGGCTGATGAACCATTCTGGTAAAACATTTTCACGATGAAATCCCTCTGTTCGATGGTCAAATTCGGTATTTTACTATTGCAAACTGCTTGCACGGACACTAACTTTCAATGAAAACTGCTTACAACTTGAGTCTGTCAGGTGCTGCGTCACAGCACAAAATGAAAACTCATTTCAATTCAAACTCGTTTCATAAATTGTAAACCGCATAGTGTTGCGTCACCAAATGTTACGTCAGTATGACGTCCAAATAAACAGTTATTGCAGTTTCAAATTTTCGGTTATTGGGCACCCTGTAAAATGCGGTGCTAGTTGAAGAGTATAACAAGCCACTAATTTATTTAAATTTTTTCTTTTGAAATACACAACTGCGAAGACTCTCATTCTGTGCCCAATAATTGGAATTTTTTACATTTGGATTCAACTTTTCACAAGTATTTTTTCCGGATCCGAACGAGCATTCGAAAATCAAGGCTGGGAAATGGAAATGGAAATGTGGGTTACGGCCAATTATCTACGCTAGGGATCGAATCCGAGAATGGGATTGCCCTCCGTGGGGGACTTTCTAAGGGGTCCTAACCTTTATTTACGCGAAGTTTCGGAGAAAACCGCGGAAAACTGCGAGCGGTTAGGTCGGCGGACCCGACCTGTTTTCGAACTAGGCACCACCTTCCGTCTCCCAGTTCAAAGCCCTAGCACTATGCCACTGGTGGGGTGGTGGGGCGTCAGAGTGCGAATTGACGGGGGGGGGATTCCGGGGATTGTCCCCGGCTGAAGAATGTAATATCCCTGGCTGGAGAAATATTAATTGATCTCTACCAGGGATACTATTTATCCCCTACTGGAGAAATGTTAAAATGAGTCTCTGTCCCTACAAGTTCAACAGTACCTAACGATTTTAACCCTACAGTGCATACTGTAGCCAATTGGCTACACTCTCATTTTTTTGTAATAAAAAGAAAATGTTGTAGTTTTTCTTTAAAATATGCATTTAAAATAAATGTAAGATCTTATGGAAATAAATTTTAGGTTTTAAAATGTATGCCAGCATTATTTTTTGAGAAAACAAGCATGTATTTATAACAAGTGCATCCAGTTCACTGAACAAATTTTAGCTGAATTTTTAATTGCTTCTAATTGAAGTAAAACTTCTTTAGGCGCAACTAGAGAGTAACTCAGATTTTTTTCTGACGGAAGTACCACTCACGTGGTTTTGGAAAAGCGGAAGCTGCCTGCGTTCGAACCCAACCAGCAGGCGAAAACTACGGTTTAAGAACACGGTGATAGAAAAACATGAAGAAATGGAGCCTGCAATCGAGCCAAACTAGCAGACGAAAACTACATTTCAAGTGCACGGAAACAGAATAATACTTCGAACAAAACCAGCAGAGGAAAACAAAGGTTTAAGAACACTGCCATAGAAAAAGGCAATAATAGACCCTATGTGCATTCGATACCAACCAACAGAAGAAAACACCAGTTTAGGAACACAGTTAAAGAAAAATACCACAACATAGACATTCTCTCGATTCAAATCCGACGGAAAAACGTTTTAAGAAAACAGTGAAAGAATAATAGTTCAACACGGGCACTTCCTGGATGCTAACCTAATGTGACCATATTTCTAAACAGTATTTTGGGGACAAATCAAGCATTGTCCAGGAATCTACACTAGTGGTGTGTCGTTCCGACCGGAACAGGTCTGGAGGAACGGATCCGACTGCGGAACGGGTCCGGAGCGGATCCATCTCTAAAAATGGACCTGGTCCGGATCCGGATACGCTCCTTTCGGTCATTTGGATCCGGACCCGTTCGTTTCGTTCATCTGGCTCCGAAATCAGTCATTTGGTTCCGGACCAGGTATTTTCGTTCATCTGGTTCCGAAATCAGTCATTTCTGTCCGGATCCATTCATTTCGGTCATTCGGTTCCGAAGTCGGTCCTCTCTGTCCGAATCTGTCCGGTTCTGGAACCGGCGTTTCCCTCTTGCTGAAATTAGTAAGCATGCTTCCCCATTGATATATGCTTTTCACACTTGCGTCTTTCGCGTCGGTTTGACGACGCTCGCGCCAGTTTTGCCTAGTGTGAAAGCAATGTGACACCGGTTTCGCGACGGATCGCTCGAACTACTTAGGGAAGTGGTCTGACGACGCTCAAATCGACTTAGCCATCCCAGAATTCTGTGCGATAATCTACTGGCTACTTGGCGAACCTTTAAAAGTCGCCAGGTGATTGTTGTTGATGTTGACTGCTTGTTTTTGTTTACTTCCGATTTTCAGCCCATGTTTCGGATATTTTAAAATCCTTATAATTTCTTAAAATTTATTTACTTTACACTCGTCATGATTGTCTTAAAAAGTTTATCATTAAATGCGATCTTATATTAGTATTTATTTAAAATGTTTCATTTTTTATTAGTTAAAATGATACTCTGTTTGCATTTGAAAAATACAGATTTCTCACAGACACATTATCCAATTTCTTTTATTGTAGTTGAGTTATTTATATGTCGATAATGTTTATCGCAAAAATATCCTTTGCGTGAATTTTTTTTTGCTTGCTGTCTTTAGAAATTGATGTATGAGTATAGTTGAATTCTTACTACTTAATGTCATGCAGATTCATTCCATTTACTATCTTTAAATTATGTATATTTTTGGGATTTTAAAAACAAAATCTTCATCCATCAATTATGGATATATTTCTGTTTTATTTTAGATAATCGTAATATCGTTAATATAAGTCTGTTTAATAAAATAATTTTTACTTATATTGCAGTGTTTTTGTTATGAAAATGTGTAATAAATTTAGAAAAATAAAAAGTATTTAACTCTTGCCTCTTTTTAAACATAATTTTAAATTGTTAACTACTAATGGTTTCTTTTTTATATCTGTTTCTTTCAGATGAAATATTGCACATCTACAATGAAGTTAAACTAGTAAGATTTGAGACATTGGAGCAGAAAATTAAATAATACTGCGTCATGTCTTAAGTCTCACTGGTAAAAGTGTAATTCAACTGTCTAGAATAGGAGCATCTTTTGTTGTAAGTAAATACCGAATACTTAAATCTTGACCGAGCTGCGGATTCATTATCTTAAAAAGTTTGTGTATCTAAAGTACGGTTTAATATTTTATTTTATTTGTTTTTTTAAATTATTGACCTTTAATTTTTTTTCATTCCTTTATTTAACGTTCTAATGCCATTAGATTAAATCTTGACCTTTTATTTTACATTTATTTCTTACTGGTTGGAATAGATTTTTAAAGTCAAATTTACTTGACTCAAATTTACTTTAAGATCTGGATGAGACATGTTTGAAGTATTTACTAGCAATAACTAATGTAGATCATAGTATACTATTTCTCGGATTTATAATGGCAAAATTTGTTATAATAATTTTCATATTATTGATCAAAATTGATAAAAAATACTTTAATTATGGCAAGAATCTTTCCAAAGTAATCCTTAAATAATTTTTTACAATTTAAGGATTACTTTGGAAAAGTAGAATATAGTAAATATAAGAATATAGTAAATGTGTAATTACTAAGGTATATATATAATATATTGTCATCATCCAATTGTCCATAATTTTTTCTTCCCAATCTGTGCGATTATGCCCCAGTAATGTTTTAAACAATTACACAAATCTCAGTTACTGGTGTTGATAACCCTATATATAGATCATATGATAAGATACATAAATACTATTTTTATGAGATTATCTGGGGTGTAGCCTAGGGGAGTCATAACCCCCCCATGAGGAATTTTTTGCCATACAAAATGTATATTCTTCACTCCCTTATCACACACATGTATGCTATATGTGAGTTGCAGTAGTCGTAAACCCCCCATGAAAAATTTCTGGCTACGCCCCTGCCAGCAAGGTTAATTAAAACATTTTTTTAGGTTCTTGCGTATTATCCTGGCAGTCATTCCTGCCAAACTATTTTTTCGTCAAATGTGCTGGCAAACTATTGCCAGTGATATTCCAAACCAACAATTATTTCATGTGTCTGACATTTATCTTGGCAAAAAATCATTCATCTTGGTGGACTGCTTGGATAATATATAAGTATCAGATTGTAACGGAAGTTTTCTGCCAAATCTGCTGGAAAAACGAACTTCTAACTCCTTAGATAACTGTCGAGTGGTTAATTACTGATCTTCTTCCACAAGTTCTCGCAGGCTGGCCTCATCAACATCAATAGACCAGCCAGAGCTCTCTGCTTCTTGAATGTCATAGTTCTTGTTTTTGAACTTTTGGTACCAAACCTGCAGAGTGTCACATGATATAACAATAGTACTTAAAGCAGTACACATAATTCGTTGATATTCTGTAGCTGACTTCTTGCAACAGAACTGGAAGTAAATGATGGTTCTAATCCGTAGAGTGATAGTTCCATTTGAGACATCTTGTACTTAATGATAACAATATTTTTTTACGGATTTCACAACATAGTGTTATAAAGTAAGTCCCTTTCTTTCAAATGCCAAGAATCGTTTGACAAAATAAGAGCAAATACGCCAACGCGAACTGCGTGCTGACGATGTTTGCGGTGGCAGGAAACTTTCGTTACAACCTAATACATTTTTTTATCTCTTTCATAATTGTTTACAAGAAAAATCCCTGTATTTTCCTATTATAAATTGCTAAAAATTCAAAATGTTGGCACACCATGGAAATTACTCGATTTCCCCCAATAATGTAGGCAGGTATAAAACTATCACTAAATTTAGATTAAACTTTTTGAAAGATGAGCTTTATTCTCATTTTATCATGTTTTTATTAATTCACTTTCTTTACAGTTCAGTTATTACTGTACGAACATGTATCATGTAAGGAAAGTATTGTAATCATGAAAAAATTCAACTTAGAGGTTTTTAAATATTTACACGTTTTGTCATAGCTACCAAGTGTTCCGTTTATACAGATTCGTTCCGTTTTTTTGAGCTTTCTTCCATAAATACGTTTTTAAGCCAAAATGTTCCATTTTTCAGCTTCTGTGTAAGGATTTTTAAAAGTTAAAAGAAAAAAGGAAGAACATGTACATTTTTAGCTTTTGGTAAATCATTTATCCTTGTAAATAAGGCAATAAATTTAATTGAATGATATTTATCTTATTCTTTCAAGTATTTCTTACATTAAGCATTTAAGTCTTGTAGAAATAAGTTAAGAATAATTTATTTTTATAAATTAATGATTATATAGGCACATCATCTCTCTACACATGATAATTTAATTCTGTTAATGTAAGATTTTTAATTGTATATTTAATCATACATTTAATGACCACACACTGTGTTCCTTATTTCTGATTTTATGACCACGTGTTGTGTTCCTTATTCTTTTCCTGGAAGGTTGGCAGCTATGCGTTTTGTGGTCTTCTGAATTCATTTATACTATTTTTATGAGGTTTATGTGTGCGTGTATGCGAGTGAACACAATAGCTCCTAAATAGTGCATTCAATTGAGCTGAAATTTGGTATACACAGTCAACTCGGCATATAGTGAACTTTCAAATACAGTGAACACATTTCCTTAGTCCTGATTCACATACATTAAAAATGTACATAGCATTTTTTGGTTTGAGTGAACTATGACTTCGGTTATAGTGAACTTAAAAAATTTTTGGATGGTAGAGGCAAATATTGTTCAATTCCCATTAACAGTGTCTCTTTTGTGTTTGAGTAGAGTGTCGAGTTTTACACTATCAGGTTGTATAAATGTTTATAATTGCAGGATATGGGGAACGAGCTCAAGACCACTGTTGCTCAAGACCAACGTTGCTCAAGACCACTGAGCAACGACTGCTCAAGACCAACTTTGCTCAAGACCACTGAGCAACCAATACGCTAAACGTGAAAAACCCCAACTCCAAGTGGTCCCAAACGCTGTAGTGTTACAGGGACTAGCTACGGTGCGATGTTGAGAGAACAATTGATTCCAACATTGCAAGAGAGACATTGTTTAGAAACCACGGTATGTATGCAGGATGAAGCACCCCCTCACATTGCTAACATTGTTAAAAAATTGCTACATGATACCTTTGGTGCGGACAGAGTCATAAGCAGAGGTTTCGACAACTCTTGGCCCCCACATTCACCGGAACTTAATCCTTGTGATTTTTATCTGTGGGGACATCTGAAAGATATGGTTTATAGAGAACGACATGCCTCTTTTGCTCAATTGAAATCTAGCAGAACGAGACGTGAGGTGTGTTACACCAGAGATTTTAAATGCGACGGTGGACCATGCTGTTTCACATTTTCAGCATGTAGTTACATCAGGTGGATCGCATATTGAGCATATCATGTGATAATTTCATTGAATAAATAATGGTTTGTTTTCCAAACCGTCTTAATGGATTGTTTAATTTGTGATCTTAATTTACGTTAATTTTTGATTACATGATACTGTAAAAATATAATTACTGAAGCGAATTGCATGGAATTTTGATAAACTGTAAATAATGTTTTATTTTGTCTGTATGCCTCTAATTCCGACATTGTTCTTTCGTTCTGTAAATAAGCTCTCATCTATCTCAACTACTTTTTCAAGACCAATGATTTTTTTTTTACTCATATTTCTGTTAATAGTGATACACAAACTTCTCTCAAGTAGTTGTTCCAATCTACAACTGTATTATGATTCATATCCAGTTGTTTTTCACACCATTTGACTGATGTCTTGGGTCTCGCAAAGGGCAAGTGTTAGCTTATTTTCCAGGTGGCCCCTAAAGTGATGGCCGGACCCACTGATGTTTCTTTTGTGTCTCGCAAATGACCAGCATTAGCATATTTTTAAGGGGGCTGCATAAAGTGATGACCGGACCCACTGATGTTTTTTTGGGTCTCGCAAAGGGCAAGTATTAGCTTATATTCCAGGGGGCCCCTAAAGTGATAGCCGGACCCACTGATGTTTTTTTGTGTCTCGCAAATGACCAGCATTAGCATATTTTCGAGGGGCCCTTCCTCTTTTGTTTTTAATAGTTTGTTATTTTTTCTAAAAATAGTTGTTCCATTAAAAAAAATATTTCGTTTTCCTAAATCACCATTTTGTTTATGTTTCTGCATCTTGGGAAAATAATCACAAAAATCAAGTGTGCTTCCTCTGTAGCTGAATCTCACAGCCTTTAGTGTCCCATACGTGTTGCCGAACAAGAAAAGCCAAAATTATGGAACCCAGAGATTATGAACCAAGCAGAGCAGAAGAGGTTGCAATCCCAGAGACGTTCCACAGAAAAGTGCCAACTCACCAGTTTGTTGACAATCGCCAAGTGGTAGGCTAAAGCACATTTTCACTGTTCGTTCAAAATAAAAATATAGTAGTAAAGGACTATATTCCGTATACGGTGCATTGTTTACATATCAATGTTTTTGTTTACAAATCATTGGCGAACAATCTGACGGCAGAGTGAGCGATGCACCGCCAAAGTGAAGTTACCTGCCGGTGGTAGTTGTGACTGGCAACCATAAAGAATACGTGTTTCGTCAGGTTTGGGAATTTGAAATTGTTTATGTTATTGATGGAAGGGAATAAAATGTGTTATGTTAATATATGAAAAGAATTTGTGTGTGTTTGTTAGAAATATGTGTGTTTGTTACGTTATAAGCCGGTGGGTGTTAGGGACATTTTTGAGCGGTTATTTAAAAAAGAAATAAAGGTAAGTGCTCTTTTTTAACGAATCTTTGCAATGTTTAATGTTTTTAATGTGAATTTTAAATTGATATTGGATGTGTTTATGTTTTCGTAAGTGCTATTTACGTGCTATTCTAATCATACCGACTTTATAAGAGGTGTACAACTAGGTTGTTTAATCCACTGATGTTATTTTCGAGTTGAAAACGGACCAGTGTTTGCCCAGTTTACATTAGCTGTACAACTAGCTTGCTGAATCCACTGAGGTTTTTTTAGTTAAAAACAGTCTGCTGGTTGCATAGTTTACATAGCTGTACAACTAGGTTGCTGAATCCACTGAGGTTTCTTTAGTTAAAAACGGTCCACTGGTTGCATAGTTTACATAACTCTACAACTAGGTTGCTTAATCTACTGTATTTTTTTTAGTTAAAAATGGTCCACAGTTTGCTCATTTTAAATTGCCCGTTACTGAATTTGCAGACGTTCTTTTGGTTAAATACGGACATTTTGTTTTGTTTTAATGTTTTTGTAAGTGGAATATATGTGCAATTTTAATATGGTAAAATACTTTGACTTTGCTGGTCGTGCAAAATGGTTGTCGACAGTCGCTGGAGCTTGGTGGTTGCCATGGGGTGCACACCGGCTTGTATGATTTTACCGTAGAAAAGATTTTTAACGACTAAAACATTAGTCTTATTTAAATCTTATAACCAGAAATAGTCACAGAAATCTTCAGAGTAAATAGAATTTTACAGTGGTGTATGCAGACTTCCTTCAAGGGAGGGTTATAGACATAACTTTGCGTTAAAATGCATAGTATTTAAGCTAAAAAATGAAAATTTATGGACATTTTGTTAAAAAATTTTTGACAAGGGGGGGGGGTTGAACCCCCCAACCCCCCCCCTTGCATACGCCACTGGAATCATAATTGCTGAAAGAGAAAATGGGGGGAAGGTGGTGATAACTCTTATAATATTGCTTATAGCATTCTACATTTTAATTTTTAAGTGAATTACCAAATGAGTGCAGTTATCTAAAATTAAAGAGTAAGGATAAATGATTAATAACTATTCAAATGGTAATGATTAATGAACTTCATTTAATATTATAAAGCTAACTAGATATTATAATGAATAATTTTATCTCTTAGAAACAAAAGAGTAAATTTTAACACATTTATGCCTAGTGTCCCTTTTTTGGGACGGCATTTTCTCTATTAGTCGAAAACGTTATTTATTTTTCCTAGCCTTTATTCATGAGTATTGAGCCTCAACTCTACAAAATAGTTTAACATGGCCAAGTAGTATGTTGATATTTTGATTTTTATGCATAATGATTTTAAAAGAAATCATCCCTTGTTCAAGAAATTGACATTAGAAATTTATCTATTATATCTGTTATCAGTAAAAATCGAAGAAAGTCGCAAAAATATCCAGGCACAAATGGGTTAATATTTATCCTCCCAATAAAACTCCTTTTGAGTATTATATTATTTTTCCTTGAAAAAAGAAAGAAAAAAAATCCAGTAAATCGTAATCCACACATTATAGACAAAATCGATGTTTATTTAATGAATGCATTGTGGATATACATTGTTTATTTACATTCGCCACCTGCCACCTCAAGAGTCAAGCAATCTGAACATGGTCTGAAATTACAAAATACTTTTATCCGATTCTAAAAATATTTGTTTAACAATTAAAATAATTAGAAACCATTCATGAAACAAAAAATTAAATAAGGAAAATTTTTTATATTCTTAAAAATTTGGTTTCTATTAAGATAAATATGCAAAGTCTTCTTGAACTGAAGTGAATTATTTAATAATATCTTTCTTATCAGCCAAAAGAGATAGCAAGCCAAATCGAGCAACCCACTAAAATCTGGTAACCCAGGACAAATCGTTTCAAGTGTGAACACAACTGGCGCGAGGGAAAGACCCAACTGGCGCGAGCGTCGTCAAACCGGCGCGAACGACGCAAGTGTGAAAAGCATAATAGTTCGAGTGAAGAAAGGCGTTGGCTATCCTAGTTCTATGAGAATTACAGTGGGGGGGGAGGGGTGGATATAAAGATGCACCTGGAGTTTCATGCCGGGGGCGGTTGACATTCCAAACGATAAAGGAGATCGATGGTCATTCATTTTTAGTGAGATGAGTTAGAAGAAAACTGGGGATAAATTGCTTTTGAGAATGTCGACATTGGATGTAGGTACTGGGAATGTAGGAAAAAACGCGAACGGAAAAAACGCGAAAGGTAAAAACGCGAACGGAAAAAACGCCAAACGGAAAAAACGCGAACGGTAAAAACGCGAACGGAAAAAACGCCAAACGGAAAAAACGCGAACGGTAAAAATGCGAACCGGAAAAAACGCGAACCAGAAAAAAAAGAATACCCCCCCCCCTCAGAATAATAATTTTTATTTAAATATTGACATGAACTTATTTTGTTTTGTAGTAAATACAATAATGGTATTTAATCAAATATTGGAATGCTTCAAAATTCTTTTGTTTTTGAAGTAAAGGAGCCACTTTTTATATTTTGAGAGCATATATCTTCATATTAACCCATTTATGCCTAGTGTCCCTTTTTTGGGACGGCATTTTCGCTATTAGTCGAAAACGTTATTTATTTTTCCTAGCCTTTATTCATGAGTATTGAGCCTCAACTCTACAGAATATTTTAACATGACCAAGAAGGATGTTGATATTTCGATTTTTATGCATAATGATTTTAAAAGAAATCATCCCTTGTTCAAGAATTTGTCATCAGAAATTTTTCTATTATTTCTGTTATCAGTAAAAATCGAAGAAAGTCGCAAAAATATCCAGGCACAAATGGGTTAATCAGGGAAATTTACAACATTAAATAAAAAGGAATTAATTGCTTTTAGCTAGTCAAGCTACTTGTCAAGGTCATGAAAGCCGTGTCCCTTCCAAGAAAGAAATACGGGAGATTCCCCGGACAATGGGGGCCGGGGACTATGGGAGATAGCGTACCGGAAAACGCCTAAGGCAAGATGAACAAACAGGTTTTTTTTTAGGTTGAGGTTCGTACTGCACAAATTTTACATTCAAGAATATTATATCCAGAAAAACATTTAAAAGCTGTGCAGTCATGGGCGCACCCACGGAGGGGGCCATGGGGGCAAAAGCCCCTCCCCCCTTAAACCTGGAGTGTTAGATGTGAAAAACTTTGAAAATTGTCACTAACGAATTATAATATTTTACCTTAAAAAATTGTCTTCAAATTATTTCTAATTTTTGTGGGGGGGGATTAATTAAAAGTGGGGGAATGTTGGTTTTTAAATAAATACTTACAGCTAGTGCATAAATTACCAACTTTTAAAGTTAGAACTAGAAAGATTAGATATTGGTTGAAAAAAAGACTATGAAAAGATTGGGCTTGTGTTCTATGGGCAAGTGGTAACGAATATTTTGAAGTTATAATGGAGTTATAGCTATAATCGAGGTCACTTATAACAGAGTTTGGCAGTATTTGTAACCCCAGCCCCCCCCCAAAACCAAAATCCTGAGTGCGCCACTGTGTGCGGTAATAAATATATTGTATCACAATTTAAAAAATTAATTTTTATATCAATTATTCTGTTGAGAAAGATACAATCATTGTATTGAGATTTTTTTAAAAACAAAATATTCAAAATTATTTTAAAGGGTATTTTTAGCGTTAAATAGAAACTCAATTGATTTCAAACGATTTATTTAAATTTGAATGAAATTTAAACTCGTAATCATTTGATTTTTCTCCGCTAGAGTATTTAAATCATTTTTATTTCCTAGTTTTATGTGATCTAAACAGTAACAAATTATATAAATGACATTAAAACATATACAAATTAAAATCAAAATATTTAGTAGATTAGAGCCATGTGCCTTTAATTAACTGAAATTGATCACAATTTTTTTTTAAAGAATGGGGGGGGGGTGTTTGCCTTTACACCTTCTCACCTTTAAAAGGGGAGACTTTAAAAATGCACGAGATTTAAAAATTCTCCTGAACATAATAAAATAGAGAAATAGTTTAATTAATGAATTATTAATTTACCAAGTTTAATTAATTAATTACTAATTTAACAAACTGAATGTTCAATTTGTTTGTATTCTTATGACAAGGACCAGAACTAGTCATTCCGCAACAAATTGTAGCAGTTGCGAAAATTTTAAGTACTATCTCTCACCTACCAAGGTCACCCTAAAAAAGAATATCCTATTACACCGTTTTAACATGCACGTTCTCTGTAATAAATTCTGACCTTCAGTTTATTCCTTACCAACCATGGCTTATGTTTACTGGCTTTCTTTTTATAAGTGCAAGATTTTATTTCATATCATAATTTTATTTCATTTCATTCATGCACATCATAATTCATTCTGATTCATCTTGTTAGCTTTTCGGTTTTAAATTATCAGAATAATGAATGATTTATCAGTATATATTTATGTATACATATTTTTGTTTTTTAAAATATTCATTTTAAGCATGAGTAGTCTTATTTTAAAAATGCTTTTTTTAAGTCATGGTATTAATAAGTCAACAACTAATAAAAACAACTTAAAATAAACTCTTCAAATTAAATGTTAGTGTAATTGTAACTTTTGAAACAAATTTTCATTTCTAAATGCTAAAAACCCCTTTTTACAGGAAACTTTTTAAAAATGATTGAAAACTTATTTCTTAAAATATAAAATATTGGCTATTTATAACACTTATTAAAATTAATGGTTAATTTGTTTTGTTAGAATAGTTTTAATAATTATATTTTTGCTATTATTGATATAGCAAAGCTTATTGCCCCCTCACCAACTTTGATTAAACATATCTGTAAGCCTTCTTAGAAGAAAGAGGGCTGTATAAAAAATACATGTTTCTATTTATTTACATTTAATATTCAGAAAATTTTATTTGATACCATAAAATAACTATGTAATTTATTCTATATGTCTATGATCAACATTTAAAGAAGGAAACTCTATAGGTCAGGGTTTTTAGGACAACCTCGATAACAGTGTTTGGAAGTGATTATGATTTTTATTTAATATTAAATATATTAAACTTTTTACTTTCACTGTAAATTATCATGAAAGTTATTTATGTTTTGTGGCAGATCTACACAAGGATTGTTTGCCAGGAGAGGTCAGCTCGCGTCACTGAATGTGTCGCTTAGAGCTACATATACGTCCTTCCCGTAATTTCCCGCCAGAATTTGGAACCTCATCAGAAGGTGGGCGACTTCTGAATATTGGCACCCCTCGGAAACTGCTAGCGACCGCCGAGAGGACTTTCGGAACCACGGATTTAACGTGCACGTACGCCGCATGTACACGGTGGTCTTTAGTGGTACGCCGGTATCGAACCCACAACCTTCCGGTTACGAGTCCAACGCGTTAACCACTGGGCTACCACGGCCCCTTCTACACAAGGATTGACTGCTTAATTTAGACATGCCTTGGGTGGAGGACTTTTTGAGGGGTCCAAACCCGAATTCACATTACAGATGGAGAAAGTGGCCGCGCGGTAAGCCAGAACCCTATACCTATACATTAGTCTTTTACTAATTGTGATGAAATTAGTAAAAATTATTTATTCTACAATGTGAAAGGTACTTGATTAAATTTTTAAAAAAATTTTATTAGATAAATTTATATCTTATAAAGCTCTCTTCTTTATAAAACTTACAGCTTATTAAACTTTTAAGATAAACTGAAAAAAAACTTGCTGAAATACGCAAGACTGATAAAGTATAAATATTTAGAAGGATAACTTATCAAATATTGAACTATTCATATATGAATAAAATACAGCAAGAAAAAAAAGATGCAATAAATCTATTATTACAATTAATATAACTTGATGTAAAACTGTGAGAGTATTATTAAGAAAAGGGAAAATACTATTCACTTTCGCTCAACGAATAAAATACTTTGCATTGCATTAAAAATAAAAATAAATAAATAAAATATTTTAAAGAAAACCTAGTATTTAGAAAGAATTTAAAACCACAACCTATTGGGAATGAGAAAAATTGTTTAAACGAATCGCTTAAAAAATAACCTTGTTCAAATTAAGCTAGTCTGACAATGAAAAGTTTTTTATTTATTTTTTTTTTTTTTAAGAAAAACAAATATTCTCTCAAGTCACAGACTGGAGTTTCTTTTTGCATTTTTAAGTGGAACGGTTAAAACGACCCTTCAAACAAATGTTTAAAATAAAAAGATTTGGGGACAGAGGGGACACCCCCCCCCCTGTAACCCCCTCTCCAGATTGCGATAGTTCATATGTACAATATGCTTAGAAAATTTTATAACAATAGCTTTTTTAGACAAGGATTATCACCGCTCCCAGACCAACTGAAAATTTGGAGGGTCACATGAAGATTTGAGGGGGTCACATGTCGAATTTAAGAGCAGAAAAGGAAATTTCTTTTAAATTTTAAAACAAACGTCCGTTTAAAAATTTTTAGACGAAGTGGGAGGAAAGGGGGATACAGCCCCCCCTGTGCCCCCCCTCTTCGACCCTACGCCTATGGTTCGAATGTATTGTACTCTTAGGAAAACCTATTAACAATAGCTTCCTAAGGAAGGCTCATCACTGCTCCAGACCTACTGAAATTTTGGGGGTGCACAGGAAACATTTGAGGGGGTCACATATCGAATTTTAGAGCAGAAAAGAAAAATTTCTTTAAAATTTCAAACATGTTTATTTTTTAAGAAATTGACGAAATTGTTCGGGGGGGGGCAAGCCCCCCTGTACCCCCCCTCTTCGACCCTACGCCATGGTTCATATGTATTGCACTCTTAGGACAACCTATTAACAATAGCTTCCTAAGGAAGGCTCATCACTGCTCCAGACCTACTGAATTTTTGGGGGTGCACAGGAAACATTTGAGGGGGTCACATATCAAAATTTTAGAGCAGAAAAGAAAAGTTTCTTTAAAATTTCAAACATGTTTATTTTTTTAAAAATTGGCGAAATTGTTCGGGGGGGGCACAGGGGGACACGTGACCCCCTGTGCCCCCCCCAACCGACGATACGCCTATAGTTCATATGTTAAATGAATCATGTTGGCGTTTTTACCGTTCGCGTTTTTTCCGTTTGGCGTTTTTTCCGTTCGCGTTTTTACCGTTCGCGTTTTTTCCGTGGGCGTTTTTACCGTTCGCGTTTTTTCCGCACACCAGGTACTGGAGAAGGGATGCGATATCTCTTTATTTATTGATTTGTGAGTCGAATTCAATGTTGTTAAGAGAGGTAATTTTATCATTTTACTTAATAGGGATGGAGTTTTTAATAGTTGGGATTGATTTTTCTCACAGTTTTTTCGGGTTAGCTGATCAGCTATAATTTGCCAGGTGTGGGGAAAAAACGCGAATAGTAAAAACGCCCAAATGATTAATTTTTACTAAAAATTGGACACAAACTTTCTTTGATTTGTAATACACGAGGAATATATTTAATTGGAACTTACGAAAAATTTCTTTTGTTTAGCGGTAAAGGGGTAAACTTTCATTCTTAGTAGATCTGGGAGTGAGAAAGCTATTGTTATTAGGGTTTCCTAAGCACGTAAATAATATGAACCATAGGGGAAACGTCGGGAGGGGGGCACAAGAGGTCACGTACCCTCCCTTGTGCCCCCCCCCCTCAAAATTCGTCTCAAAATTTTTTTTAATAAAATTTTGATTGAAAATTTTAAAAAACTTCGTTTTTCTGCTCTTAAATCCGATATGTGCCCCCCCCCCGCAAACCTTTCCTGTGCCCCTCCAAAATTTCAGTAGGTCTGGAAGCAGTGATAACTCTTCCTTACTGTTAGAATTAGGTTTCCGTAAGCGTATAATACATATTATTCATAGCAGTAGTTTCGGGGGGAGGTGCAGGGGGACCGTTCCCCCCAACATCGTCTCAGACTCTTTTAAACAATCTTTTAAAGCAATGTTATTAGGTCTTCTTAATAAATAAGTTTTCAAATACGAATAAAATATGTAATTATCAGTATAATGACAAAAAAAAAATCCTTTCTTAGATAAGAGAAGAATGGGATATGTCTCTTATTACTTACAAGCATGCATCTCAAGAATGAATGCAGGTTCAGGAAACCATCCTGTATTGTATTAGTTGCTGCATTACTTTAGTAACGAGAAATATAAAACTAGCCAATTCGGCTCAGGTACGGCAGACGCCCTGCGGCGCCAAGTAAGGCGATAAGAGATACGATGTGTAGGCATCGATTACCTGTATGGTAACCCAGCCGAACCTGTTTCCTTTGGCGTCCGCGCCAAGTGCGATAAGTGCGAACAATTGAAATAGAATGTGTTCACGTTCGTGCAGAAGGGAATTTGAAGGGATATTGCTTGTTATTAGTAGACGGGCGATAAACAGAGAGCACTTAAGACAGGAAACGCGCGCGCATTTAAAGCCATGTTTTGAGCAGACAGGACAAGGATATAAGCGTGCGCGTGAAGAATAGTAAAATGTCATTAAAAGATAGTTGTGTAAAATCGAATACACAAATGGATTTTTTTTTTTTGTTTCATTTATACAGAGATAAACTTTATTATTATTATTATTTAACTATCATTATTAATACAAAATATTTATTATTATAAAGCAAATAAAATTTAATTTTTAAAAATGAAATAATTCGGAAAATGTGTTACGCGCTGGAGAGATTATATTGTATGGAAATTCCGAAGAACCACAACATTTTATTGTTCTAGAGGGAATTTTCGTTGCAACGTATTTCGTTTTACAGAGTTTTTACTGTTTTTATTACGAATGGATCACACAAAAAAGTCTGAACGAATTACGGTATATGTGTAGTAATTAAATTATTTATTTATTTTTTGCGTTTGAGAGACCGTTACTACAATATTTGCGAACTATTTTGAATGTCCCTCCCCCTCCAAAAACAAAAACGATTTGTGTGATATTCATGAGTTTTAGTCTACATTACTCAGAAATAATATACCTTTCTACATGAGAAAAATCTTTAGAATCGGTTCACTAATTGCCGACTTGTCCATAGAGAGTGAGCGTAATATGTTAGAACTATTTTAAGTGTTCCTGTAAACACTAAATGAATTTAAAAAATAAATAAATTAGTAAATTGAAACAAATTGTACCTTTATTGTACTATATCTTGAACGCTGCATATATTTAACATGTGATTAATATTAATTAATATAAATGTAATACACATTGCATGTTAATTATCATCAAATTGATGCAGACGTCGAATTAAAAATAATTTTTTATAATCGTCTTACTATTTATTATTGATTACAATTTGACGGGCACAATTAAGTTCACGACATGTGTTTTCAATATAGCTAACTGCGTGTTTAAAGTAAGGTGGTAAAAGATAAATCCCTCCTTACATCCTTTGTTGGACGTTCTTTATAGAAAAAGTTTCTCTCTAAATTAGAAAACAATGACTGAAACAAGAACTTTTTAGATTTTAGGAAGGCGAAAACCGAAATTGTGCCATTGTGGGTCGTATAAACGAAGCATTTTTGCAATAAAAAAGAATAGAAATGAATCGGGACACGAAAACGACGTGTAAATGAGAAATGTATAAACGGTACCTTACTGTAATACAAAGTGTCTACACTGACATTTACAATAGAGATGGAAGAAAGGGAACTAATTTGTCCTCCATTTCTATTATTTTGTTTGAGATGGTGAGTTAACAGTAAATATCCTGGCTAAAATAACATATTACAATAAATTGGTTAAATATAAGGCTATTACGTTAGACAACATTTTGTATAATTTGCAACCTATGTAAAGGTAAGGGAGAATACGTTCTTTATTCGCGTTATATGTGGAGAAAAACGCCCAAAACTTTAGGCGGTTAGATCGACAGCTGCGCAGTAAGCCAGAACCCTAGACCTTCACACTTTAGCCGTCTTACCATGTCGACTGTGTATTTTAATCGACTTACCATGGTATTTACTGGAGCTGAAGAAAAAAAAGGTCTATCACGTAGATGTTAATTTAACGTCTAGTGTTTTGGGTGGTTTTCTCCACATGTAACTCGATTAAAGAACGTTTTCCCTCTTACCTTTGCATGGGTTGTGAATTAAGTCAAATGCTGTCTAACCTAACAACCGTATTTAACCAAGATATTTTAATATATTATTTTAGCTAAGATAGTTACTGTTAACTTGCCATCCCAAACAAAATAATAGAATTTGAGTACAGATTAATTCCCCTTTCCCCATCTCTACTAAATATCAGTGTAATAATGTAAATATTAATTACATTGCACAATCAGAATATTTTAATTACAGTGTAGTAATTAAAATATTCTGATTGCTTCCAACAGGTACTGAGAGCTGAAATATACAATGAAATGGCACCGGCTTTTTCTAGAGGATTTTTTTATGGTTGAGCTTTTTTCCATGCTTTACTTTTACAGGCTCCTGTAAATACTGTTGTAAAACTACTAAAATGGTAAGCAGCTAAAGTGCGAAGGTCTAGTGTTCTGGTCTATCGCGCGGCTGACGATCTAACGGTCTCGAGTTTTGGTCGTTTTCCTCCCCATGTAACATGATTAAAGAATGTTCTGTCCTGTTTGTGATTAAAGAACGTTCTGAACGAATTGTCTCTCCCTTGAAACTTTTCTGAACCCTGGATATTTTAGTTTAGAAATGATTTGTTCTGAACAAATCATTTTCTAAACTGAATTATTTTCAATTGGTGCAAATAGTGGCAATCTTAAATATCATACTTCGTGACCAGGGGGGGGGGGGGCACCCTCTTGGATAAACCACTCAGCATGTGTGCATATATATTTGTACCCTCCCCCCTTTGTGGTGGAGTGGTGACCCCGTCAGGGAAAGTCTATGCGCCTCTACTGTTGTGAAATTAATATGGATTTTAGTAAAGAATGATGTGAAATATTAATTATTACAATTGACACATCTAATAATTTGCATTTCATGAACATAGTCCTAAAACGTACTGAATATGCACACTGTGACTTCAAAAATTTATCTTAAAATACAGCCGTTTAAAAAAGAAATTTTAATTTAGTCAATTAGAATTTTGTAAAAAAGGAAATTTCATGCAAATATTTACATTAAACTAAATTACAAACATGATTAGGAAAATACTACATATACTGCTCATTATCAAGGCCGTGTCTTGGGGTGGTGGTAGGGGATGGAACTATCAAAGTAGATTAGGCATTAGCAGATTTTCTTTTTGATTTTTAGATGAACAAGCACTTCCTCTTGAGAATAATCAGTTAAAAAAATTATTTAACTTGCCACATAGCTTAATTCATTATAATTTGTCAATTATTTCATTTGGTTTTTTCTTCTTGAACAAGAACCAGAGTTGATAATCCAGAATCGGCCCTACAGATTCAACAGGCACATTCATTGTGTGCAAATGTTTTTCTTAGATTCATTGTCCGATTCCCTATCAATGGCCTGTTTCTATCTCAAATTAGTATTAAGTAAAATCAGTATTATTAAAGCTCATCCAAATAATACAATAATCTACAGATATAAAAAAAAGGAGAATTTTCCTGTCT